>OY856412.1:739168271-739570771 GCA_963693085.1 Alisma plantago-aquatica | reverse complement strand
TCTATTACATTTGACCCTGATGGTTGTCTTTTAGGATCTCCACACAAAAATGAAGATTTGTGTGGGCCATGAGGGACAATATAGCTTATACTACCTTGACACTCTGCATGCTTCTACCACTATTTGCTCTATCTAGACTACAGTGGCATTATCGCCTTGGACATCCGTCTGCTACAAAGTTGAAATGTTTACTTCATATTGTATCTGATATCATTTTTCACTGTGAAGTATGATATATTAGCAAATAAACTCGGTTTGTATTCCTAGTAAAAAGACTATTACTTCTAAATCCATCTTGGTTTGGTGCATGCTGATATTTGGGGGCAATGCTCTGTCAGGATTTCGATATTTTATGATTTTTCTCAAGCTACTTAATTATTTTTACGTAAAGATAGAGCACACATTTTGGATACTATTACTACTTTCGTTGAAACTAAGACACAATTTGATAAGCCCATTAAAATATTTTATATTGATAATGTCGTTAAACTCATGCAACATTCTGAGTAATTTTTGTAAAAATATGGGCACTAGTCATCAAACCTGATGCTCCTACACCACATCAAGATGGTGTCGGTGAAAGGAAAAACCTATGCGTTCTCTAAGTGGCCCGATTGATTCTACTACATTTTTTATGTACCTAAGGTGTGTTGGCCTAAAGTTGTTTCAATTGCTTGTTTTCTGATAAACGGATGCCTTCTTTTGTGTTGAACAACCAAATACCTTACAATATTTTGTATCCACATGCACCACTTTCCTTTGTTCCTCCTAGAATTTTTGGTAGTACCTACTTTGTTTGCAATCTTCATCTTGGATTTCATAAAGCTTGACCCATGCACTACAAAATGTATTTTCTTGGGGTACTCCAGAATTCAAAAAGGATATAAACGCTATGATCCAACTGTCAAATAGTGATCTATGAGCGCAATTGTGGTCTCTTTTAAAAAACACCCCTTACTTCTCTATGATGGGCATGTCCTTGTCTATAGATCTCTAGGCTGATTCCCCTCTGCCTATTATTGAGGCCTAATCACGATAGTCCTACCATTCCCTCTCAGCCCCTCGATGAGTATCAGTGTCAGAGCAAATCTGCAACTCTCTCCATGGCCCCTCGATCATCCAATCCTCTCCTTCAGCAGGCAAATTAATACACATCACATGTAACTTCTTATTAGAATCTTCTATTTGGTTTGTGAATAGGAATTCATTCATGTAATTCACATCCTATAAGCAATTTGTGTTCCAATGCTAACCTTAGTACCAGTTTTGCCCACTTTCATTTCTATTCTTTCTATTGTCTTTGTTCCTAAAACTACAGCTCATGTTCTGCAACATCCTACCAAGCACCAAGCAATGGAGCTTGAAACGAGCACACTCATTGATCGACATACATGGGATCTGGTTGATTTTCCTGTACATATTTCTTTCGTGAGATGCATATGATATTTACCGTTAAGTATCATCCATATGGTACAAGCAAACGACTAAAAGTTTGCGTGGTCACCAAAGGATATACTCAGACCTATAGAGTTGACTACTCCGAAACCTTCTCTCATGTTGGCTTTGTTAATTATGTTAGTGTGCTTATTTCGATAGCCATCAATCAAGATTAGCCGTAGTTTCAATTAGATGTGAAGAATGCTTGCTTGTATGGCGATTTGAATGAGAAAGTCCATATGGAGCAACTTCTTGGGTTTGTTTCTCATGAGGAGTGTTCTAAGGTTTGTCGGCTTAGAAAAGCTATTTATAGTCTTGAAAAAAAAAACGAGAGCATGGTTTTAAAAACTAAGTCAATTTCTTATCAAATTGGATTTTAGACACTCATTTTGATCATTTGATTTTCATACAAAAGACTGATGATTAGCTTGTGATTCTTATTGTGTATGTGGATGATACCATTCTTTTTTGTAGTAACCATGATGGTATTCAAGGGTCACGCTACCGAGGCGTATTAAGGAAAAAACTTTATCACTAAAAGACCTAGGTAAACTTCACTATTTTTGGGGAATTGAAGTCTCACGTTCTTCTTCTAGAGTTTGTCTACCTCAATGCATATATGTTCTTGATCTCTTGCAAGAAACTGACCTGTTGGGAACCAAGTCAGTCAGTAACTCTTGATCCCAACACAAATTGGGATGATGGACTCCTCTAACTAGCTCCTCTCCCTATTCTAACAACAAGCAATATAGAAGATTAGTTAGTAAACTCATCTATTTAAGTGTCACAAGAGTCGATATCACGTCTACAGTTGGACTTGTAAGTATATGGACAAACCTCAACAATGTCACTAGGACATTGTCTTCCATATTCTCAAATACTTCAAGAGCTCCCCTAAAGGTCTATACATGCGACACTGGCATTGCAAAATAATTGGTCATTCTGATCTAACTATGTTGGCAGCAGAACCGGTCTAAATCCACCTCTGATTATTGCAAAATTTAGGAAGAAATATTGTTACCTAGGGCAATAAAAAGCAAACCATTGTTGCACGATCAAGCAGTGAAGCAGAGTCGGTGAATGGAGTTTTAACCAAACTGATGAAATTTTGCCAAAATTTTTGAATTTGGCGGCAATTGTTACTGAAACATGTGACGATGTCGATTTCCATGGATCTACAACCAAGATTTTATTTTTTCAGATTTCGATGAAAATTTTGACAATTTTGATGTATTAGTATATACACTTTACTGCTTTTCTTTACTTAGTGTTTTTTGCATATTGCTTTTTCTCTTTTACTCTTTATCCCATATGGGTTATCTCTAAATCTTGTACACTCTCTTGTCTTATAAAAGAGAGCCCCTTGTATTCTTTTTCAATCATCCAATAATAAGCAACACTTCTCGTCTTCTAGATGGTATCAGAGTCACCCGATCTTCCCTAACCCTACACCTCTTCTTCCCCTCCGCCACCCCCATCTCTCTCTCTTCCCTCTCCTTGCCGCCGCTGCCCCTACGGCTTCCCCTGCTTCCGCCGCCTTCCACCACCACAGCAGCCCCCCCCCATTGCTCCTTCTCTCCTCGCCCCCCCTACCATCCTTCTTCCGCCGCCAACCCCTCCTTCCACTCCCATAACCTGCCGCCCAGCCCTCCTGCTCCTGTCGCCACCCATCAGGACGCCGCCCCTCCCTGCCGCCAACTCCCTGGCGCTTCTGCACCTTCTGCAAGCGGACAAACCACACTGAAGACCGCTGCTGGATCAAGCATGGCAAACCAGCCTGGGCAAACCAAGTCACGACGGATCAGCCTGAATCTGCTACTACCTCGGCTCCGCCTTCTGCTGATTGGATCCGGTCCGAGTTCGAGAAACTTCTCCAGGCTCGTCTTGCTTCTTCTGCTGAAGCCTCTACTGATGGTAGCACCGCACTCCTGACACAGTCTGGTAAAAATTCGTGGGTGATTGATTCGGGTGCGACATCTCATATTTCTGGAAATCCTGCATTATTTTCTAAACTGCACAATACTTCTATTATACCTCCTGTTACACTGGTTGATGGATCTAAGACACCTGTTACCGGAATTGGTGATATATGTACTACTGGTTGCCTGCCTCTGCGGTCTACTCTTTATGTTCCTAAATTTCCTATCAATCTATTATCTGTAGATAGAACTGTGAAGAGCCTTCGTTGCTCTATTACTTTTGACCCGGATGGTGTTCTCTTTCAGGATCTGCGCACGAGGAAGACGATTGGTTCGGGCCATGAGGGACCAGATGGGCTATACTACTTGGACGTTCTGAAGACCGCAGCATATCTAACATCTCTGTGACAGGCATCCAGTGGCACTATCGTTTGGGACATCCTTCTGCAGTAAATTTGAAACATGTATTACCTGATGTATTAGATTTTGTTTTTCGTTGTGAGACTTGTCAACTAGGCAAACAGACGCGAGCATCTTTTTCAAAAAAATCATGTATTAGTTCAAAACAACCGTTTGATATTATTCATGCTGATGTTTGGGGACCCTATTCGGTGTTGAGTACTTCTGGATTCTGCTATTTTCTGAGTTTCATTGATGATTTTTCTAGAACTACCTGGATCTTTTTGCTAAAAGACAGGTCTACCATACTTGACAGTATCACTGCTTATTTTGCTGAGATTCGTACTCAATTTGCCAAACCCATTAAAAATTTTCGAACTGATAATGCCCTCGAGTTTGTACAAGCCTCGGTCAGTAATTTTTGTCACAACAGGGTACCATACACCAAACTTCTTGTGCCTACACACCACAGCAAAACGGTGTCGCTGAACGCAAAAATCGCCACCTACTTGACGTGGCCCGCACTTTACTGTTTCATTACCATGTCCCCCAGTGTTTTTGGCCTGAGGCTATCTCTACTTCTTGTTACCTCATTAACCGTATGCCCTCTTCTGTGCTTGGAAATCAGGTCCCCCATCAGATTCTGTTTCCAGACGCGCCACTTTTTTCTGTGCCTCGTATCTTTGGGAGCACCTGCTTTGTCAAAAATCTTCGTCCCGGTCTCACCAAACTTGATCCCCGAGCGACTAAGTGTGGCTTCCTAGGGTACTCTAGCACTCAGAAAGGGTACCGATGCTATGATCCTGTATCAAAGAAATGGTTTGTATCTGCTGATGTAGTTTTCTTTGAGCACATGCCTTTTTATTCTTCTGTCGGGTCAGCTCTTACATCGGATTTATTAATGGAGACACCTTTACCTATCATTGATGATACCAATGATATTGTTGATACTGCTTCTACTAAAAAGCCCCCTCTAAAGGTATACCAACGACGACAGAAGACAGCAGCTCCCTCTATGGCCCCTCCAACGTCTTCGTCCTCCGTGCCAGATCAAACACCACCGCAGGTATTCTCTGACCTTGATGTTCCTATCAGCTTGAGGAAAGGAACTAGAACTTGCACTAAACATCCTATTGGCAACTTCTGTACTACCACTAATATGGGGACTAATTTTGCAAATTTTACCGCTACTGTTTCTGCTGTATCTATTCCTCAAAATGCTTCTCAGGCTCTTAAACATCCTGCTTGGCGTCAAGCTATGGAAGCAGAAACATTATTCTCTCAGGGAGTGATCCTGCGGGCATTCAGGCTACCGTAGTCACAATAATCGGCGACTTTTTGAAAAAGTCGCGTATTAAACGCGTTTTTTTGGTGTGTCGTATATGACGGTCGTTTAGTTCGCCCGGAACGTTTTAATCGCGTAGTACGCGTTTTATTCGCGTTTTAAACGCGACTTCCGTTTTATTCGCGTTTTAAACGTTTTTTTCCCGTTTTATTCGCTACTGTACGGTATATATATACATACACATATATATACATATATACATACATATATATATATATATATGTATATATGTATATATATGTATATCTATATATGTATATATGTATATATGTAATATATATGTATACATATATATACATGTATCTATACATATATACATACATACATATATATAATATATATATATATATTGCCGACTTTTTGCCGACTTTTTCCCGAATAGTTGACCGTACTTTGACCGAATTTGACCGTACTTTTACCGTTTTTTATCCGAATTTCCCGCATAATTCCCGAATTCCGAATTTTTCAGCTCCACCGTACGTATCCCGAATACCGAATTTGTGACTATGCAGGCTACCAAGTGCTATCTGGAGAAACATTTTATTACCAAAGACCTTGGCACTCAGCGTTATTTTCTTGGGATTGAAGTCTCTCGATCTGCTTCTGGTCTATGTTTGTCTCAACGGAAGTATGTTCTGGATCTGCTTTCTGAAACTGGGCTTCTAGGTGCTAAACCTGCTAGCACACCTTTGGATCCAAATACTAACTGGGATGATGAGAACTCTCATGCCTATCCTGACCATCATCAGTATCGCCGCAGGGTTGGTAAGCTTATTTATCTTACTGTTACGCGTGCTGATATTACTTCTGTTGTCGGGCTTGTTAGCAGATATCTGGATAAACCCCGACAATGACATTGGGACGTTGTCTGCCACATTCTTAAATATCTGAAGAGCTCTCCTGAGAAAGGCCTGCTATATAAGAAACATGGTCACTGTAAACTCCTTGGTTATTCTGATTCTGACTATGCTGGGAGCAAGATCGATCGCCGCTCCACCTCTGGCTACTGTACCTTTGTAGGAGGAAACCTTGTTACTTGGTGAAGCAAGAAACAGACTGTGGTTGCTCGCTCAAGTGCTGAAGTTGAATATCGCGCCATGGCGCATACTACTTGTGAGCTATTCTGGATTCAGAGTCTGCTGAAGGATTTTGGTATTTCTGATTCTTCTCCTATTCCGATGTATTGTGACAACAAAGCTGCAACATTTATTGCCAGTAATCCTACTTTTCATGAGCGAACTAAACACATTGAGGTTGACTGCCATTTTGTTCGCGAAGCTGTCTTATCTGGCCAGATATCTACTCCCTACATACATACTTCTGATCAGGTGGCTGACATCTTCACCAAGATTCTTCCAAAGACGAGATTTGCTACTATGACATCCAAGTTGGGCATGATTGACATTTGTGCTCTAGCTTGAGGGCGAGTATTAGTATATGCACTTTACTGCTTTTCTTTACTTAGTGTTTTTTACTTATTGCTTTTTCTCTTTTACTCTTTATCCCATATGGGTTATCTCTAAATCCTGTACACTCTCTTGTCTTATAAAAGAGAGCCCCTTGTATTCTTTTTCAATCATCCAATAATAAGCAACACTTCTCGTCTTCTAGATGATGAATTTTACCAATTTCGATGGATTTCGAGGGTTTTTGTGCACAAGTAAAAAAAATCGATGGAGATTTCAATAATTGCAATCCCTGGTGTTATTGTTGTTGTTTGAAGAGGAGAGAAGGGGTATTGGGGTGATTTCACCATTTTCATTCCTAGTATATATTTATAGAATATCATAACAGCATTGCATTCCCTAATATTTGCTATTCAATGAATCAAATACTAATGCAATGCATGTTTTATGTTTTTTTTATTGTCTTCAGTGTGGACATGTATCCGGTGGTGGTTTATCATACAATGAGAGCTCTAGGAAGCCAACCACAAAAAAAATCATCACTTTGCTAGGAAAATTGCACTATTGTTCCAAGGGTCAATGAAATGGTTGATTGTTGAGTCAATATCAACAACAAACTATCAACCCAAGTAAAATATTTGGGGGAATGGCCAACATATCCTATATGTGATACTATAGGAGCAATACTTGTGGATGAGTCCTTTTTCCTTCTCGCGAACCACTAGAGCGCCCAGCGCCTAAAGGAGCAAAACTCATTTTCCTTCTCAAAAAATAGATTTGGTATTGGGTCAAAGAACTAGGAAATTTCTTTCTTCTTGACAAATGAGTTCATGCATGCATATAGCTCACGTTTGCAAAATTCTCATTCCACATTTTGTCATCGAAATTGCCGAGAAACATGACAAAAATCCATGAAGGACCTCCCACATCTACACCCATATAAAATAATATTGCATAAAAGGATGCATTTAGGTGTAGAGATCATGCCTGCAAAAATCCATGACTTGTTCATTTCGGCGTCGAAACGGGCATGGCTGCATTTATAGAAATTTCCATTTCCATGTCATCCAAAACGGCATCAAAATCGGATACCTCATTCCTTGAGTAGAGTATAGAGCATGGCTTATAGCACTTGTGAATTAATGTGGGTTCACGGTCTTCTCATAGAATTTGACATTTGTGATTTCAACATCATCATTATCATCTAAGCCTCAATCCCAACCATGTAGGGGTCGGCTACATGGATCCTTCTTTTCCAATCAGCTCTGTTATGGGCCATACTCTAGTCAAGATGTAAAGATTCAAAATCTCGCTTTATACGTTCTTCCCAGATTAATTTAGGTCTGCCTCTGCTTCTTTTCATTGTGCTTGACTCAATAACATTGCTTCGGATAGGTACATTAGACGGTGATTTTGAACCTATTTTAATGTTTTGTGACAATAAAAAATTTATCTTCAATGCAAGCAATCCTACATTTCATGAGCGCACCAAACACATTGAGGTGGATTTTCACTTCGTAAGGAAGAGAATTACGTCCAAACGCATCTCAACTCCTTACACCAAGACTGGGATCAGCGTACGGACATTTTCACAAAGTTGCTTCCGAAGACAAGATTTAAAGCCATTATGGACAAGTCGGGCATGCGAGACATTTATGTGCCAGCTTGAGGGGAGTGTTAATATATTTAATGCCTTGTATTATGTCTTGTTATACTTGGTTATATGTGTTTCCTTTTTAGTCTTTTCATATAGTAAAAGAAGGTTATGTGATCTTTTTGATAAGAGGAATCCCCTCTATATAGAAGGGGGAAAGCGTACAGAGTTTAGACTAAATCCTAAAGGGCCAAGACACACTTGAGCCCATATACAAATAGACTTTAATAACTTAAATAACTAAATTAACCGAACTCTCTAATACTCTCCCTCAAGCTAAAGCCTGGGAGAATCCCAAGCCAACTTGCAAACAGAGAGATAGACATAAAAAATAAAGCGGAAACAAAGATATACCACGCTCAAACAAGAATATTTTGCCCCCTAAAGATTCCTATGTAGCACTCATCACCCAAATACTCCCCCTCAAGTAGATAACCCAAAACAGATCTGCAAGCAGGTCGAATCTGAAGTATGTCACGTGCCGCAGGTGCAAACAGGTAGCAGAAACTTCTTGGTCAAAAGGATGAGACATATGTAGTAGTAATAAACAATAGCAATGTGTCAAAGTCTTTATTACAGTCGCTATCATCACAGTCCAGAGAACGTTGGTTCACAATAGAAAAGTCCAAAGAGTGATGTTTCATAGTAGAAAAGTTTAGAGTGTGTTGGTTCATAGTAGAAAAGTTCAAAAAGTGTTGGTTCCAGTGGTGGATCCAGAAAGTGACATCAAGGGGGGTTGAGTCACTGAGGGCTGAATTTAACTTGAAAAAATATTATATCTGGGGTTTGAACCCAGACCACTAGGAACATGCTAAGAAACATAGACCACTCGAACTACACTTTGTTTGTTCATATTGTGGAGAAACTTAAATGCCATGAGTTACATTTTACCATGAGGTTAAAACTAAAAAAATTTTGGATTTGGGAGGGGGGCTAGTGCCCCCTTAGTCGCCCCCTAGATTCGCCCCTGGCTGGTTCATAGTAGTAAAGTCCAAAGAGTGTTTGTTCACAGTAGTCTAGAGAGTGTTGATTCAAAGTAGAAAAGTCCAAAGAGTGTTGGGTCACAATAGGAAAGTCAATGTGTGCTAGGCACGGACAATGTCAATGTGCAAATAAAGTACAGACAAAAAGTAGAAAGTAGAGTCGACGCCGCCGGATAGAAGACCATCAGCTTAAATAAGCAAGAAGTAGACATGAAGCTCCAGATAGTAAGCTCTCCAAGAAGCATATAGCAATAAAAGACTTTAAGATGCAAAAACCAATAGTAGAAGTCCACAAGCTCTTCAAGAAGTCCATAAAGATCCACAAATATATATCGAACAGCTGAACATAATCTTCCTTTCATCCATCTCATTTGTCATCTATTTCTCTCCCTCACGCTAACCATGAAAAGAGTCAAGAAAACGGTTGGAGTGGAAAGAAATAAGATAGTGAGACAACATAGCAGGATGACAATGCTTCAACTGAAATAAAGGTGCAAAACATGCATGTAGTGGGCAAATTATGTAACTCCAAAAGCATGCTAAGAATTTTGACTTCAACTAGAAACTCATCATTGCCTAAATGCCCTCTACTTATAAAGTTGTTGATAGCCACAACAGTTCCAACACTCCTAAACAGCATGACCAGTTCATATTCAACAAGGGACCGGTTGTTGCTTTTACCGTAGAATTAGCATGTTCAGTAACATGCGGTCCGATTTGTCCACAATGAGCCTCAAGAAAAAGAAATGATTGGAAAAGGACTGACTTGAAAAAGGACAATGGGTTAAGAAACAAATATGGAAAGTAGGGAAAAGGAAAGGAACTAGGGAAAAAAAGGTACACGACAATGTTAAAAAGGAATAAAGGAAGAAAAAAGTACATGGAAATGGATTTGGAAAGTAGGAAACAGAAAAGAATCAGGAAAACACAATGAAACATATTAAAAAAATAGTGGAGTCGGGCGGGTTTTTTAGTGGATAGGGGAGGTTGTGAATAGAAGTCTTGTCGTTGCAGGCTTCTCACCAATCTACTTATATGTCTGATCGGTCTAGCCTAGAGTCCCTCGTCGATGAAACGATCTCCATCATCACCAACAACAGCCGCAATAGAGTGGGCATCCTCAAGGGCTTCGACCAGGACGAACATTATCCTCGATGAAACCCATGAGCGGGTGTACTAGAAAGGTGTGGAGCAGTATGTAGCGGAAAGGGTGGGTAAAAGCAATAGTTGCTTACAGTTGCAAATTCGAGGAGGAGACGCCCATAGATGAAGGGTCTGACTCTGCAACCATCGCATGCGAGAAGGTCTTATTCCTCCCAGCGTCGCTCAGGCCCTCTTCTCACAGTTAACACCCAAGGGTAAGAGGGGCCACATTGATGCCAGATCTGTTGTAGTAGTTAACCACCACGGGCTCCTGCCGGACGACCCGATCAAGTTGTCAGCACCCAAGGACATCCTCGGATGCCTTCCTCGGATATGGAGTTCTACGATGTCATTGTCGGAAGTGTTGAGGGCGTCCTCTCAACCGGCAACAACACCTTCGCGGCATACAGGTGGGATGGTCAGGGTGGGGCTCTAGGCTTGGAGGCCGACTGTGATGTGTAACTTGTTGCAGCAGGAACATGACCTCTAGATGTAGCACGTAAGTACCACTTCTTGTGTTGAAAGTTATTGCAGGGCAGCGGCAAGTTGTAAGTAGGCGGGCAGGGAAGAGAGCGACCGCAATAGATGGAGGTGCACTAAATGAGGGAGGTTTGAATAATGATAGCAGTTGGAGAAGGAAGGAGCAGTTGTTTGGCCATAGTGGTTGGAGACACCCAGCGGGCAGCCAACAGCCAAGAAACGGATGTTGCCACCCGTAGGGCAGAGAAGTTTCTTTTCTCTTCTCTTTGGTACTAGGGTTAGATCAATGCTCGGATACCATGTTGTAAAGTAAAATAAGGTTATGCTTGTTGACTCAAGGTCAACTTGGTCAATGTTGACTCACGTCTAAATTGACTAAATCCTTGTTTTGATGATGACTAACCATTCCACATATTGGTGTCTAATGCTTCTACATTGAGTGATTTCAGATTAGGTTTAGACACACTCCAAATGCCCTAACTTGCGCATATCAAATTGGAGAAAAGACAAGTCAAAATAGCTACAAGTGTGTAATTTGGGATCTCTGTGTAAATGACCTTAGAATTGCTTTGTAATCACTTGTAATGATTGTATGACTTGTAATTAAGCTTAGAAAAATTATTGGGACACAAAAATCCATCATTTGTATAGTCAAACGAAAATTCCAAAATACCCATAACAGGGATTTTGTCGGCCGAATTCCAAACTCGGCCAATCCATATATTCTGGAATTTTTGTTGCAATCGGCCGAGTTACAAACTCAGTCGATTCCTGTTCGGTCGAGTTTCTAGACCATGGCTCTCGGCCGATCCACTGATCGGTCCAAGATGAAAGTCGACCGATCGGCCGAGTTTCTCCAAGGGAACTCGGCCGACAGTCTAGCTTTCAGCCTTGTCTTTTAGTGGTTCGGCCGAGTTACCTTTATATAAACTCGGCCGATCAGACTGTACGAAAAAGTGCAGAAAAGTGATTCTAGCCGTTGTGGAGTTGCAACAAGTGAAAATAGATCTGTTGCAAGCCACAAAACGGCTAGTTTTCGTTCTCATGTGTTCCCAAAGGCTAAGAGGCATCCCCAGCTATAAATAGGACCCCTTGGGCTTCATTCCAAGGTTGAGCATTCATTGCAAACTCTTTATGAGGTTCCTATTCTATAGTTGAGTGCTTCCTACAGCCTCCTTTCTCTCTCTAAGCTTAATCACTTGCTACATCCATTAGAGTGAGTAGGAGATTTGTAAGAGAGCTAGTCTTATTTGTATATCTTGTGAGGCTCTCACTTCCACCACCTCCCCATCTCTCATTTCAATCATGAAGATGAAGGTTCTCTCTCTTGTCCAAGAGAGGTGAAGAAGAACAAGGGAAGGAGTCCCTTGGTGAAGATCAAGGCTGAAGACTTGGAGCTAGAGTGGGTAAGCCCTTGGAGAAGGCAGAAGACTCAAGCTCAAGTGGGTAAGTCCTTGGTGGAAAGCTTCTCCGAGTGAAGGTGAAGTCAAAGGCGGAAGATCCAAGAAGAGTGGGTAATTCCTGCAAGGCCGAAGACTTGTGCAAGAGTGGGTAAGTCCTTGGAGAAGGCCGAAGACTCTTGCAAAGTGGGTAAGTCCTTGGTAAGGTTGAAGACTCTTTGTATTGGATAGGTAAGTCCTTTGTTGGTCATGTATTGTATGTCTTATTAATGAATATAAGAGTGCAATTGGTTGAAGTCCTAGAGGTTGACCTCTCTAGGCAAGTGGACTGACACACTTCTAGTTTGAAGTGTGGAACCACTCTAAATAGCTTGTCTAATTGGTGCATGTTCAATCTCTCTTATCCTTGCTATGCATGATTTAGTTGCACTCAAATTACCTATTTAGCAACCTTATCTTGTCATATATCTTGAAGGTTTAATGAATTTTGTTTAAGTGCTTTCAGCTCTATTCACCCCCCCTCTAGAGCATCTAAGTCACCCATCTAGGATCCAACAATGCTATCTATTTGATAAGAGGAATTTGCCTCCGTTACATAGGAGAAGGGGGGAGAATACATACTTTAGACTAAACTATGATGGGCAAGACACACATGGACCCATATACAAATAGACTCAAATCACTTAAATAACTAAATCATTCAGACTCTAATAAGTCTTTTATCCCATATCGCTTTCTGTAATTAGTCCACTGTCATCCTTTATAAAGAGAGGACTTGTGTTTGTTTTAATCACTCAATACAATTATATTTCACCACACTATCAGTTTTTTCACAAATTGTATTCATGTGAATAGAATAATTATATGGAAAACATATATTTAGTAAGGACAATTTAAAAATCTTGGGAGGATTGTGGCCTCCCTTGCGTATATGATATCAGCCCCCCATTTATATGTCACAAATCTAAGTATCCAAGTATTTGAGTTTAGGTTTTTACCTTGTCTTCGACCCAGCCTGTATAAAATTTTGGGTCAAAACTTTCTTCCATGCCCACCCATCCAAGTTATCTAGGTCAGATATGGGTCAGGATATGCAGGTTGCGACATGGGTTAGATCGCTCCAATCTGGTCCAATGGTCATCACCAACTATCCATGGGTTGGCCACCAAGCCATAGCCCGAGATACATCTGTTATCCAATAGAAGCCCAACTCTAAGGTCGAAGTACACCCCGTCAACGAATAGCCATAAGAGCAAAATTAGAGCATTCAATAGTTAGGAAGGCAAGGGGGGTCCACCTTGAATATCAACAGTGACACAAGAGTTTTATGGAAGATCATGTGAAACTAACTTTATAGAGACAAGAAATACTGAAACAGTCTACCATCTTGCACGTCCAATATTCATGAGAATTAAATATTTTCACGCTGCTAAGAAATTCACCACCTTCGCCGAAAGGTCTTGCTTCTACCTTCATCAACATGGAATTTACTTTGGCATTATCAATTGTATTTGATTGGGAATAGCCTGAATGAAGAGGCCACTCTATGGGAGGGACATGTTGGTGTTGATGGAGCCAAAGAAGCAAGACACTAAGAAGCCTCGTGGAAGTCTTGATCCAGCAACTGCAACACCAGCCCCTATCAATCTTCATATCCCATCATTACCACAAACAAACTAAGCTTGATTTCCCTCCCAATTCAAGGTATCAACCATCTCCCATAACTTATCCCATGTGTTCAATCTAGAAGATGCAAGCATCATGCTTCATGTGATTTTGGGAATCATATATTGCGAGGTTTTAACAACAAAGCAAAAGGATCAACCAAGCCATTCAAACCTTTGCGACATTCTTTGATTTGGCCATGACCTTTACGTTAGAAAAGAACTAATGGTAGTAGTGCCACTAGCTTTAATTATGTTGTTCAAGTTTAGATGTTGCTTCTGTTACTAACCCCACACGAGGAGGTGTGGATTGAATAAAACTACCTCCCTAGCTTTTCCCAACTTTTATTAGATCTTTTTCAGATTTTATCCAAATTTCCGTGCACTTCCCAAATGCCAAATATTTCAGTGTGGTGTAATAAATACTGAATCCTGATTTTGTGTCTATGCCACCAACAAAAACAAAGATAACCTATTAATTAGCATTAATAATCCAAAACACCGTGATAAACAAATTACTGACCATATGTAGTCAACAGTGCCCATAAACAGCCTGTTATAGCTGGTAGCCTGGGGCTCTCCACCGGAATCCTTGGTCCTTGTAAGATCCTGTAGACCAATACAGTTGAATAAAGAACCAGTACCTCTAGAAACTATTCACAAAATGAAAACTTGATCAACCCAGTCATTGAATTACTCACTCCTACTTCTGCATATGCACTTTTTAGCTTTAAACTATGCCGAAGAAGGGTACAATCTTTATTTCCTGAAGCAATTTCAGATTCGACTGGCGTCCAAGAAAATGGATTCTGTACATGGCAATGAAATTGTGAATTCAATTGATCCCACAACGTTTCATCTGTACCATGGAGTTCAGCTAGAAAATCTGAAGTAGAATTATCATTAATCTGGCTGTCTTGTACAGTAGATCCAACATCATCTTCCATGCCATCATTATTTTCTAGATCCCGGTCTGTAATATGTTCTTCCAATTCAATGTAGGGCTTGTTTCCAGTACTGTTTCTACCCATCTCCTCATGTGCCAAAACATAACCCTGATGTGAATGTGGTGGATGAACTTCCCCCTCCGGACTAGATATGTTTTCCATGACAGATGATATTTGGTTAATTTCCTTCAGCAGCCCAAGGTCCAACTTTTTCTCAGTGCGGTGTATACCCCTAACAAAGTTTTGTTCCTTTGTATCATCGTCACCAATAGTTAACACGGATAATTCAGCTGGTGAAATTCTAGAAGAAACAGAAAATTCTGTGCCGTCTTCTTTTGCATTAATTTCACTATGAGATTTTATTAATTCAGAGTTTGCATCTGTGGAGTAGTATTTTCCTTCAACACCCACTTCTTGTTTACTGATATCTAATGAGGCACCACAAGAGGCATCAAGTTGATTGCACTGATAAGGCTGATTTAACACCACTTTTTCATCAGAGTTGTGTATAATGCAGTTCCTCAGATCAGTTCCCAGTCGAGTTTGGTTTTTACTAGTAGCCAATTCTTCATGCTTTGAACTTCCACCCTGATGAGAGAATGGTTTTGTTATGACATCCAAACTCTCCAGACATTGTGCAGGCAACATGCTTGATAATGTTCCATGACTCTCACCTTCAGATTTATGTGCAGAGTGGACCTCTTTTAAATCATTGTTTGCAGCAGGAGGGCCAAACCTGGTGATTAAACAATAGATTACCCTCACAGAAAATAGATACACTTTCAAGATATTTAGCACAGGGAGTCCTACCAGCGGTAACCAGAGCCAACAGGTACACTTGGTAAAGGAAGGGCAGAAGAATATTGCCCAGAAATTTGGTCTCTAGCCAGGTCAGATAGATCTAACTGCATTTAAAGATACATTTATTGTGTTGTGGAATAAACAATACCCAAAAGAATATAACTACGAATTACCTTTTTCTGTAATATGAAATTGTATAATGGGCTCTGCAATGAGTGGAGGATCATAAAGTAAATATAGGCAAAGAATTACAATTTCGTTCACCTACACTAGGAAAGCAATGCTGAAACTCACACCACCATGTCAGAGAAAATAAGAAATGTTACCACCTTGGGGGTAGAATTGAAATCTCCACAGATGATCACCGGCGCATTATTCCAGTGCTTAGAAACTGAATGGGCTCGATCAATAAGTGTCCTAACCTGTTCAAAAATTCAAAATAAACCATAATTTTCAAAAAATTATTACTGCTGTGTCATGTTATTGTAAAAAAATCCTGAACTAAACCATATTCTAAAATTTATTTTTTTTTTCTTGGATATTTATTATCTGATGTATGCTCGAGTGAATTCATGAAGATGATCTAAAAAAATCATTTAGAGTTCTTAGTTTGTTCACAAGTCTTCTTTCGTGCTTGCCTTATATATCTACCTTTTTCCATGATTTCTTTTCACACTTCCGAATTTCCCATGATATGACAGATCCACTGTCTGATAAAAGGCTTGGCAAGTCATGTATTTCTAAAAATCAAGAATTGAATTATTTTGCACGGTATCAAATAAGGAGACCTAAGAGGGTGCTGTCAGATTGTGTCATGACGCATCTATGATTGCTCGCATGGACATACACACATAGCCGAATGATACCCAGGACGACTACTAGCTAGCCATTGCTGATCTCCCTCCCTCCTGATATTCTCCTCCATGTGTCCGTTTCCACTCCCTTACTGGAGTCGTGTCAGCACTTTCACATGCCTTACTTGGTTGTCATCGATCCCTTACATTGTTGTGGGCTGCCGCTACAAACTAAAGGTCACAACAGGTGCCCTTCTCGCAGTTCAGGATGACAGTATCCACTTTTGGGCAGCCCGTGTTTCCTATATCAAAGGGCTGCACTCCTCCGGTATCCTGCTGCCCTATGCTCCCTGTTCACAACGTGTGAACTACTGCCTGTGTGCCTACCTTTCCTATATCTTGCACACAGTGCCTTATTCTCCTTCCTACTATTCTCGCTGGGTGCTGAACATGACTACAACCAATCATCATCTGAAGATTCTTCTGCTCCAGTACACCCATCAATGTAATCATCACCTGCAGATGACACTGGTAGTAGTAGAAATAAATGAGAATAGAATTTCTATAATGTCTGGTCCTAAGCATCCAAAATGTATGTTAATTATCAAGGTATCCATCACCTAAGACTGATAACCTCTGCCAAAAGCTGAGGGCGTGGAAAATAAAGTCGAGTGGGAGGAGAAAAGCTAGTGCCATCGGTCAGCTTCTCAACAATGTAAAAAGACAATTACAGTAACGTTGAGAATTCTAATGAGATTGGGATCACCTAGTATACTTCTATTCTCATAAAAGACAAACCTTCTCAAATTTTTGAGAACTACAAGAAGATTAGACCTCTCCAGCTGGATGATTGTCTCTTTGCAAATCGTTATCACACCTTCAGAGGCCTCTGAATAAATAGAACAAATCACCCCTTGAGCACTGATCTGACAAAACATAGAAACAGATATTCAGTTATCGTCTTTCTTGCCACTCTGGTTTGGCTTGCAACTTATGAGCTTATCCGCAATCAGATTCGCACCTCAGATCAGTTGTCTGAATTGAGGTGTATGCTGACTTGGATGCTCTACCAGTTCTGGAAGATTTGAGGTTCATCTAACTATGAAGGTCCTGAGGACTGTGGGAACTAGGATATCCTCCCTCTGCCTATGTGTCTATATATTTGAGGCGGCCTATTATTACATAAAATCTCACACTTGTACTAAGAATTAGAACTATGTTTCTTGATCATCTCCCATCACCTTAATTCCAGCACGAACCACTGCATCTTTGCTTTATCAGTCGTTGTCTTTTACAAACTCGCTTTATCCGTCGTCGTCTTTTTCAAACTATGTACAGGTCTTGTAGCATCTTCATAGGAGACTAGCAACGCAAGAAGAGATGGATGCACAGCACAGCCAAGGCAATTCATATACTATGGGTTGCAGATATATTTAGAGTCCAAGTATCATCTGAAAGGCATAATTGAATATCTCAAAGCAAGCTAAGTCAGAAAAAAAAAATTAGAAGCATGTGTTCGACTTCTTTGAAACCATTTCACAAGTGGCTTGTCATAATTCCGTAAGCGTTCTAATCTCTATCGGTGTGTATAAGAATTGGTCGCTCTATCATTTCCTATATCAACTTCAAAGGACGATGTTTGCTTTAATCAAGGTTGTTAGGACCGGAGCAACTAGGCTACCAATTAACTTATCAAACCCTTGGTCTGTGCAGCCGGTGACATCTACAATGACAACATAAAACCTGATCTAACAGAAATGTGGATCAAAAAGAAAGGAAATTTCAAAAACTGTTGAAACCATTGAACAAACATTAAAATGCCATGTGTGCAGAGCATATACGTGCAAGAGTCATCGCATGCAGGGCATGTGCCCTTGGTGTAATGAGCGGACAACCCGTCTGCAAAAGGCAAACCTGTCCATTAGTTTCAACTGAACAGGTCAACAGTTCTGGTCTTTTTTTTTTGGTTCTTCAACCAAAGAGAGATAGGAATCAATGTTGGACAGTTAAGAAACAAGGTTTGCCTTTTTCTATATGGGAATGAATGTTGGGCAGTGAAGAAACAAGGTCTCAACAAGATGAATGTGGCCGATATGTTTATGTTGAGAAGGATGTGTGGGAAGACAAGAAATGATCGTTTGAGGAATGACTATATCAAATACAATGTAGGGGTAGTGAGCATCGAGGACAAGTTGTGTGAGGGCCGTGTAAGATGGTATGGGCAGGGGCAAGGCAGACCAACAAACGCGCCTATTCTAGGCAATGTTATTGAGTCAGGCACAATTAAAAGAATCAGAGGTAGATTTAAATTAACTTGTAAAGAGCTTATAAAGAGAGACTTTGAATCTTTACATAATGATCAGAGTATGACCCATAGAATTAAATGTCCGATTTTGATGTTGTGTCCGATGGCCCAGAAACAGAAATTTTTTGAAAGTTCGGCCGAAATTTTGATATTTACAGCCCTAACCTAACGATTTCGACGACCAAATAAGCGAATTAAATCATGAAAATTTACCAGGACAATTGACATGGATGATATTTCACATTGGATATGTGAGGGGTCTCCACATTTGTAAGTGAAGGAAGCTGAACAATTTCGACAGAATTTCGATGGCGAATTCAATGGCAAAATGAAGGAATTAACTTATGAAATTTTGCAAACACAATGTTTGGACATAAACACACTAGACTATATAATACATTTATATGTTTAGAGGTCAAGGTGGGATAAATGTCTTGATGAGTGAGTGCACAAATGAACATAAATGTCAAGTCTGCTAGACAATTAGACTGTTAAAAGCTTCAAGTTACAGCTTAGAATTTAAAACTTATAGTTAGAAGTTCCAAACTTACCAACTACAATTTGTATAAGTCTAGTGTTAACATTTAACTAGGTTACATAGGACATTTATACATAGATCCAAGAAAGAAATTTGTTATATTTGGAGTATTTCTCCATATTTCCATAGAAGAGTGTAGAAATTGATGAAGGTAATGTATAAATGGTCTAGGGATAGGGGAAACATACCTTAGAATTAAGAAATAGAGCCTTTAGAAGCAAGAGACTCAAAAAAAAAATGCAAAAATACCCAAGATGCAGTATTATCAGCCTTAGGAACAAATTTTTCAAATTTTAATTTGTGTTGTTGTACCATTTTGCAAAATTACGGCCCAAATTGGGCTTTTTGCTGCAAAATTTCACCATTTTTGTCAAATTTCGCACCTAGGGTCAAAATTTTTGCAAAATTACATCCCATTACCTGCATTTATGTATTTCGCGTGTCCAATCGTAGGTTTCGATGTCCAATTGCAAAAAAAACGAAATTTCAAGCGAAATTTTGCAATTTCGATCGAAATCATGGTATGACCCATAACAAAGCTGATTGGAATAGAAGGATCCATGTAGCCAACCCCAACACCGTTGGTATTGAGGCTTGAATGATGATGATGATGGGTATTCTGGCAGTCTGTAGACTTGAACAAAATCAAGTTATGGTCAAACAATATACACAAGCCTGGTTTAGCATGCCTTTACACGTATTCAATTTTCATTCGTTTTCATTTCCTAGGATATACTTGAGACCACTTTACTTTGTAAGAAAGTATATGGCATGACCTGTGATTCTTATTGTACATGAGGATAAAGTCATTCTATCTATGGTGATTCGATAGTATTGATGAAACAGAGAGGCACGTGTACAAGCATTCAGTGACTCTCGTAGAATTGCAACATTTCTTGTAAGTGAGATGGCACGTAGAAGAGTTTGTCGCAAAGGTAGTACATACTAGACTTTCTTGAAAATGATGGTATGTTTAGATCTACACCAGCAGCTTCTCTCATGGATCAAACACATAACCCTAGACAGATGTTATCGAGGAATCAAATGTGTTGGTGTAAGTGGCTATTGGGCCTTGGCCCATGTGTTTCTAATTGCCTAGTATTTTTGTTATCCTTGATACACTAGAGTGAGGATCCATTTGTTTCCCTAATCTCCTATTTATAGGAGAGCATGTACTCTTGTTTTCACTAACGAGAATTACACTATCATTTCTACATGCTATCAAAACAACTGCTCCAAACCTAGACCTAACTGTCACCCTCCCCCCTGTTTTAGATTGAAATCTCGATATAACTACCCATGAGACCGCAACTACATAATTAGGTAAGAATAGTTTACAGATTTCCCCTTACTCCTCCCTCCTCTAAATCTCCCAGGACGCAACTAACCTCATATCGTTGTCGTGCTTGAATACAACCAAGTCAATGTGATTCCCTAGGTTGTGTACACATGCCTTGGGAGCCAAGTGAACAAGTAGGAACCTTACTAAACCAGTCGGCAGTGGCAAGTTCATTGTGTGCCTATCTCTCAAGCCTATGGCCTTGGTCTATCAATCAATAGGCTCCCTAGCCCTTGTTTGTTTATGAAGGAAGTTTGAACTCCTTCGGCCATAGGGGTTATGCTCTTGTCACCGAGAATCTGGAAGAATGGTTCATCTTTGAGTTTGAAAGAAACATCTTCGTGGTTTGGTGTGCTTCCTCCATCTATAGTACTTACCCACCCTCATCCTATATGGTGACAGAAAAGTCATCTGACCTCAAACCAAAATTTATCAGTAGCCTTTTGCCATTGGCCATAAATAGTGATTAAAATTTAATCAAATACTATCCAAATGTTCACTAAAACTCATTAATACACCCATATGTACTTAAAATGGACATATAATGTACACTTAGGTGCAAACCCTAACCATAAATCCTACACAAACAATGTGAGATCCTTAATATACAAAGATAATATATATGATGGAATATCATCAGCATCATCTAAGCCTCAATCCCAACCATGTTGGGGTCGGCTAAATGGATCCTTCTTTTCCAATCAGCTCTTATATGGGATATAGGATGGAATATAATGAAATGTAATGAAATAGGTGTCAAACAAACATTAGGGCGATGTGTGGCCCACTGTGCAACCATAATTTCCAATCAGTAAATAATTGCATGAATATGTCACCTATCTAGGTAATACACTTTAATAATACCAATAATGCACGTGGATGGTCAACCCTTCTAAATATACATTATTAGATGAACAGTGTCTATAGTAACTAAATAAATGTCAATTGAATTTAATACAGGTGGGATAATTTATCTTGCCACTATCTTAAGTCAATTTGTAATAAATGGACTTGATGTCTGATTCAAGGCAAACAATATGGTTTGTGCATACTATATAGGTCCTCTCGCGACGAGAGAATCCGAAAATAAGCTCTACTTCCAAATATGGTGATTGGATATGAATATCAGTAACACAAATTCAGGAATAACAATAAACTTTAATATAATAAATGAAGTAAAAAATGACATCAAATCTAATTAAGGAACAATCCTCTCTCTTTATACCTTGAGATACTATGAAGGAGATGTTAACACCACTAGCCTACCATAAAGGAAACAAATTCCCATAATGAAGTCATAAAGGTTGGAAACAAATAAGCATCCTCAACCATATCTAACTAACCAATGAATATCGAGTAGGAAATATTAAGTTGTATGCACCCTCCCAATACCAGAGAACTTCTTTCTGACTAGATTACCCTTAGCTAAGGATTATCATATGTTTAAGAGTTCATAACGAAATGGAATTACAGCAATACAACTCTTTGGATGATGTGTTTAACCATGCCTAAAAGGTAGAAAGTTACCTACAGCCTGCTTCTTGTGGTCCTTTCTTCTCGTTTTGGACAATGATGTCGCTCCCCCATTAACGCTTATCCTACTTTGTCTCGTTCTGCCTATCCTCTACCTCAATCCCCTCACTAGAGTGATTCAACCCCTTCCTCTAGTAAGGGAAAGGAAGTAGTGACCAACTCATCATGCCCTCCTCCGTGAGGCTATGAATGAGCTTTTACTGCAACAACACGACTCATCCAGCAGCCAATGCCCCTGATGTGCTCTATTTGTGTCCTTTGATTCTTGTGACACCGCCCCTAAGGATAACATAATTATGAGGATGTGCTCCCTACCTCTAAACCTTCAGATTATGACGTTGACTACATTAAGGATTATCATTTGTCATATCTTCAGGTCGTGCGTGCTCTGGATGTTGCTTCCAACAGGGATGAATGGAAACGGGACCACTCCTTTCTAAACCTTCTTCAAGCATGCTGCTCATTAATGGAGGTAGTTCACAAAACATCATTCGCCGCATGATTTAAAGCGCATGGACTTGCAATTCAATACCACCACCAAACACACAAGGTACATTGGGGAAACCAAATTAGTCTACCCATCAACACACGTTGCCTTGTGCCCATCACTATAAATGCTTATTCAGACCGCTTGTGTGATGTGTTGCCTATAGATGATGGCCACGGCATCAGATCATCCTTGGATCTATGACTTGGATGCCCGCAATGAGGGACATCCAATGTTTATACCTTCAAGCACAAAGTCAAACACATACAAGTGGCACCTACTCAGTTTCATTTCTCCCCTCAAAATGAGTCAGACAAGAAACCCCCAACACTGAAAACTCTTTACACCTTGTCACATCACATGTAAAGAGTTGGACAAGGTCAGACGAGAGTTAGGATGTGTGATACATCACAAAAGCCGGTCATATGTCTAATTTCCAATCCCCACCACCAGAACTTGTCTTCTTCTTGACAAGTTCGAAGACATGATCAACATTGACCTCCCTGATGAGCTTCTACCTTTACGTGATATTCAACACGAGATTGATTTGATCCTATAGAGATATGTTGTATTCTGTTATGTTTTGTTGAGTGTCATGTACATAGCATGTGCCTCACTTATGCTTTTTACTTCTGTAGTTTAGTCCCATATTGCTCATCTCTGCTTTAGTCTCTATTCTCTTCTGTTATATAAGAGACTGCATTGTACACTATTTTACTCACTCAATAAACCATTCTCAGTTTCTCTATATGGTATCAAGAGCAGGTCCGGTCCTAATTTTTTCTTCCCACCCTACCCCTATGCCCTGAGCTTCCCCTCCCCCCCCCCCGCTGTCGCCGCTCCACTCTCCCCTTCCCCCCCTGCGCCGCCGGCCGCCGCTGCTGCCCCCCCCCCACAGCCCCTCCCTTCTCCACCCACCGCCCGCTCCTCTCCTCCCTTTCCTCCATCCACCGCCACCCCCCTCCCCCTTGTTGTCGCCGCCCAGCCGCCTCCTCTCCACCTCCGCCACCCCTCTCTCCATCTCTACCCACCGTCGGGCTGCTGCTCCTCTCCTTCCTCTGCTTTCCCCACCGCCACCACTGTCCCTCTCCTATTTGTTGATCCATTCTTTCGGACAGCCATAGCTATATCCCACGTTGAGATTCTTCCAACTCTCCGGCTCTTTCTCTGCCAGTGCCTCATGACGGAATATTGATTTCCTCATGTCGGCGTAGGTTCCTTTATCCATCTATCTGCACAAAACAGATTCCTCTGAACTGATGCGACAGATCCCTGTTGTTGCTACTGTCCCATAGTGGGTTAATTATTTACTGCTTGTTGCTGCTACGCCACCACATCGTTACTGCCTGTTTCTGCTCAGTATGGCTTCAGTTGAGCCTCCTCGCTCTCTGTGTGTTACCACTGTCAAGCTTGATGGTTCGAACTACCATCTGTGGTCGGCGTCATTTGTGCTCTATGTGAAGAAGGCTCAAGGCCGATTTTCTCATCTTACCACTAATCCTCCTGCTGCTACTGCTGACAAAAAGACCAAACAAGCCTATGCTCAATGGTCCAAAGACGACTCGGGTGTTATGTCCTAACTTCTCAATAGCACTGAGTCGCGCATTAGTCAGTCTCTGCTGTGTCTTCATGATGCCAAAGCGATGTGGGACTAGCTGTCTCATGTCTACTCGCATCAACAAAATCCTAAACGGGTTTTTGAAATTTTCAAAAACCTGGCCAAGGAGTACTCTTCAGACGCGTCTATTGAGGATTTCTACAACCAATGTTCTGCTCTCTGGAATGAGTATGAGATCTACCATCCGCTGACTGTTGACATCAAAGAGGCTCAAAAGCAGCACAATGAACTCCAACTCGTTCAATTCCTGGCTGCCCTACCTGCTTCTTTTTCGGGCGTGGTTGATCAAATCCTGTCAAGTAATCCTCTGCCGACTCTTCGTGACGTTCTTAAAAGAGTTCAACGCCTACCATCTGTATCCTCTACCCCTGCCATTGAGCATCCTGCTTTGGTTGCTCGCACTGCTGATTCTAGACGTGGTCGCGGTCGTGGACGTGGTCGTGGAGGACGTCCACCCCCTTCTGGCGGAAGAGGCGCTTCTACTGCTCCTGGACGAGGTCAAGCCACTGGACCTTACTACTACAACTGGTGTGGTCGTGACAATTACACTGAAGATAGGTGTTGGATCAAGCACGGCAAGCCAGCCTGGGCAAACCAGGCCTCTACTGAAGCTACTACTAAAGCTGCATCTGATCCACCAGCTGCTCCTCCGACCACTGACTGGCTTCGCTCTAAATTCGAAAAATTCTTCCAGAAGCACATGACTCAACTACCTTCGACATCTGCTGCTGGTTCTTCTGCTATGCTTGCGTCTCCCTCTGCTGGTAACCATAAGTGGTGTATTGATTCTGGTGCGTCACCTGCGACTGCAGCTACTTGGCTTTCATCCCTTATTCCTTATACTTATTCTTGAGGCTAAACTTGGCATAGATGTCAGGGCCTTGTTCTGACTTCCAATACTCATCTATCCCATTACTGACACAATTCCCTACTTGGAGTGAGAATCCCTTTATCCCGAAGCAGCGATTCTTCTACTATGCTTGCGTCTCCCTCTGCTAGTAACCATAAGTGGTGTATTGATTCTGGTGCGTTTGTCCACATGGCAGGCGACATCCACTTATTTTCTGCTCTATCTAAAACTTCGAACATTCCATCGGTCACGGTGGCTAATGGCTCGAAAACGCCTGTCCATGGTGCTGGCACAGTTCCGCTATCTCGCAAGATGAATCTTCACTCTGTTTTATACATACCACAGTTTCCTGTTAATTTATTATTTGTCAGTAAAATTGTTAAACAACTTTAGTAATCTATTAAGTTTGATCCCTCTAGTTGTATTTTGAAGGATCTCCGCACGAAGACGACGATTGGTTCGAGCCATGAAGGACCAAATGGACTTTACTACTTGGATGGACTGCCTGCAGCTTCAGCTCTCTTGTCTACATCTGTCTCAGGACTACAGTGGCACTTCCGACCGGGTCATCCATCTGCTGCTAAATTGAAGCTTTTATTTCCTGCATTAGTTGAAAACAATCTCTTGTGAAACTTGTGTTTTGGGAAAACGAGGTATGTCTTTCCTGCTAAGAAAGAACTTGGGTCTAAAGATATTTTTGATATTGTTCATGCGGACATCTGAGGTCCATGCTCTGTCCCGAGTCAAACTGGTGTTAAATATTTTTTGACATTTATTGATGATTATTCCTGTGTTACCTGGCTATTTTTGCTCAAAGATAGTACTCTTTTGGATAATATCGGCATTTTCTTTTCTGAAATAAATACCCAATTCAATAAAACTATCAAAATTCTCCGTACTGACAATGCCATGGAGTTTATGCAAAAATATGTCACTTCTTTTTGTTCTGATCATGCCACCATCCACCAAACCACTTGCCCTTATACCCCACAGCAAACGGTGTTGTTGAACACAAAAATCGCCATCTATTAGAGGTTGCTCGCACTCTTCTTATCCATTATAAAGTTCCTTACTGTTTTTGGCCTAAGGCAGTCACTACGGCATGTTTTCTTATAAATCGCATGCCCTCTTCTATTTTACAAAATCGAATACCTTACTCGATTTTGTTTCCTGATGCACCCCTTTTTCTATTCCACCTCACATTTTTTGGTGTACCTGCTTTGTTAAAAATCTACGCCCAGGCATGTCGAAACTTGACCCTCGATCTACTAAGTGCATTTTTTTGGGTTAATCAAGAACTCAAAAAGGTTATCGCTGCTTTGATCCGATACTCGGGTAGTGGTTTGTCAGCGCGGATGTAGTCTTTTTTGAGCATATGCCCTTCTTTTCTGAGGACGGAGCAAGCCTGTCTCATGATATGTTGGCACAAACACCTCTACCAGACATTGTTGAAGATTTGTATGTGTCTGACCAGCCTGAGCCCCGAAGAACGTCCATTGCAGGTTTACAAACGTCGGTTGAAGACAAGCACTCCTTCCATGGTCCCTCCTCAACCAATTCATTCATCTGCGGATGATCAAACAACCACTGAGGTAACATCTGACTTGCATCTTTCTATCAGTTCGCGGAAAGGTGTTCGCTCCTGTACTAAACATCCTATCAGTCATTTCTGCACGTCTGACAATCTGCATAACAACTTTGCCTGCTTTACTTCTACAATTTCTGCTGTCACCGTTCCTAAAAATGCTACAGAGGCTCTTACTATTCCTACATGGAAGAAGGTAGTGGACCAGGAAATGCAGGCACTATGTGATCGCAAGACGTGGGAGTTGGTGGATCGCCCTTCTTCTTGCCCTACAATGGGTTGTAGCTAGGTCTTTACTGAAAGCCCGTCTTGTTGCAAAGGGCTACACACAGACATACGGTGTCAACTATTTTGAGACCTTCTCTCCTGTTGCACGATTAAACTATGTTCAAATTTTGATTTTTGTTGTTGTTAATAAAGACAGGTCTCTCTTTCAGCTAGATGTTAAAAATGCATTTCTTTATGGAGATCTACAGGAAGTAGTCTACATGGAGCAACCACTTGGGCTTGTTGCTCAGGGGGAGTCTGCCTTCAAAGTATGTAAGTTGAACAAGGCTATCTATGGTCTCAAACAAAGCCCACAAGCTTGATTTGACAAGCTCAGCCAGATATTAGTCACCTTTAGCTTTCGTCGTTCTCATTCTGATCATTCAGTCTTTATTCGCAAGACAGTGGTTGGACTTGTCATTCTTATTGTTTATGTGGATGATATTATCTTATCTGGCAGTGATATTGTGGGTATACAGGAAACTAAAACCTACTTAGAGAAGCACTTTGTCACTAAAGATCTCGGAAAGTTTCAGTATTTCTTAGGCATTGAAGTTTCCAGATCATCTGCAAGACTGTCTCTCTCAGAGAAAATATTTACTTGATCTCTTGCAGGAAACTGGCATGCTAGGCTGCAAACCAGCCAACACTCCACTTGACACAAATATGGATTGGGATGATGCAAACTCTCCTCCCTATGATGATCATCACCAGTTCAGGAGGCAGGTAGGCAAGCTTATCTATTTGACTGTCATACGAGCTGACCTTATTGTTGTCGTCGGATTCATCAGTCGGTATCTTGATAAACCATAGCAATGTCATTGGGATGCTATATGCCATATTTTGCGATATCTTAAAAGTTCTCCAAGAAAAGGCTTGATGTATAAAAAGCATGGCCACTGCAACCTATCCGGTTTCTCGGACTCTGACTATGCTGGAAGTCGTTCTGACCGTAAATCAATATCAGGATATTGTACATTTGTTGGTGGAAACCTTGTCACTTGGCAAAGCAAAAAGCAGATTGTTGTCGCCAGATCCAGTGCAAAGGCGGAATACCGAGCGATGGCTCATACTGCATGCGAACTTCTGTGGGTACAGAGTCTTCTTCAGGAGTTTGATATATCTTATTCCAGCCCTATATCGATGTTTTGTGACAATAAGGCCTCCATTTTTATTGCGAGCAACCCTACTTTTCATGAGAGGACGAAACATATTGAGGTCGATTGTCACTTCATTCGAGAAGTAGTTCTTTCTGGCCGGATTTGCACTCCATATCTCAGAGCACTGACAAGCAAGTTGCGGACATCTTCACGAAGATATTTCCCAAAGCTCGTTTTCAAACTCTAGTTGACAAGCTGGGCATGTTCGACATCTACGCTCCAGCTTGAGGGGGAGCATAGAGATATGTTGTGTTTTGTTATGTTTTGTTGAGTGTCATGTGCATAGCATGTGCCTCACTTATGCTTTTTACTTCTGTAGTTTAGTCCCATATTGCTCATCTCTGCTTTAGTCTCTATTCTCTTCTGTTATATAAGAGATTGCATTGTACACTATTTTACTCACTCAATAAACCATTCTCAGTTTCTCTATAGATCCCAAGTTCATCACTCCCTAGCCGACCCCATTACCACGTGAAGCCAACTGAGCATGCTAAATTGAAATATCAAGCGGGGATGCCCTCATCCTCAAAGGTTTTATCCGTGAGAGTAAGAGTTATTGTATGGTTCCTGCTCTCCTTGCACCCACGAAGGATGGTCGTTGGAGAATGTGTTTAGATTGTCAACCTATCAATAGATCCCTATCAAATATCCATTTCAAATCCAAGACTTCACGACATGCTTGATCGTTTGAGCGGGTCCTGCTATTTCTCCAAGATCAATCTTTGTGGCGATTACCACAAGATCTGTATCAAGGAGTTTCATGATTGGAAGACTCTCTCAAAACCCCGAACAGATTACATGAATGGGTGGTCATGTCCATTGGTCTGTCCAACGCACCCAACACCTTCATGAGAGTCATGAACCATGTGTTGCAACCATTTGTTAGTAAGTTTTTGGTGGTCTACTTTGATGATATTTTAATTTTCAATAAGACCAAGAATGAGCACTTGCTCACCTTGGACTTGTCTTCGATACACTTTGCTCTAAGAAATTGTACGTCAATCTAAAGAAATGTACTTTTGTTCAAGATGAAGCCCTTTTCCTTGGCTACTTTGTATCTGCTACTGGTATTGAGGTTGACCTTGCCAAAGTCAATGTCATCATTCATTGGCCCACACCCACTACAATTTCTGAGGACTGTAGCTTTCCCGAGATGGCCACTTTTTACTGTCGCTTTATTCGAGGTTTCAGCGCCATTATAGCCCCATTCACTAAGTTTGAAGTGTGATAAGTTGGAGAGGATGCCATCCACCACACAAGTTTTTGAGGTTGTCCATACAACATTGACAACAGTCCCTGTTCTTAGCTTCGCCAATTTTTAAATGATGTTTGAGGTTTCATGCAATGCTTCGGGTGTTGGCGTTGGTGGCGTTCTGAGCCAAGAAGGTTACATTACATTGTTGCTTTTTTAAGCAATCACATAAAGCATAAATACTCCACTTATGATAAAGAATTCTACAGTGTTGTACAATCTCTGCGTCATTGGCAGAACTATCTTCAACATCAGAAGTTCGTCCTAAGGCTGATCATCAAACCCTTCACTACTTCAATTCCAAAATGAATTTAAGAGCTCACCATGTCAAGAGGTGTCAGTCTCTAGGAGTACACTTTTGTTCTCAAGCATTGCTCTGGTGTTGAGAACAAGGTTGTCAAGCTCTTAGTTGTTGTTTGACCAACCTCCAGTCTATGAGTATTGAAGTTGTGTGGGCTTCGACCGTTTAAAGGACCAATATCCCATTTGTCCTTCGGAATAATCGATTGCGACCTCTTTGATAGCACACCAGGTTGATCTTCTAATTTTGTACCACGCGATGAATTTCTCTTTCGCAACAGCAAGCTATGTACCCATCCACTTCATTTTGTGATTTTCTCATTTAGGAACTACATGTTGGGGACAAGATTGGTCATTTTAGTAGGGAAAAGATGACTACTCTAGTTAATGAAAGATTTTATCGACATTCCCTAAGTCGTGATGTTGCTCGCATTGTGTCTCGGTGTCGTCCTTGTCAATAAGCCAAAACCAAAAGACAAAATACATGCCTCTACACTCATCCAATTCCACATGAACCTTGGAAGGGTCATAGTATGAATTTCATTGTTGGCTTACCCTGCACTTCACGCAGCCACGACTACGTGTTCGTGGTCCATTCCTTGTAGTAAGACTTCTAACGTCTATCTTTTCTTTAATAAGGCAGTCAAGCTACACAAATTTGTCATTGAGCATGATGTCAAATTTGTTACTATTTTTGGAAGGCTATGGAAAATCTTCAGTACAAACCTAAAATTCTCTTCTGGCTTCCATCCTCAAGAGTGATGGTCAAACCGAGGTGGTTAATTGGAGTTTAAGCAACCTTCTACAATGCCTTGTGGGTGAACACTTATGCAATTGGGACTTATTCCTACCTACCGCCGAATTTGCTTACAATAGTTTTGTTGATCGATCCATAGGGAAGAGTTCTCTTGAAGTTGTTGATGGTAACAAATCCTGACAGCCTATAGATATCATACCTATGCCCATTAATGTTCGCCCTTCCTATACTGTTAAGATCTTTGCCCAACACATTTGTAATTTGCAGGTTGAGATTTGCCAAAAACTTATTTTTGTCTTATGAATATTATAAACTATCTACTGACGCACACCGCAGGTTTCAAGAATTTAATGTGGGATACCATGTGTCAGTACGTGTGCATCCAATATGGTACCCTAAAAATTCTTTCAAGAAGGTTCATGCCATAGAGTCTGGATTTCCAAATATTTATTTCGATAGGTACCCAATGTAGAGGATCTTTCTCCTTATCGAGGTACATTTGAGTCCCCTTCAACCATAAAATTAAATGTCCGATTTCAATGTCATGTCTGATGGCCCAGAAACATAAATTTTTCAAAATTTCGTGTTACGGCCTAACGATTTTGACGACCAAATAAGCGAATTAAATCATGAAAATACCGGGACGGTCTAAATGCCAAGATCTACTCAAACATGCAATAATATTTCATATTGGATATGGGGATCTTCCACATTTGTAAGTGAAGGAAGTTGAACAATTTCAATGGCAATTTCGATGGCAAAATGAAGGAATGAACTTATGAAATTTGCAAACACAATGTTGAGACATAAACACACTAGCTAGAGTATATAATACATTTATATGTTTAGAGGTTAGGGTGGGATACATGTCTTGATGAGTGAGTGCACAAATGAACAGAATTGTCAAGTCTGCTAGACAGTTAGTCTGTTAAAAGCTTCAAGTTACAGCTTAGAATTTAAAATTTACAGTTACAAGTTCCAAACTTACCAACTACAACTTGTATAAGTCTAGTGTTAGCATTTAACTAGGTTACATGGGACACTTATGCATAGATCCAAGAGAGAACTTTGTTATTTTCAGAGTATTTCTCCATATTTCTATCGAAGAGTGTAGAAATTGATGAAGGTAATGTATATGCTCTAGGGATAGGGGAAACATACCTTAGAATTAAGAAAGATAGCCTTTAGAAGCAAGAGATTCAAAAAAAATTGCCAAAATACTCAAGATGTAGCATTATCAGCTTTTGGAACAAATTTCTCGAAATTTAATTTGTGTTTCTGTACCATTTCGCGAAATTACGGCCCAAACTGGGCTTTTTGTTGCGAAATTTCACCATTTTTGCCAAAATTTCGCACCTAGGGTCGAGATTTTTGCGAAATTACGTCCCATTCCCTGCATTTGTGTGTTTCGCATGTCCGATCGTAGGTTTCGATATGCGATTGCAAAAAAATGAAATTTCGAGCGAAGTTTCGCAATTTTGATCGAAATTTTGTTCCATGAAATTATTAACCATCTTTCTTATGTGTTTTCGTTAATAAGCTTCCCTTTTTCATTCTCCACTCTTTACAAAGGAAGTTGGTCAAATATATAATCTCCTTGAACATTGTCTTAAAACCCACTGAACGGAAATAATTAGTTGCAAGTATTATAAGAATATCATATTATAATTCCTTTATATATAATTAAATATAAACTAATTTCAGCAACAAATATGCTAGATAAGGATGATCGATTGGAAACAGTAGTATCCAGTGTTTTAAAAAGAGTGTTGAGAGGCCACTTAAGCGCTGTAAGGTCCCCGCCTCTTTTAGGTGCCCACCTGAGGCCACCTAAAGTGAGTGGGCAGCTCGGTTCAAGATATTTTCTTCCACATCTCGAAATCACACTTCTAATTGTACTTCTATACACTTATACTAGCATAAAGAGTGAAATACTAAGTATAAATATGCAATATCTACTTGTATAATGTGTATTCATATTGTATAGTAAGCAATATCTATCGTTATATATGGTATTCTATATTACCACATTAGCATGCATTACTAGTATACTACCATATACTATTGTGTCATCTACAATTGTTGCATATATACAACTCTACATTACAATATTTGACATTATTGCATTATGTAATTAACTGCATATATTTGCATTGTGTAAGGTTATATATTTGAATTATCCATGTTAGTGTTGTAAAATTACTATGTATAGACGTTTTATCTATATTAGTATTGTAGTACTATTTATATTAGTATTATAGTACTATTTATACTTGCATATCATAGTATGAACTGGAGGACAAGCATTTCTTGATTTAATAACCCTCCTGGGTGCCCGACCTCCGCTATATGTTGTGGGAGAGAGGGAAGAAATCTTTCACTCTGAATCCCATCCTATATTAGTACTGCAAGTTTGTAAAATACAAATATTTTTGTATTGTCTACACTAGTATTGTGATCTCATTGTTATAATGTGCAATATATATTGTATACCTATGGCTATTTTGCTCTATTACCTAATTTTGTGTTATTATACAACATATTGTATATGTATATTAATAGAAGCACCATAGTAATATTATGAAATCGTATAAAAGAATCATCTTTACATTTATCATATGGGTTTAGATATGTATATAAATTCTTAAAATATGGATAGATATGTATATATGTGTGTAATTATCTATAAAATATAGAAAAACTAAAGCATCCACTTTTTGAAAAGACCCTGCTTAAGCGCCTGCCTGGCGCTTAAGTGGCTACAAGGTCAAGTATGCCCACTTCCCGCTACAGTGGCTAAAAGATCAAGTCCGCCCACTTCCCGCTTGGTAGGATCTCAACCCCTATTGATAGACTTGATAATTAGAAGTATGGTCATATAGTGTCCTTTCTACTTTATTTGACCCCTCAAATAATTGAGAGAAGAACTATCCTAAAAATACCTAAAATAACTCGATATATGTGTAGCTTCCTATTTCTAACATTGATTGAATGTATGTGATTTGTCATGTCTATACCCCGTTGGATATGGGTGGATCCAACGACTGGCACATCGTCTCCTACCTCTAGTAGGAGACTACAAAATGTTTGCATATTACATGCCATCCTTTCGCTCACGATATCTCTCATCCTTTCACTCACGGTATCTCTCAACTCTCACTAGTTTCCCGTGATTTCCTTCTCATTTGGTTTATGTTTGCATTATGTGGCTCATGGTCCCAAATTTGATGCATGTCTCTAATCCGAGCAAGAAAATCAATTTCCTCGTTTCTTCCCTCTCCGTTCCAATTTATATAACTGCTCCAGACTAATTTTCGATGTATATGTGATAGCTCATTTAGCAATTATGTTTCTTGTTGAATTTCTCCCCTCAATGATATCTAAGTACACATCTCTCTCTCCATGTTGAATCCCACCATTATTTTGATGAGGGGAAGACTATTCCTCCTCATGGATCCCTAGACCAAATTGGATGGTCCCTCACCATCCAGAGTGCCATTAGAGCTTTATGACCCCTCATGGGTGCTTGGGACTTACGGCATTGGTGACCTGGTGTCCCCATCTCCGCTTGCCCCTGCCCTCTAGAGCTTTCCTTTGATCGAGGTCTATATGGTCGTCGGTGATTGAGAGAAGACATGAATAGCTTCATTGTCCTCAGAGAAAGCTTCCACTAGCACCTGTACTCACCAACCTGCGGTAAATCCCAAAGCCTATTTTCATGCTTATGTGTGTATGTCGATCAGAAGTAGTGCATCTTTTGGTTTTCTCAGTTGTTTCCATACGACTCTATCCTGACTTCACATTGACATTTCCAGAATCAGACTAGCTAGGTTTTGAGCTTTCTTTTTTTAGTTGATATGGAGGAGTTCAAGCTCATACTTCCATGCTGAAGTCGTTTATGGACCGCGGTACACATCCCAGCCTTATGTCTAGGTTGGTTGAAGCCAAGGGAGGCTGAAGAGATCGAGTGATCATTCTTTGGCAATGATCTCCAGAATTCGTGATTCAGATCCCTCCCTCGTGCTCCAAGCCGTATTCCCATGGCCAAGCTTGGAATGTTGGTGATTCAAAGAATGAATGCACAAATTTTCCTATATGACGCTTATGTCTGCCTTATTTTGTCACAGTTTTAAAGGTTATATTAGTAATCTTGAACCGGTTTATTTCGTTGAACTGCATGAGACTCAACCCTACGATTTCACAATTTTTCCTCACCACACATCCAAGTCTTGATGCATGATGCACGGGGAAACTTTGTCTTTTTGCGTGGGTTCAGGAAATAATAAAAAACTAAAAATGTATTAATCTTAATAAATTTATAAATAACTATAGAAATGTTTGGAAAATACCCACAAATATTTTGTTATGGAGTCATGAGAATATACTCTACCTAATGACTTAGTTATATAACATTATTACATAGTAATCAAAAGGTCGTTTTAGAGTTTACTCATTTACTTGGAATTTAACTATAGTTTACTTTAAAATGATATTAGGTGTTCTTTACCATACATAGCTTGGTCATCATCATAGTGTTTTAATTATGTAGCATACATGTATCTATTTTAATTTTAAGTTTACATATGTCCATCATGATTGTAATTGGAATAGTTACTTTCTCAATTAGATGACTAGTCATAACCTTATTATAATTAGAGTAATATGTAATCTTAAGTATTACATCAATTAGACTAGTGAACTATGATATAATAATAGCATATTATTTAAGTAGTTATTCATGCATAGCAGGTACACGGGTCTGCGGGTCTGGGTCTAAACATACCCATTAGTGGACCCGCTTATATATGGGTCCATGGGTATGCGCGTGATGTAGAACTAGCATAGCCGTTTAAATGACCTTTTTAGTAGTTTTATAATGTTTTATCATTTTCCTTATATTTTAGGGGTTATTTGATATTTTCCCAATTTGTCATGTAAAGCATGTGGTTTAGTCCCACATTGGCTAGTTGTGTAGTGAGTTGGGTTTAAACACCTATATATAGTCTTTGTAAGGCTTTCATCAAAAAAAGGCTTGATGAATGAAATCTTTTCATGAATATTTATTTCTTTAGATTAGTTATTTTAGATTAACTTATATCTTGATAATTTGTCTTAGATTTTATTCATTAGGATCTACATTATTTAGTATCAGAGCCTAATCCTAATCTAATTGGGTTAGGTCATGCACCTTTTCGTCAACTGTTTGACGGCGGCTGCACTGCTCATCGTTCTTCTTCGGTCTCTGGATGATTCGTGATTCTCCTCTGCAGTTCGTCTTCATCCCACCGCCATCTCGTCACCAGCCGCATACCTTCCCTAAGAAGGGCAGCGTACAGTTGACGAAAAGGTGCAGGACCTAACCCAATTAGATTAGAACCTGGCTCTGATACCAAATAATGTAAATCGTAATGAATAAAATCTAAGACGAATTATCAAGATCTAAGTTAATCTAAAATACCTAGTCTAAAGAAATCAATATTCATGAAAAGATTTCATTCATCAAGTCTTCTTTTGACAAAAGCCTTACAAAGACTATATATAGGTGTTTAAACCCAACTCGCTACACAACTAGCCAATGTGGGACTAAACCACAGGCTTTACAAGACAAATTGGAAAATATCAAATAACCCCTAAAATATAAGGAAACTGATAAAACCTTACAAAACTACTAAAAAGGCCATTTAAAAGGCTACGCTATCAAATAACCCCTAAAATATAAGGAAACTCATATAACATTATAAAACTACTAAAAAGGTCATTTAAAACGCTACGCTTGTCCTACATCAGCGGGTCTACGGTTCCACGGGTCTAAAAATTAGACCCGTGATGGTTTTTACAGGGTCCGGATTTGCGGGCACGCGGGTCTACTCGTACCCATTTACAGCCTTATGTGCTAAGGTATAGTTCCCCTTTACACTATCTATTTCATCCATGGCTAATTAGTAGTTTAGGGCAATTCTCTAGCATTAATCTTGTTGTTTGGTTTAACAATCCAAATGAATGAGTACGGTTTGCATGTTATGACCCCCAACCTAGTATCTAGACACATTACCCTGAACAGCCCACACTTCCATTAATTGCTAAAACCCTAACTGCTTCCTTGTTAGTTAATTCTTTCTTAGTTAGTTGCTTTGGTTGTCTTCTTACTTAATTGCTTTGTTCTTGCTAGTCTCTTACTAGTTTAGGTCTTTAATTGCCTTTTTGCCTAACTTGCTAGCCTAGTGTAGTTTTATATCTTAACTGCTTGCCTAAGTGTAATTTGCCCCTTTACTCGCTTAGCTTGTTTCCTTTGTCAATTAGAATTAATTGTCTAGGGTTAACTTAAGTTGTGTTTCTTGCTCTTTTAATAGCTTGCTCGGACCATCTTAGTGTAATCAAACAAAACCAAATCCAACCCTTCAACCCTAGACTCCGCATTAGGAACCCAACTAAACCGACTAAGCTCTAGTGTCTCCTCTTTTCCTGAGGATCGACCCCTATCTTGCCACTTTCCTATACTATGAAACGAACTTGTGTGTTTGCATGTGAGTCATCGTGTATTTGCAGCATGTCTATTTTAGGGTCTTATAGATTTGAAAGACCTAGTGTGTGTGTCCCCCGCGCGCACCAAGATTTCAAGCGTCATTTGGGGTATAGAAAGTGTCATAACTCCCTAGTAGTTGTGGTGACTCTCCCCTTAAGCACCATCTCTTGCCAGCTTTCTTGGTTGTGTTTGGGAAACACACCAAGCTTTTAGGCATCGTTGTCGGGGAGGAAGGCGCTCGACCTAACTAGTTAGTTTAGCTATGACTTTTCCTACTGCCCTCACCATTGTTATTCATTATTCTTCGTGCTACTCTTGTGCAAACTTGTTTACTAACTTGCCTTCTTTTGTGTGGTCGTGCCTTGTGCAGGTGACATTGATGCATGTTTGGACGTTGTACCCTTTCCATCTACTCATTCCTAGCGGATCCTAAGATAGGGAGGAGAAGGCGTAGAAATAGGCGCAACTGACACCTAGAAGCTAAGATGGGAGATAAGATGTGCATACCATGAGGAGGTAGCTATTCCTCCACCTCCCCCGTGAACAAGGCGATGTGTGATTACTTCATGCCTGGGAACTGCACTTCTCCCATTGCTACTAATGTGGATCAAATGTCAGGTCAACAGTTCTAAATCCCACTGGCTCTTCTTAGACTTCTCCCTATGTTCTATGAGTTTGAGAATGAAAACTCATACCATCACACAGATGCCTTCCTAGAAACATGTTCTGCCTTCAGCACGCCTACAGCTACGGATGACTCCATTAGGCGTGCCTCGTTCCCCTTCTCCCTCAATGACAAGGCAAAGGAATAGTACTTGTCTATGGAGGAACTTGTTACTTCAGAAGTGGTAAAGAATGATTTCTTAAAGAAGTTCTATTCAATTGTCAAGCTGACTCAAATGAGGAGATACATAACCTCCTTCAATTAAACAAAGAACGAGCAGTTTCATGATACTTGGGAATGATTCCAGAAATTGTTTCGTGATTGTCCTCATCATGAGGTGCCTATTGGCAGCTTGTCCAGTCTTTCTATACGGGTCTTTCCGTAACGAGTCAAACTTTAGTGGACACATCTTGTGGTGGAGCATCCATGGCCAAACCTCCCGAGAAGTCTTAGTCCCTTTTTGACCACTTGACTGAAAAATCTCAGCATTGAGCTTCTAGTGTTGATGTGCAATATGATAGAAACTAGATAGCTCCCCCTCAAGCCAAGGATGATGTGAATCAGCAAATGATGAAGATATTGACAGACATGATGAATCTCATGAAGACTCGTGCGGGGGGTTCTTTTAGCCACTCCACAAACTCCATGGAGGCTCTTTGTGAGGAAGTGCAAGCTTTACAATCCTATGACAGCCGAAACAACCAAGACCTAATGTCCAACTCCTACACTCCGGAATGGAAAAATCATCCCAACTTATCTTAGAAGCAAGGGGAAGAAGGACAAGGGCAGCCTAGACAGCACCAAGGACTAAGGAATAGTTCAGGATTTGAAGAAGTCGTTGGGAGATTGAACTTAGATGAAGTGAAGAAGGATGTGTCCTCTCATGGACAAACCATTATTCAGATTTGAACAAAGGTTGGTTCAATTTTTTCTTTCACTTGCTTGTTGTGAGGAGGAAAGAGATCTTTCCCAAACCATTACAAAACCAAACAAAGCTAGTGACTCTACGGGTGCCCCTCAAGGCACCTACATTCCACCACAAGGGCAAGTTTCCACCTTGTAACAATACCAAGCCCCCTCCCAACCCTTATGCTCCACCACCGCCATAACCTCTATTCAACCTCCAATACACCTCACAACCACCTCCCCAATACCAACAACCACCACATCAATACCCACCACCTCCATAATATCCCCTACCACAACAACCTCTTCAACATCCACCTTACATCCTCCAGAATCCCAATCCGCCACACCAAGGGCCACCACCTCTACCTCAACAACCATCACGAGCTCTCCCTCCCCCCATGAGCAAGTGAAAATGGTGACGGTCTTGAGATGCGACAAAATCGTTGAGTAGCCCAAAAAGGGCAAGAGACAAAGTGACAAAGTTCATGATGGAATTTCATTACCGAAAAGTTTTTGTGAGGGTGCCAAGAGCACCAAATATTCTATTGTCCCACCATTCTATGAGAGTGTCCAATGCACTAGCAATTTTTCCATACCGCCTTCTTATAAGAGTGCCAACGGCACCGACAAATCTGTTGCCCCGCCTTCTTTCAAGATGATAATACCACGCGTCCACCATCGTTTGAGGTGATACCACAAAGTGTCCCAACCGCTGATCCAAAAAATCCTAGTGTGATAATCCAAAATTCCCAAGTTTTCAATATGATGGAGCGCCCTCTCTTTGATGCCTTTGAAGACCCCCTCCTCAAAGGAAGGCAAAAGTATAACATGAACATTATGAAGGTCAAGGCGGGTGAAGATAAACACCTCACTGCTTGACATCATCAAGCAAAGGCCAACATATGAAAATTTGGATAGGGGTGTTTACTCCTCCAAGAAAAAGATTAAGAGGGAAGCTACCCAAGAGAATCATGTTGAGTGAGCTGCAGAGTTTTCATTAATGAGGACCCTTGTTTTGAGATCTAGAATGATGATCCCGAAGGAGAGAAAGATGAAGAGAAACACTTGAGAAGCTCCCATACCCTTGGGAAGAAGATCATGTGGTGAAGGCATTTGAGAGGATCACTTATGATGAAGATGGGAGCACCTTGCTTGTAGATATGTGACGATGGAACAGCACAAAAGCTCAACTGAAGGCAATAAACTTGGCACTAGTGGAAAGCAACCCACCTCAGTTTGAGATTCTTTCTCTCCAAACCCATTTTTTGTTATAGTTTTGTTTACATCTTCCAAGAAACACACATGTGCTATACTTGATGGTTTCTCCAGTTTGTGAATCATGTTAGAACAAGTGCATAGACAGAAAGATGATGCATGGAAGAGCCAAACAAAGGATAATCAGAAATTGAGAAAAAATTGAAGATGAGTCAAAAACATACAGGAAGGCAGCCACTACGGTCGTTCCATGCAGCAGGGATGTGGTACCAGTTGGCCAAAACGGCCATTCTATCCAAAACCGCCGTATTGGCTCTGCCCTGCCCACTGGATGTTATGTCGATCACTCCCCCTCTTGGAGGTTGTCTACCACGATTTTGTGTTCATTACCTAACTATTCTAAACTTCAAATTCATGTTGGGGACAGCATGGTTTAAAATTTTGGGGTAGTAGGGCGGTAAACCCTTGATTTACCTCATATTCCTCTATGTCTCTTTTTCTAAATATTTGTCAGAGATGAGCAAAGAGTCCAACAAACTCTTATACTTGCCCATTCATACTTATTGTATTTTCTCTGCATACATACATATCATATAGTTTATTACCTTGCATTTTTGTGTAATTTTTCAAAATTTGTGCTTTTCATATCACTTCATGCCATGCATTAAATCTCATGTAGGTTTCTAGTAATTTTGTGTTTTTTAGCTAGGATTTGCTTGCTTGTTGGTTTTTATTTCCTAAATGTAGGTTTAGATGTGATTGAATGCAGATTGGCACCATTTTGACCAATTTTGTCCAAGCTTGAATTTTCTTGTCTGAAGTGTGTTTTGACCCAATCTCTACACTTTGAGTTGAAAATGTTGATTTTTGACAAATGCATGTTACATTCTCATGGATTATTGCTAGATAGTATCAATTCTTGACTCTTTACATGTGAAACAGCTCTTTCGTGCGTGTGCAATGTTTTGGTTAAATTGTGATCTAAGCAAGCCACAAACACTTAGGATTGCCGAATCTCATAAGAACAATGTGGTTTTCGTATTTCTCATGCATGTGGTGTGCTATTACTTGATGAAGTTTGGAGTGATTTTCATGCAGGAGATCTCATGTTGAAACCTACACTAATGACTCCTCTTTTGACTCACTATTCATCATCACTTTTTACCTCTCCGCCTCATTTAAGGATGCAGTGCACATGTTCGCCTTGATCACCTCCAAAAGTTTGGGGTAATCATCTCTAAGTCCCCTCCGCTTCACTCTCATCACCACGTGCCCTAACTACACCAAGGAAAAGAAAAAGAGAAAGATAAAATACAAAAAGAAAATAAAAGATGATCCTATGTAATAGCATCTAAATAAAGAAAAGAAGGGTGCTCCTAGGTAATAACACTCCAATATCTTATCGCAACTCCTTTCTTCTTTTTGCATGCCTATTAAGCTAGGAAACAACAATCCTACCTCAATTCACCCTTTTTCACAGCCATGTGGCTCACTTAGTGTGGTTTGAGATGTGATATTGAATGCATGAAGGTAAAACAGCACTCCTAGTGATTGTCGCTATCATGAAACGGTTTACCCGGAACTATATGAAAGTCATATAGATTGATTATGTATTCCATGTCCTATATTTGAAGTTTGTATACTCAGTGCTTTAATCAGAATTGGTTTGTAAAAGAGGTGAGGAAAGAGGTGAACACAGGCACTTAGTCATCATTAAGCCTATTTAGTCAATATACTTATATTGCAATGCATTTGTCATTTCTTGCTTGTTGAAAATTTGAAAAAAGATTAGAGTTGGAACATACATGAGGGCAAGCATGTGTTAAGTTTGGGTGACACAGTCCTATACTAGGGCTTCATCTCGTGCCTACTTGTTCTCTAATACATTTAAACCTGTTATAATGCATGTTATTTCCCCTAATAAATTGTTTACTATCAAATGCATTTATGGACGTTCTTTGCATGTTTTTCAGGTACTTAGACCACACCTTGAATGGACATGAGAGAAGAAGGATATTCTGAGGGTTTCTTCATCCTTGGAGGAGTCTTAAGGAGGATCCAATAGCTCCCACAACCAACCCCTAGTGGTCAAGAGTCAAGCCAAAGCAAAGAAGTCCACGAATTGTGAAGTTGAAGACCAAAGTGCAAGCAAAAGCCCCCAACACGGCCGCGGTGACACGGAACGGTTGTGCTACCATTGAAAAATTCACAAGGGAAATCACATTTTTCAAGAAGCTACAGCAAACCCTCCACCACGGCCGCAGTGTCCACCAAGGTGATGCTGCCAACTATCCAACATGGTCGTGGTGCCCACCATGATCGTGTTGCCACCCATCCACGGCCATGGTATCTAACATGACTATGTTGCCACCTACTCACCATGGTGTAGTACTCACCACGGCAATGCTACCTAGTTTCCACATGATTGTGGTGCCCTACACGGTCATGCTACCTAGTTACCACCACAGTCGTAGTGCCAACCACAGTCGTATTACGATCCTCCAAATATCCACCATCAACCTGACATTTTACCTCTATCAGCACAGTCGTTTCTTCCTAGCACAAACGTTCCACACCCCATCCACCACGAACGTGCTGCCCAAGTCGTGTTACCAACAAAAACCTAGTATTTCCTGCACAGATTTTCTCATATTTCCCCTACTTAACCTAGTGCTTCCTTACCACCTATACATACATGGGTGGTGGTTGGAGCATGAGGTTGGCCACCTTTAGCTTCCTCCTAGCCACTCCTTAGCCTCCCTAGAATATTCATTGAGCTCCAACCTACTTCCACTCCATTTCCATCTTCCCCTACCTACAAACCCTAGTTTTCTAGGGTTTTGGCTACTTCCACCTTCCATTCCATGCTATCCACCCACCAAGAAGGGAGAAGGACGTGCTCTTGCTGCTAGACGTGAAGGAAAAGAGAGCTTCTATGAGATTCCTTGACTACCCCCCTATATACTTCTTCTTTTTCCGTTTTACTCCACGAGTAGCCAAGCTCCTCTAGGTGGGTTGTTTCAGGTTAAAATGTGACTTTAATCCAAGTTGGGGGGGGGGGAGGGGGGAATAACTTGTAAGTTCTATGATTTCATTTTATATTGATTGTCTTCTACTTTCTTCTCATTTCTCATAGATTATCTTATGATTTGTGCTTGAAACCACCTAGGTCCAGGAGAAAATGTCACATGTGAGGCTATTTTGCGATTTGCTCATATAGGTTCAACTAGTGGATCCCTAGCTAGCACCCCATCTTCCCACACATATATCCCTTCTATGACTCCTAAGTGGGAGATCTAAGTAGCTAGTTTAGAAGCACTTAGTGCAATTGGCTTAGAGTTATCCAAAGGCTAGATGGTAGGTGATGTGCAGTGAAATACCCCCATTTCCACCCTCCATTACTACCCTTGGCCCCCAATTTCCCTAAGAGCCCCTATCCTAGAAACCTAGACTTGATCCTAACAGAATCCCACCTAAACCCTAATCTAAATGAGCCTCGTAAGGTTAGATAAGTGTGCTAGGGTATAGTCCGCTTCACACATCCTATTCCATCCATGACCAAATAGTAGTTTAGAGCAATTCTCTAGCATCTATCTTGTTGTTTAGTTTAACAATCTAAATGAATGAGTATGGTTTGCATGTTATGACCACCAACCTAGTATCTAGTTGCATTACCTCGAAGGGCCCACACTTCCATTAATTGCTTAAATCCTAGCTGCTTCCTTATTAGTTAATGCTTGCTTAGTTGCTTTACTTGCCTTCTTAGTTAATTGTTTTGTTCTTGCTAGTTTAGGTCTTTAATTACCTTTTTCCTAGCTTGCTAGTCTAGTATAGTATTATCTCTTAATTGCTTGCCATAGTGTAATTTGCCCCTTTACTCACTTAGCTTGTTTCCTTTATCAATTAGAATTAATTGTCTAGGGTTAACATAGGTTTTGCTTCTTGGTCTTTTAATTGCTTGCTCGAACCATCTTAGTGTAATCAAACTAAACCAAATCAAACCCTTCAACCCTAGCCTCCGCATTAGGAACCCAGCTAAACTAACTAAGCTCTAGTTCCCCCTCTCTCCTTGAGGATCGACCCCTATCTTGCCACCTTCCTATACTACAAAACCAACCTGTGCCCTTCTGGGTGTATCTGTGTATTTGCGGCGTGCCTATCATAGGATCTTATAAATTTGAATGATCTAGTGTGTGTCCCGCGCAGGCACTAGTACACATCCATACTTATTTATAAGAGGCGGAGAGGAAGGCTAACAAACTTCCATGGAATGTGATGAGGCACTTGTATTGAATGCATCGGCATCGAGAAGACAGAAGGGTTGCAAGCTTTGGTTGGCGCATGAAGGTCGGTAGTTGACATCGACAAATGGAGCTCGATCAGTAAAGGTTGAATGTTGAATGGTTGATAGGTGGCTTGTTGATAGGGAGATCGATCAATGGACCTCGATTGAGCGGTTGATTAAGAGGTTGATCGAGTGATCGAACATGAATTTGAACCAAAAATATTGATTGATTTGTCTTCTGATAATGCTCAAATTTGTTTTGAGTTTAAGCACTGTCGTGTTGTCCTATACCTCGCAAGAGGCACCCCCCTCTCGACTCCCACCTGTTGAAGGGCAGGAGGACCCCATAGGTCACGCTGGTATGGAGAAAGAAAACTTTGAACCTGAAAGGAAAATGAAGTCGAGAGAAGTATGGAAATCCTAGCAAAGTAACATAAATCTAAATAAAGCTAAATGAAGCTATTTCTAAGTCAATCTAGGAAATCAAATGCAAAACTAGACAAAAATGTAATTGGAACTAGGATGAATATGCATTCATCAAAAAGACAGCAATAGGTTCTGGTCCTTCTGGATCATAGATGTCAAATTCTTTTAGAAGTCTATGAACCCACATCAATTTGCATGTAGTATGAGTCATGACTCTATACTCAGCTTCAGCACTAGAGCAAGCAACAACTTTCTATTTCTTATTGCACCATGTGTCAAGATTCTCTCCAACAAACATGTCGTAACCAGAGGTGGACTTTCTATCATTTCTATTACCAGCATAGTCAGAATCAGATTAAACGGTGATTACAATGCCCATTTCGCTTATATAGTATCTTTCCCTGGAGAAATCTTTAGATATTTAGAATGTGGCAAACAACATCCCAGTGACATTGTCGAGGTTTATCTAGATACATGCTGACAAGTTCTACTATAGAAGTAATATTAGCTTGAGCAATTACGAGATAAATCAACTTACTAGCTAATCTTATGTATTGGTGGTTGTCTTGATAAGGAGATGACTCATCATCTCTATTCGCATTGGGATCGAGCGGGGTATTGGTGGGATTGTTTCCTAGCATGCCAGTTGCTTTCACGAGATCCAAGGACATACTTGTGTTGTGAGAGACAGATGCCAGAAGAGGAGCAACAAACCTCAATACCCAAAAAATATCTAAGTTTTCTTAGGTCTTTGGTTGCAAATTGTTTTTCAAGATATTCTTTAGTAGCTTGAATATCCTCCTTGTCACTTCTTGATAGAATAATATCATCCACATACAATTAGGATGACAAGACTAGAATTAGTCTTCTTTATGAAAAGAGAGTGATCAGAATGAGAGCGTATGAAGACAAATTTGATAAGAATTTGGCTAAACTTGTCAAACCATTTCTCGAGCTTTGCTTCAGACTATAGTTAGCCTTGTGAAGCCTGCAAACTTTAGAATACTTCCCCTGAGCAACAAAGACATGAGGTTGCTCCTACATACTTCTTCGTGCATGTCTCCATATAAAAATGCATTCTTCATATCAAATTGAAAGAGAGGCCAGTCGTGACTGACAGTAATGGAGGTGAGCGCCCTTCGAATTCAGTCGAGGGAAACGAGAGAAGGTTTCAAAATAATCGACGATATACGTTTGAGTATACCCTTTGGCAACTAGACGAGCTTTTAGTCGTTCAAGTGTACCATCTGATGATACTTAACGGTAAATATCCAACGACATTCCACAATAGAGCAGTAAGAAGGAAGATCCACAAGATCCCATGTATGTCGATCACGAAGCGAATGCATCTCAGCTCCCATAGCTTGGCACTAGGCAAGATGTTGTAGTGCTTGGGTAGCATTTTTAGGAATAGAAATAGTAGAGATGCCAAACGTAAAGCATGCAAGGCTAGTACCAAGATTAGCAGTAGAGCAGAAAATATTGGCAGGATGCATAGTACAGAGACGAACACCTTTCAGCAAAATAATAGGAAGGTCCAATATAGGAGTAACCTAGGAGGTGTTGTGATCTCTCGATAAAGGAGGATTGGGCAGTTGAGGGGTCATAGAGGGAATTATAGCCTTGGGTCTTTGTTGGCATACTTTGAGAGGCAGAGTGCAAATAGTTGTATCCTCATGGGAGTCATCTTCCGTAGTCTGATAGCAGAGTATAATCCAGAAGATCAAGAGATAACAAAGATCCGCTCTCAGAATAGTACAGCATATGTTCAAAAAAGACTATCCGCACTCACAAACAACTGCCTAGAAGATGGATTGTATGTTCTAGAGTATCACAAAAAATGCACTTAATAGATATGGGGTCTAGTTTTGTCAACCTAGATTGAAGATTTTTTTAAAACATGTACTGCCAAAACTGTAGGGAGGAACAGAGAAGAGAGGTGTCAGGATGTAGAAGGGTATACAGCACTTGATTTTTCAATAAGGATGAAGGCATCCGATTGATCAAGTAGTAGGCAGTAGAGATAGCCTCGAGCCAAAACCTTTTTGGGACATGATAGAGAAGGATGTGCAAGCAACTTCCGGAAGGTGATGATTTTTCCTCTCCATGACGTCATTTTGTGGTAGTATGTAGGAGCAGGAAGTTTGATGAACATCTAGATTTGTACAAAATTGGTTGACCAATTTTTGCATGAACTCAAGGCATTATCAGTGCGAAAGATTTTAATTGGTTTATCAAATTGGATTTTAATTTTGGAAAAAAAGGCAATGATCGTATCCAAGGTATGAGTGTGATCTCAACAAAAACAACCATGTTTCTCTAGAATAATCATCAATAAATGTCATAAAGTATCTAAACCCTAAAATAGTGGTTACGCAACAGCGGCCTTTTCTATCAGCATGAACCACATCATATAAATTTGTAGAACTAATGGCTTTTTGCTAGGATAAATTGTCGAGTCTATTTACCAAATTGACAGGCCTCGCAATGAAAAACTTTATCAAAGATGGTAGAATATAAACACTTTAGCTTTGTAATAGAAAGAAGGTCGAGACAATAGCCATTGTCGTCCAGACCCAGAGGATGATAAAAGAGCAATAGCAACAACTCGTGGCATGTCCAAGTAATACAGGCCATCTGTTCCCTCATGGTCTGAACTAATCCTTGTCTTCGTGCAGAGATCCTGAAACACACAACCCATGGGATCAAAATGTGATAGAGCATTGAATGCTCTAAACAGTTTTACTAATAGAAAGAAGATTTAGAGGAAATCTTGGAACATATAATGTGAATTATAAGGGTAAAGTGATAAGTGTATAAATATTCCCAGTGACATGCACGATTTAATGAAACCCATCAGCCAAGGTTACCGGTGGAATTGCAATTGTTTTAGTAAGGTCTGGGAAATAAGGCGAAGCTTAGATATATAAGAAGAGGTACTAGAGTTAATAATCCATTTATTTTTACCATAAGGAGCAAATAAGCCAAAAAAACTCCGTCTTGACGTGTACTGGGTGAGAGAGCGGTCATGCTTGAAGAAATTTCTCAAACTCGGAGCGGATCCATTCAAAGGTAGGCAGTGTAAAACTGGAAGGAGCAGACGAGGTAGACTCAGCATTGTCGGTAGTGACATGGTTTGCCCACGTTGGTTCACAATGTTTAGCATAGCAGTCTTCAGTGTGGTTAGTTTAACCACTAAAGTTATAGCATCTTTGTCCTGGATAAGGATGTCCGCGTCGAGGGCTAGGAAGAGGCGGACCACGTCCAGGACCTCCGGAAGAACAACCACGGCCACAAACTTGTCCAGAGTCGCTAGAACGAACAGAAAGCACAACGGTTTTAGAAGAATTAGAGGGTAGAGATATCAAGGGCAGTTGTTGAACCCTCTTGAGAAGATCTCATAAAGTAGGCAAGGGATCACTGTATAAGATCTGATCAACTACCCTCGAAAAAGAATTGGGCGGACCATCTAGGAATTGAACTAATTGAAGTTCATTGCGTTAGCAATACACTTCTTTGATGCCAATAGAGAGAGGGTGATAAACATCATATTCATCCCAAAGAGCAGAATACTAGTTGTAGTAATCCTTGACAGAGCCATCAGTGGAGTATTCTTTTTTGGCCGTGTTTTTGAAAATCTTGAACACTTTCTTGGGTTTCTATTGGTGAGAGTAGACAAGTGAGAGTTGATCCCACATGGCTTTGACAATCTGGAGGCGAAGGAGAGATTAATTAAGTTTAGGTTATGCATTGTTAACTATCCAAGTCATCACGCAGAAATCTTCTTCAGTCCACAAAGCAAGGGCTTGTTTGTATCAGCAGGTGGTGTCGGGGCACCAGAAGTGAGATGAGTATACCGCCCTTAGGCTTTGACATAGTTCAAAAAGGCAGACCATATATGATAGTTGGAGCAATCCAGTTTCACAATAGTGACACATAGTGGCCTGGAGGGTTCAGCATACGCCATGTGGTCAAAAAGATGTGCGGCATAAGTCATAACACACAGCAGTAGTAGAAAGAATAGTGTGACACCGCACACCAAATAATACTAGAAGATCAGGAAAAATCACCCACACAAGGGCAGCAGCAAACAGAAATCAGCAACATACATCTCTATGACATAATTAATTAGCCATAGGACGTGGGCATTAAGAAAGGGGGCAATTCCGCAAGACCTCAAAGAAGACACCGAGTTGAGAGGTCAGTAGGAGTGAACCTCAAATAACAAAAAATTGTCAAAATCAGGCCTCGGGTTTAATTGGAAGATGCGTGGACAGCAGGGTGGCGGTGGTGTTGGTTGCTGGATTGGTGGCGGACAGTTGTAGCAGGGAGGGAGGGAGGGAGGGAGAGGAGACGGGGAGAGAAGGGTGGAGGGGGGTGTGGAGGCAGCAGGGAGTGGGAGTGAGGCGGTAGGGTGTGAGGGCTAGGGGGGAGTGGGGGGAGGGAGATGTGGCACCAGGGGGAAGGGTGGAGGGAAGGAGCAACAGCAGCACGTAGTGGGAGGGGGTTAGGGAGGATGGCACGAAGGGAGGAAGGAGGGAGGGTGGCAGCGGGAGGAAGGAAAGGGGTGGCGGCGGCTGGGGAGGTGGCAGCGCAGCAGGAGGGCTAGGCTGGGAGGGGTATGGGATGCTCCGGGGATTAGGGGGGTCGTAAACATCCGATACCATGTAAACATTAGAATATGATATTAACATGTGAAAACAGATACAAAACACACTCTTTTATAGGATAAGAAAGGAGGCATCAAACAGAAATCTTATGTGATATAAGGAAAAGGAGATACAAAAGCAAGACTAAAGCATAAAGAGCATCAAGAGCATATATCAATAGAAGGCATCAAGGCAATCATAAGGAAGGCCCTCCTATCATCTTTACTATTGTGCCTCTACATCTTCTGTAGCCTCTCAAATGGGTGTTTCCCTAATGTCTACCACCTTTGCCTCATATAGACATGATAGTAAACGTGTATGGCAGAAGTTACACACGATGTAAGGGATGCAATGCAGAAGTATCAACTGAGACGTTGACTTCTCAACCACAAAATCACTTCTCATTTGGCAACTTCCAAATTCAACTATACATTGAAACTTAAAACCGTACTTGATAAGGCGGCAAGGCAACACGGGGCCGGACGCCTTGTGCCAAGGCGCACCTAGGGCGTCACTTAGACGACTTTAAAAAGACTACTTTTTTGTACAATTTATTTATGTGTATACATGTGTTATGATTTTTATGACATCCCCCTTCGTATATATGTTATTTTTACCTATATCTATACACATGTTATGATCTTTATATCAATGCCCCTTCGTATAAATGTTATATTTCAGATATATAATTGTAGGTTAATCCATAGCGTTGTGGTGAATCCACTGATATACATGTCTCACGGGGAGATAACATATTTTATTGTTTTATACATAGGTATATATATACATATTAAACACAACTAAACCTGGATATAAACGATTTTATTGTTGCATACATAGATATATACATAATTTTAAAAGTTATACTTGGATGTATAGACGTAATTGTAGTAATATGGGTATTTGAGTTTCCAATAATATACACAACAGACTCTTATATAAGTTTTGTAATCCACTATACATCAGTTTTAGATTTTAGGGATTAAGGATAAAAGTACTTTACATAGCAGCAGTAGATAATTCTGTTTCAGTAGATTATTTTCATTATTTAGGGTTACTTTCAGCTTATATAAATATTTTTTGCAGCTAATATGTGAAAGATCTAGAGGGGGGTGAATAGAGTTTTTTGGAGTTTTAAAAATATTTTAAAACAATTAAACACTTGAACAAGAAGTAGGAGGAAACAAGGAAGACACAAGGATGTAGAGTGGTTCCACCCTTAGAAATCTAAGGGAGTCATCCACTACCCGATTGTTTCCAACCGGGATTTTGAAAGTGATTAATTTTATTACCTCGCAAGGATGTTACATAAAATACAATCACCTTCCTCTACACCTTTGAAGTAGCATTCACCTGAAGTAGCCTCAATCCTCCTAGAAGCAGCCTTCTGAAGTAACTCCAAGCTCACCCTTGAAGTAGCCTTCACCTGAAGTAGCTTCACCTTGAGGCAGCCTTCTGAAGTAACTCCAAGTCACTGGGAGCAGCCTTCACCATCTGAAATAGCTCCACGAACCTCCTTTCAACAACCTCCAACCTAAAAGTAGTCAAGGAGAACAAAATACAATAGAAGGAACAAGATTGGAAGAAAGAAACAATGTTACCAATAAGTACAGCGCTTTGATCCTATATCAAGCGTATTGATCTCCTATCCACTATAGATGAACGTGATAGTGTGGTGGCTAGGAGATACTAGGTTATAGGACACTAATGTAGAGCTCAAAGGAACAGATTGCAAGTGTAGTTCAGCTTGTTGCTCACTAAGAATGAATCTCAAGTGTAATTGTATGCACAAGTGATGCTTTGGGTGTCCTAAGGCATGTCCTATTTATAGGAATGGCCTACTAGTACTTAGGGACGTTCTAGACACTTTCTAGGGTGTTCTTAGTGCTCAACTAGCCGTTAGGTGTCAACTAATTTCATTGCAACAGCTAGTTGTTTATTGCTGAAAAGTGCAGTCCAGAACTTCTCTCGGTCGAGAAGTTTGTCGACCAAGAATGTCTCGGTCGAGATTTTTGTCGACCGAGTGGGAGATTGAGATCAATGTGTTGTAACATTCGATTCCAACTCCCAACTACTTTGCTAACTCAGTCTAACGGCTAGGAGGGTCTATTCTCGGTCGAGAACTTTGTCGACCGAGAGTGTCCCTGATTCAATGTATTGAGTCATCTACTAAGTGTGTGTATCAATGTGTAATTGTGCTTATATCTTAGGGGAGGGTCTATCTAAGTGTTGTGAGTGGATAGGGAAGATCTAACGCTTGATTTACATGATGTCTAAGTACTTGTACATTATATACTTGTACAAGTTTTTACATTAAGTACAATCATGAAAACAAAAGCAATCTAAGCATGTTGATCTTCCAATTTGTGTAGATTTTCAGCTATCCACTTCCTTATTTGTTTTTCCCTGAAACACTCAAATAACAAATTAGATCCACAAGAATGAAATGATTGTCGTCATCAAAACAAAGGGTATAATAATGTCCAATTTAGCCAACAATATGGCTGCTTGAAGTTCCTAAAAAAACAAGACCGGATTTGGTATAAGTAGTATTGTATTTATATTGCAATTGGCTAGCTATCCAGTGGAAGAAAATACCTCAACATCAAGATCAGATTTAACCAACTATCCAGAAAAACAGTTATAGAAATATCAAGAGTATTATCCAGAAAATAATGATATGTACACCAAACATAGATACATATACTTTATTTGTATATTAGAATGTGTGTTTAGCAAATAAGTACCTATATATAAGGTCAGGATCTAGGAAGCACGGACACGAGACACGGCATGGACACAGACACGGACACGGACACGGGACATGGCAATTTTCAAAAATATAGGACACGGACACGACGTTGGACACGGCATACACACATACATATACTTACACATATACATACATATGTATACAATTATATATATACATATACATAAATACATATATGTATAAGTATAAATATAGTTGTATACATATATAGACAAATATATACATATACATATAGATGTACACAAATATACATATACATGTACACAAATATACATACACATAACATGGAGTCAATACATATAATATCCGTCTATCCAAATCTGTAAAGCAACTGATTACATGAGAATTAAAGAAATAAACATAAAAGAAATATAAATCGAACCAAAATTCACTTACGATATGAATGCAGACTTTATAAGAAAGCACTAGTATGTTTCCACTATGAGACAATAAATGATTAATGTAGAATAATCTAGAATGCATTTGCAATATGAAATCGAGTAGGAATGAAGAATGATGAATATAATCAATTTGTATGTCAAATTCCTAGAACACTCGTTATATAATGATGAATTATATATATAAGTATGATGTATAATAGATAAATATGTAATAATCATTAGGAAAAGGATGGGAATTAGACATATGGTAGTGTGCTGGAATAAGAGGAGGGAGAGAGAAGATATATAATTTATATTTCTTTTATATAGGGAATTAGTTTGAGCATGTCGTGTCCACGGCGTGTCCAAGCCGTGTCCAAGCTGTCCACGTCGTGTCAAAGCCGTGTTTGAGCTTTAAAAAAAAGTGGACACTTCTGAGCCGTGTCCACCGCGTGTCCAGCCGTGTCCACGCCGTGTCCGTGTCCGACACGTGCCAGGACAGCCACGGCTGCCCCGGGGAAGTGTCCGTGCTACCTAATTATGTACTCTTATGAAATGATAGGGTTCTTCAAAAACATGTAGATAATTAAATTAACATAAACTTCAGTTTCAAGCATACATGTCAAGGCGAGCGCCTAGGCATCCCATGGGGGTGCGCCTTGACCTGTGCCTTGACCAATATGTCGCCTTAAGTATTTTTATGAATCCTGAAATAATCCTTTTCCCCTGAATGATAAATCATGCTTTTGCATAAATATTTCCCCTATTGCTAACACACACCCAATACTCCCGAATTCTGACTTCTAGCTACTAGACTGTATATCCCAAATCCATTATTATGCTATTACCCGTTTCTTAAAAATTTGAAGAGTTACCCTGCTATCATGTTCTGAGAAAATACATGGAATCAAAAGAGATTTCAAATTCTATACTTAAAGGATATTAGATACGCGTTGCATACAAAAATACATCTTTAAACACACTACAAATTTAAGAAACTAATCAAAAGGTTTTTATTACTATAGAAAAACTGACCTGACCAAGCTTTATTTCCCCTCTTTTAGGATTGTATAGTACATGAATATTGCAGACAACAATTCTTTTTGCTTTGCTAGATTCAATAAGACTGCAAAATGTAGTTTTTAATTCAATGGAAGAAAAGACACCATAACCTTTCTTTGGGATATGAGTAAACCTACTACATAATAACAAAACAGCTGCAGGAGCAAATCCTTTCCAAGACAGGGATACCCAAAATTCATTGTTCCACAACATTAGCAAACCTATTCCACAAAAGTTTACAGATCATATCTATCTACGGATCAAAAGAGTTGTTGAATAAAATCTAGTTAGATCAATCCAGTGTAATGAAATCATGTTAATGCGCCATATATCTTTCCAAGCATAAAATTAGGAAAGTTGTTTCAACAAGTTTTCTTACTAGGACCAATACATAGCATGGATCATTAGCTCAGGGGATAAAGTGCAGCCCAATGTTGCATCACTCATAATTAGCCACTCAGCCAGAGCCCATTGGTCATACTAAGCTTAGTCTACCTTCTTCATTCATGAGTCCATAAGATCATCCAGTGACAGCCCCAGAACTCCAAATGATAAGGCTTCAGGACTTCAATCTAGATTGATTACTACATCTAAAAACAAATTGTAGGGAAAGTGTATATTCTGCGTTTCCTTTTTAATTTTTTATCTTAAGTTTAAGCAGTTATCCGCTTTGTTTAAGACTCTAAGCAGTTATACATTCATTTGTTTTTCTTGTATTATAATTAAATAAATCAAAATTTTAATAAAAGAAGCAAAACATACAATAGGATTATAAATATACCCGTTTGATACCTAGACTGAACTAATGTTGAGTACTGAATTCCAAGACCCTGAATTATCAAGATATTTTAGGCTCAGCATAGCTTTCAAACAAAATATTCACATACCTTGCAGGAACAGATCCTGAGAATGATTGAGCACTACCTTTACCAACTGCCTGATAAAAAAAATCAACTATATAAGCTCAAACATTGTTGTTACTGACAACTCGATATGATGGTGATGAATAAATCACGATTGCTTTGAAACAGAAAGATAAACAAATGAAAATATGTAACGAGGAATATAAATATTCCAACCTTCACATTGTGTTTTAATTTACCTTTAATTCTAAGACACAAATTTGAGCAACATTATCTCTAAGTCCAAGTTTGTTGAACTCAATGGACTCCTCGTTCAATAACTCAAATCTGGAGCAAACGATAGAGGAATTCAATAGCAATGTTTTGAAAGATGTCATATTTGCAACCTGATCTGCAAGAAACTAAATCAATATATGTTTCATTCTTTTGCATGTCAGATTGATCCCTATTAATCCCATCATGCATTTAGCAATGGATGAGGCAATCATGCCCTTTTGTTTCTCATAAAAGAAGTTTGATAGGGCATTCACGAACATAAACCAACCTGAAAAAGGTTAAGTTTCATGATGTCTACATAGAAGCTAGAAAAATGATCAAATTGTTTAAACTTTGGCACACTGTAGAAGAGAAACTTTCCATCGACAACTTTTATAAAAAAATATTAGAATAGCATGGTTAAGTATTCTTTAGTATGTAGTTGAACATATTACTAAAAAAATGGTACACATTGTCTTGATTAATCCCACATTGCGGAAGCTAGAAGTTGTTGTAGACTCTATTTATTTGAGTCATGTAACCACTTGCTAATTATTAAATCAAGAACATTTCATTTCTAATCTTAACATAGTATTAGGGCAAGGATGATACATTTCTCATGTTTAAATTTCCACACCTATACCATGTTGTAAAATGGCTACCCTTCCACCCTCCCTTCTATGTTGTTATATGGATTCCACTCCCCCCTCCCCGTTCACTGCCTCTCCCTCCTTCCTGCCATCACTGGCTTCCCATCCACCTACCCTACTGGACTCCTCTCCCTACGCCTATCGTCGATGCTCCTTCCCTCAGTGTTCCTATTGTCACATCCCCCACCCTTCTCGGCATCCTTTGCCCTACTCATCTCTCCTCCCCCTCCTACCCCATGACTCCCCCACCTATCCTTGCCACCACTACCCCCCCCAACATTCCTCCTACTATTGCCAGCACTCCCTGGCTTCTCTTCTCCTTGCACTGCTGATACTATCATCTTCCCTTTTCTCTATTCCCTATTGGTTTTGAAACATGGGATCCTCATCAACTATTGACCCTCCTCTTCAACGGGTTTTTTTCTGATAGTTTGATAACAAAAAATTAAAGGTGTTGCCTATACACTGTAGTTCATAGATCTTTTTGTTGTTGTTGCAGTTGCTCGACTGTTCCTCTCATTGTATTGTTACAATCCAACCTCTTGTCATTATACTGCTATTGCACCACAACAGCTTCCTCACTGGACAATCCTCACACTATGGTGACGATAGTGCTTCTTGTATGGCAAGAACTATCCCACATGGCACCTGTCCTTAGAATTCTACATTAAGGCACAGGGTCATCTTCGCATCTTGTTAGGCATGTATTGCATGCACCCTCATCGCAATTGGATGCTAGCGCACAATACCTATGTCTATGAGTCAAAGATGATTCTCTAGGTATGAGTTGAATCATCCCTAGTGTGGAGCCTCGAATCAGTTTGTCTCTTCTTCACCACAAATCTACGAAGAACATGTGGGATCAACCTCTTAGGGTATGTGCTCATGACCAGAACCCTAAGAAGGTTTATGACATCTACCAAGCTCACCAAACTTAAACTCATTGTAAGGACAGAATTCGGGACCATGATGCTACTTTAAGATCTCATGAGCATGGGATGAGATATCGACGGCACTGTCGGTATACCAACCGGTATACCGATATCGACGCCATCGGTCATCAGTTTGAGCAAGTCTGTCGCTGGGATTGAACCGGTGGACTTACAGGCAAAACCGCCCGATATCGGCGAATATCGGGAGTGCCACATGCAAAAAGTCCCACTTAAGGGCGGTACCGGCGGTATGCCGCCCCGACATACCGTTTTTTGCAAACCTATTGTTGTTGTTGTTGTTTGAGTGGAGAAACTTGGAGATTTGGGGCGACTTCTTTCCTTGGAGCTCAAATCAGCCCTAATCAAAGTATGTTTTCTTTTCTTTCATTTCTCATCATTTCCAACCCCTCCTTTCTCTATTTCCTTCTATTTTCACCATTGAAGTTCTCCAAAATTCTCTAAATACACCCAAATCCTAGATCTACTCCAAAAAATTTAGGATTAATGCTATTTAACAATAGATCTATAATTATATTATGTAGATCTACTAATGCATCACTACATTTACTATTAATTAATACTATCATATAATTTCACTAATTAATATTAAATTCGTAATAATACAATAAGTACTATTAATAATAGGTATCTAACTTAGGTTTCGTAGAAGAAGTTGTACCAAATACTAATACGAACAAATACAAACAAAAACATAGTTAAAATATTTATATTTTTATTAAAATGCTGAAAATAAAAAAAATTACATTTTTTTTTTATTTTTTCTACAGAAATATGTGTTAGTGTTATGCAAGATGGAATGAGTAATTTGTAACACATCACTTGCCTTAATACTAGATAAATATCAAATTTTATATTTTTTTTAAATAATTTCAGACTTATTTTTTATTTAACCCTTTTTTTCTTGGTAATAAAAATATTAAAAAATATTGTGTTTGATTCTATAAATACATTTAACATTTATACACTTAAAGTATTGTGTTTGATTCTATAATACATCAAATAGATTAATTTCTTGCAACTTAATGGTTTTGATTTCATACACCTAATTTTTTTTGTCTTTGTCTTTTTGCAGTGTTGACTTTTGACTTTTGAGAAGATGTCTTCAAGCGATGGTGAGGGTGTTGCATTCGGTAATGTTGCAGTTAAGGATGTGGATTTTGCATGGAATCACTGCATGCCTGTTGACGGGAACAGGGGAAAGATAATTTGCAATTACTGGAAGAAGATAATTGGTGGAGGGGGGATTACTAGATTTAAACGTCACATTACTGGTGGTGACAAAAATGTGGCTATGTGCCAAAGGTGTCCCCAAAGTGTTAGGGATGATTTCAAGAAACTAATGGGAGCAAAGAAACAAAAACAACAAAAGATAAAGGAGGTTGACAGGGCTCGCACAAATACATTGTTTGATGTTAGGCCCACAGGTTCTTCTGCTGAATGTGATGATGATTTTGGATATCTTCCTCAATGTGATACAGCCTATTCATGTCGTACGTGTAGACGTGCTATCAGAGAATCTCGCAAAAGTGAGTGAGAAAGGGAGGAGGCAGCTCGGATTACAAGAAGGTATGGGCCATCTGGTGCAGGTGGAGGCAGTGGGACTGCACGCATTCCTGTTGTTGACCTAGATGACGATGAAACCGAGCTGGTCATGGTAAAAGGAAGAAAGGAGGCATTGATACACTTTTTCGTTCTGCTAGTGTGAGATTGAGGAATGTTGAGCCAAGGGCTATGAAGCACGGATACTCCAAAACAGGTGCCGTACCCGTATCTGATACGTATTGGATACCAATACTCCGTGGATACTCCTGGATACGTATCGGATACTCCTAATCCGTATCGGATACTCCTAATCCGTATCCAAGCCGTATCCAGTCGGTTAAAACTAGAAAAAAAAAATGGGCATGACATTGTTTGATTAGCATTTGACGCCATCTCATGTCTCAACCCTCTAGTAGTAGCTTACAACAAGGTTGTCATAGTTGCTTCCTTGAAGTAGTTCAAGGTTAGTCACCATTCCTCTTGCTAAATGCCAATCTTCCTTCTTCTCTTGCCAATCTTCCTTCTCTTTATTGTTTGTATCTCCTTTATTTTTTGGGATTTCACTTTTTAAAGAACTTCAATATGTAATCTGGATTTTTGTTTGTTCTTTATTGCAAACCAATTCATTCACCTTTACATGGTACTTCCGGATGCTTTCCCTGCTAAGGTGCAAGTTTTAAGCACGTTGATGTCCTCCATATTCTATGAAAGGCTTCAATTTAGTATTGTTGGGTTAACATGCCTCTTGTTTTAGTGACTAAATCCACTGCGATTTATTCTGGATTTCTATCTAGACAATATCTATTTCATCTCCTTTGAAGATAATCATTGCATCCCCATCTTTGAAGCATCGATACTCCAAAATAGGTGTCCTACCAGTACTTAATACATATTTGATGCTAATACTCCCTAGATGCTCTTTAATACATACCAAATACTTCTTAAGTCGTATTTCTTTTTCTATTAGCAGGATATGACCTCAATGCAGCCAGGATACAACCAACCCATTTAGCAGCCAAGAGAGCACCCCACTTGTGTGATCCCTCAAAATCCCAAAACCATGTGACTTCCAACTCTAGACTCCCCCTATTGTATTGTGATTTGGGAATGAAATTGGTATTGTCTGTTAAATTTTTAAAATAAACATTAAAAAAATGTTGTATCCAGGTTGTACATGTATCTTATCCCCGTACCGCATCCGCACCCGTATCCATTTTTGTATCTATATTTGTGCTAGCTATACCCTAAGAGAAGATATTTTGGTATCACAAATGACACAACTTGTTGACCTAGGTGTCGCACATTGCCCATATTTTGATAATGACTTAACCATTCCATTCATATGTATCTAACAAATCTATTTGAGATCATTGCAGATATTAGATACAAGAAAAGAATCACTTTTATCTCCAAAGCTACTCTTCCGGCACATGCAAAACATGTGACTTTTAACCGCTTTGTAATATAGCCCTTAGAGGCTTAGAACATTTTATGTAATCACTCATAATCATGTTTTGCATTGTATCTAAGATGGATAAAATGATTGGGACTCAAAAATCCATCGTTTGTACAGTTTATGAAAATTCCAAAATACCCTTAACAGGGATTTTGTCGGCCGAATTCCAAACTCGGCCGATCCATATATTCTGGAATTTTCTGGGCTGTCGGCCGAGTTTCCAACTCAGCCGATCCCTGTTCGGTCGAGTTTCAATGGTAGGAAACTCGGCCGATCCATTGATCAGTCAAGTCTGAAGGTCGACCGATCGGTCGAGTTTCCCCATGGAAACTCGGCCGACAGTCTATCTCTCAGACTTGTCGCCTAGTGTGTCGGCCGAATTGCCTTTAATGAAACTCGGCCGATCGGACTGTACTGGAATGCAGAAAAAGCAATTCCAACCGTTGGAGGAGTAGGTGGGACTCAAAATAGATCCGTTGCAAGTTGTAAAACGGCTAGTTTGTGCCACTTAACTCTCCCAACCTCAAAGGGACACCCTCAACTATAAATAGGACCTCTTGGACTTCATTCCAAGGTTGCTCATTCACATATGCTTGGTCCTAGCCTTAGTTGAGTGTTTTCTAATCCTTTGAGCCCCTTTCTCTCTCTACCTTCAAAGCAAATTCGTGAGTATGAGTGAGTTAGGATCCCATGTATGAGAGCTATCATTTGTAATCTTGTAAAGCTCTCCTTTCCACTTCTCCCATCTCCATTCTCTATGAAGATGGATTGAAGTTTCTTCTCCATGTGAAAGAGAAGAAGGTTGCTGTTCTTCCCCGAGTGAAGGAGAAGAAGGCTAGCTGCTCCAGGCCTCCAAGTGAAGGAGGAAGGTGCTAAAGCTCTCCAAGTGAAGGAGAGGTGCAAGGCAAAGCTCAAGCAAGATAGGTAAATCCTGCAAGGCCGAAGACTAAAGCAAGAGTGGGTAAATTCCTTTGAAGAAGGTGGAAGACTACTTGCTTGGTGGGTAAGTCCTTGGTGAGGTAGAAGATCTTGGCTTGATATATAAGTCCTTGGATGGTTGGTAGTTGTAGCTTGTAATCTTATTGTGTGATATATATAAGAGAACCAAGTTACAAATCCTAGAGCCTAACCAACTCTAGGTAGTGGACTGACATTGCTCCTAAGTTTAGGACATGGAACCACTCTAAACCACCTGTCCAAGTGCATGCTTTCCTTGTCTCTTATCCTTGCTTTGTATGCTAGTTTAGGACATCAAATTGCTGTTTTGAATTAAGTTCTGCACTTAATATAATTTGGTGGTCTAATCACTTTTGTGAAGTTTGTGAAGCTCTATTCAACCCCCCCCTTCTAGAGCCCATTGATCCAACAAGTGGTATCAGAGCAGGTCTTCTCCAAGCTACTTCAACAAGTAGGAGAAGATGGGCGATTCAGCTCTTGGGTCACTCAATCTTGAAGGAAGCTTCTCCATGAGACCCCCGGTCTTCGACGGCACAAACTTCCTATATTGGAAGAGAAGGATGCAATTCTACATCCAAGGCGTGAGCTACGAGATGTGGAAGATAGTCCATCTCAAGTATGAAGAGCCGAAGGGGAACATCACCACGTGGACGGAAGATGAGATGAAGCGTGCTCAACTCAATGCTAAAGCTGTGAGCATCATCTACGCCGCCCTTTCACCATCGGAGTTCAACCGCATCTCTTCTTGGGACACGGCGCATGAGATTTGGCATAAGTTGTGTGTCACCTATGAAGGGACGGAGCAAGTCAAGGAGGCCAAGGTCTATATGCTCGGCGGCCTACTTGAGAACTTCAAGATGGGGAAGAATGAAAGAGTTGCGGACATGTACACAAGGTTGAATGTCATCTTGAACAGCCTTGCAGCCCTTGGGAGTGTCATGGATAGAGGTACCATCAATGCAAAGATCTTGAGATCTCTTCCAAAGAGATGGGAGCCAAAGGTCACTTCAATTGAAGAAGTCTACAAGCTGAGCGAGTTGTCAACCGAGGAGCTGGTTGGTAATCTCCAAGCACATGAACCAAGGCTCGACAAGCAAGAGGAAGAGGAGAAAAGAGAAGAGAAGGAGTCCAAAAAGATGAAGGACACAGCCTTCAAAGCTCAAGTTGAAGAAATGATGCGGCAACAACAACTTGCCATGAAGTCTCCCTGCCCTTCCTCAAGCGAAGATGAAGGTGCAAATGATCATGAAGCCAACTATTCAAAAGGAAGACACTTCAAGGGCAAGCCATCATCCTCCACTCCTAGGTGCTACGAGTGTGGTCAAAAGGGCCACTACAAGAATGACTGCCCAAAAGCCAAGAAGGGCTATCATAAGAGCAGCCACAAGAAGGATGACAAATACAAAAGAGAAGCCAAGTACAAGAAGAAGAACAAGAAGGAGAGAAGACCCAAAGATGCAGCTCATGCGGCATGGGAGGAGTCTTCTACTTCAAGTTCCTCAAGCTCCGAGGATGGTGAATGTCACCTTGCACTCATGGCTTCTACTAGTGAAGAAGTAATTGAGGTAAGTGAGGTAAGCAAGGTAAGTGATGAAAGTTTACTTGATTTATCTAAGGAAACCCTCATTGAAATGCTTAATGATTGTCAATCATCTTTTGCTAAATGTAAAGCTAAAAGAAAAAGATTAGGAAAGATAGTTGATGATCTCTATGCCAAGATTGACATTCTAGATCAAAATGAGAAATTACATCTTGATAGCATAGATTCTTTACAAGGGCAATTTCTAGACCTTGAACTTCAATATAATGGAGTAGAGGTTGAGAATGGTACTTATCTTAAAACTATTGAAAATCTTAAGATAGAGAACCAAAATTGCCTAGATGAGCTAGATGTTCTAAAAACTGAAAATGTTGAACTTAAGCTTATTGATGATGCTAGGAGAGATGAAGTGTATGCTTATCAAAGAGAAATTGTTGTCCTTAAATCTGAAAATGCTAAACTTCTTGCACAAACAAATGATTTATCTTCTAGACCTATCTTGCCTAGAAATGAAGTTGCAAACTTTACTCTTGAAAAAGACTCTCTTCTTACTAAAGCCCTCTGTCTTGAGGCCGACCTTTTGCATGCTAGAGAAGATCTTGCTAGTTTATCTACTACCATTACAAATCTTAGTGATGATAATGCTCAATTAAGATCTACTTTGCAAAGGTTTCTTTCGGGTAAGAAGTCTCTAAATGATGTTCTAGAGCACTCTACCAAACAAGTTGGTACTAGTGGTCTAGGATACAATGCGACTACTCCAAAAGGTAAGAAGAAGAAGGGTAAGAAAAAGAGTGTGGAAACTCCAATTTTCAATGGAGAGTCTTCCGGCTCTAAAAACCCCATGGTATGTATGCATTGCAAATGTGATGATCATTATTCTACCTATTGTCCTTACAAGCCTAAGGGGACCAACCCAAATATGAAATGGGTCCCCAAGCTAACCCCGGACCCCAAAGTTTGAGTTGGGTTCCGACATCCTTTTTTCTTGCAGGTCACAAAGAAATGGATTGTTGATAGTGGCTGCTCTAAGCACATGACTGGAGAAATCAGCCATTTCAACAAATTTGTGAAGAAGAAAGGAGGATCGGTAACCTTTGGGGACAACAAAAAGGGTAAGGTTATAGGTGAGGGTGATGTAGGTAATGAATTGTGCATTAAAAATGTTTTGCTTGTTGATGGCCTACATCACAACTTAATTAGTGTTAGCCAATTATGTGATAATGGTTATTTTGTGCTCTTTACTTCCTTAGAATGCTTGCTTCTAGATTCCCTGTCCTATAATGTCATATATAAGGGAACTAGAAATGGTAATCTATATGTGATTGTTCTTGATGCTTTAAAGCCCATACTAAATAGATGCTTAGTCGTGGATAAAAACAATCTTTCGCTTTGGCATCGACGTTTGGGTCATGTGAACCTGCATCAAATGAAGAAACTGAACAAAAAGGACTTGGTTCGAGGACTTCCTACATTGGATTTTGAAAAGGATGAGGAATGTCAACCTTGTACTCAAGGGAAACAAACCAAATCCTCCTTCAAATCCAAAGGAGTCATGAGTACCAAGAGAGTTCTAGAGCTTCTTCATATTGATCTCTTCGGACCTATGAGAACACAAACGCTTCGCGGCTCCAAGTATTGTCTTGTTATAGTCGATGATTTTTCTAGATTTACTTGGACTTTCTTTCTCGTTTCTAAAAGTGATACACTCGATGTTTTCTCGAGCTTTTGTAAACGAGTTGAAAACGAAGCTTCTTGTCATGTTGTTTCCATCCGTAGTGATCATGGGGGAGAGTTTGAAAATGATCTTTTTGAATGTTTTTGTGAAAAATCGGGTTATTCGCACAATTTCTCTTCTCCTCGCACACCCCAACAAAATGGAGTTGTTGAGAGGAAGAATAGATCGCTACAAGAGATGGCTAGAACCATGCTTCTTGAGTATGACACTCCTAAGAAGTTTTGGGTTGAAGCCGTTAGCACCTCATGTTTTGTGCAAAACCGAGTTTTCACTCATCCAACTTTTAAGAAAACCCCCTATGAACTATGGCGTGGTAGGAAGCCGTCAATTGATTTCTTTCATGTGTTTGGATGTCCGTGTTTTGTTTTGAACACCAAGGACTCTCTCGACAAGTTTGATCCGAAATCCTACAAGGCTTTCTTCCTAGGCTATAGCACTACTAGCAGGGCTTTTAGAGTGTTTAACATTGAACTATCTAAAATAGAAGAATCTATAAATGTTAAATTTATTGAAACTAACCCTGGTATTGGCAAGCATTTGGGTGATGATGATGTTGCAGATGAAATCATTCCTGTCTTAAAAGAGCTCAACATCAAAGACAAAGGTAGGCAGGTTGAAGAAGAAGAGAAAGAAGAGGAAAGGAAGGATCCCACTCCCCGCTTTGCAAAGAATCACCCCAAGGAGTTGATCATTGGCAACCCGTTTGAAAGAGTGAGGACACGAGCTGCACACAACAAAGAACAAGCAGACAGTGCCTTCATCTCTCAACTGGAGCCAAAGAACATCAAAGAGGCCCTTGGCGATGATGAGTGGATCCTTGCCATGCAAGAGGAGCTTGAGCAGTTCGAGAAGAACCGTGTGTGGACCTTAGTGCCAAGACCAAATGATAGAAAGATCATTGGTACCAAATGGGTTTACCGCAACAAGCTTGATGAGCAAGGAAAAGTGGTAAGGAACAAAGCAAGGTTAGTAGCACAAGGTTACAATCAACAAGAAGGTATTGATTTTGATGAAACCTATGCTCCTGTTGCTAGATTAGAATCTATTCGTATGCTACTTGCCTTTGCTAGTTATAAAAATTTCTTGCTTTATCAAATGGATGTTAAAAGTGCGTTTTTAAATGGTACAATCGAGGAGGAAGTATATGTTGCTCAACCTCCAGGCTTTGAAAATGATAAGTTACCCAATCATGTCTATTTCTTGCAAAAAGCTCTCTACGGACTCAAACAAGCACCTCGAGCTTGGTATGAGAAACTAAAGAACTTTTTGTTAGATAACGGGTATATCATGGGCAAAGTTGATTGTACTTTGTTTCTAAAACACACTTCCACCCATTTTCTCATAATTCAAATATATGTTGATGATATTATATTTGGCGGAACTGACCTTGATCTTTGCAAAGAGTTTGGTTCTCTTATGCAGAGTGAATTCGAGATGAGTATGATGGGTGAGCTGACCTTCTTCCTCGGCTTCCAAATCAAACAAACCAAGGAGGGTAACTTCATCAACCAAGGCAAATACACACTTGAACTTCTTAAACGCTTTGGGATGGAGAACATGAAGCCAATGGATACACCCATGTCAAACACTGCCAAACTTGACAAGGATGAAGAAGGTGAGAAGGTAGATGAGAAGCTCTATAGAGGTATGATCGGAAGTTTACTTTACTTAACTGCCTCTAGACCTGATATAATGTTTAGTGTTGGCTTGTGTGCTCGCTTTCAATCAAGCCCTAGGAAATCACATCTTGTTGCTGTCAAGAGGATTTTGAGGTACTTAGCCAAAACTCCAAATTTTGGACTATGGTACCCTAAGTCAAGGGACTTTACTCTTGTAGCATATAGTGATGCTGACTACGCAGGTTGCTTGATTGATAGAAAGTGCACAAGTGGCACTTGCTTCCTCTTGGGACCATGCTTGGTGTCTTGGTTCTCCAAGAAACAGAGCACAGTGGCATTATCAACTACCGAAGCTGAATACATTGCAGCCGGAAGTTGTTGTGCCCAGGTCCTATGGATGAAGCAAATGCTCCAAGACTTTAACATTCATTTTGATGCTTCTCCTATTTTCTGTGATAACACTAGTGCAATAAATCTTTCTTATAATCCAATATTGCATAGTAGAGCTAAACACATAGAAGTTCGCCATCATTTTCTCCGTGATCACATTGTCAAAAAGGATATTTATATCACACATGTGGATACGGAAAATCAGTTGGCCGACATTTTCACTAAACCGCTTGCTAGAGAACAATTTAACTTTATTAGATCAAAATTGCTCATAATCTCTCTTGATGATGTTGAATTGCTCTCTAATTAGTTGGTTACATCTTATGTGTGTTGCTCTTGCTTATAAATGCTTTGTTTGCTCAAAATGCTTGTTTTTGATAAAATTTCTCTTGTTTCTATCTCTTCTTCGGGCTTTTTCTCACAAATCGGGTTTTAATCGACAAATAGTACCCTATGATGATGGGAATGTGCCTAAATATGCTTAATATACAATCTAGTCCAACCAGAAAAATTGCATTCGGTCATTTGAGGCTAGGGCTAGATTTTAGTTTTTTTCCTCATCAGGGTTTCTGTCGGCCGAGTTTCCAACTCGGCCGATCGGTCGGGTACAGGGCACCTGTGCGCTCTGTCGGCCGAGTTTCCTTTTCCTGGAACTCGACCGATCGGCGGCAGGCTGGTTTAATATTTATAGGAATCGGCCGACTTGCTCCCTCTCAACTAGAGCAAAGTCGACCGAACCCTAGCCGTCCAGCCCGACCCTTCCTCCCCTGGTGCTCCTCTCTCTCTCTCCGGCCGTTTTCGCCCCCAAATCGACCCGTTCGTTTGTTCTTGTTGTTCTTGGTGTGACACCTGCTCTCTCTCTCTCCGCGTGGATCGGCTCCATCTCCTCGTTTTCCTCTCCAATGAGGTCCCAACGCCGGAAACGTGCCGTTCCCGCCCCTGCCCCTGCGGTTCCTCTTGCGCCTAGGTATATGGCATTTGATAATCTTTCTTTTGTTGACAATGCTGCTGTTGCTCGCTACAAAGAGCTCCTTCCTCGCTCTCCCTTTCCTTTTCGAGCTCTTTATCAGCCCCATAGCTTTCACGCCGACCTTTTCGAAGCTTGTCAACTCTTTCGCACACATCATCTTGAAGCTCTTTGTATTGAGGATGCCCGTTTTCATAACCTAAAATACAGCTCCAAAGCCGTACGTCAATTCTACGCTAACTTGCGGTGGAATTACGACTCTTTGGTTCCCCCTTCGGACACCTCAATCGTTTTGACGTCTATGATTGCCGGCCAACCTTTTCATATTACCGAACGCTCGTTCAATCTTTATCTAAATGGCAATGTTGGCACGGCTTCGTGGATTACCGATTACCCTGCTTATCTTGATCTCTTGTATCCCGAGGACGTCTATAGGACCATTGAGGTTGACTTGACTGATATTCATAAGTTTCTCAAGCAACCCGATTTTCCTTATAGAAAGAAGGGCACTCTGCCATCTTCTGCCCTGTCCTCTCCTCGCCGTGTTTTGGCGTTCGTTCTCAGTTGTAATGTCCATCCCAAGAAAAATCAAACGGACATCGCTGAGAATACAGCTATGATGATGTATCTGCTTTTGAAAAACCAAGGAGTCAAATGGGCTCGTTACATCCTTCACCATATGACCTGTTTTGACTCGGGAAAGAACACCAAGGGCACACATCTTCCATATCCTGCCCTAATTTGTGGTCTTTTCCAGCATGCCACTGGAAAATCTCTCTTTACCGATTTTCTCTACCGCCCTGATCGTAAAGGAGTTTATATCAGTGAGACCACTCTTCAAAAGAGTGTCCCTACCTCTGGTGCATCATCCTCTTCTGCTCCACCTCCACCTCCACCATCATCTGATGCACCTCCTCCTCCACCCTCCACAGCTGCACCACCTCCTCCTGAGCCATCTTTCCGACCTCCTCCGCAGCCGGCTTTTGCTGACTTCCATGTCTCCAATGAGGCCCTCATGGGGTACCTCATGCATCAGCAAGCCTACAACATGCAGGTCCAGCAACATCACCATCAGGATCTGTGCCACATCATGTCTTCCATGTCTTTGACTTGCCCTCAGCCCTACCCCACCTACGAGCCCTACCCCGGTGGTGACTACGCTTCTTTTGCGTATAGTCAGTTTTATCCTCCTCCACCCCCTTCTGCTTCCGCTGATCAGTCTGCAGGTGGATACTCTCCTCCGGTTCTGGCGCTCCCAGGTGGTCGTTTGTCTGAGCTTCTGGCCCAGTACACTTCTTCTGCTCCCCCTATTGAGGTTGCCTATGAGTTACATGCTCTAGGCATGTCTTGGGCCGAGCAGAGTGCGAGGTGGCCCGGGCGTGCTTTTGGTCCTCCAGACGAGGATATGGCTGACCAGGAGGATGCTGAGACTGACGCTGATGAGGCTACTGCGACGGATGCTGAAGACGAGGATGCGGATGACGATGACGATGCTGAAGACGAGGCTACACCAGCTGCTGCTCCTCCTTCCGATGATGGAGATGAGGACTACCAGCCCGACGAGGACATGGAGGCTGCCGTTGATGATGTTGACATAGATTAGTGTAGCTTAGAGTTGATGTGTCTAGTTTAGTCTCGGATGACCATGATATATCTTTTTGGACTATGATTGTATTATTTACATTAGGCACATCATCTGAGTTGTACTATTGCTACTCCGTTTGTCCGTGTAGTTTTTGTCTTATGGTTTCTTTTGGAAACACTTTGTATGGCTTATCTTATAGTGTGTTCCATATTTTGATGAATGACAGGTTTTGCTTTCGTGCTTTATCTTGGTGTTTATCTGTCTCTCTGTGATTTGGTTGATTGAGTGTTTGGAGAAGACCTTGCTTTTATGCTCTTCTACCCCCCCTGCCTTTTTGAGATGACAAAGGGGGAGAAAGACCTCAATCATATTGCTTTTATTGCTTGTATGGTTCTTTTCTTGTCTATAAACTACAATGCATCCATACTTGTTTAGAATCATATAATATATATATATGCTATGGTTGCTTGTGTGTTAACTAACCATGCAGGAACGAGTAAGCATGAATTGAGGGGGAGCATTACAAATTGATCATATTTGCATCCCCTTGCAATTCCCTAAAGAAAAGGTATAATTTTCACATTTTTTTCAATATGTTGAGGAATGGTTTGTCATTGTCAAAAAGGGGGAGAATGTTGACCTAGGTGTCGCACATTGCCCATATTTTGATAATGACTTAACCATTCCATTCATATGTATCTAACAAATCTATTTGAGATCATTGCAGATATTAGATACAAGAAAAGAATCACTTTTATCTCCAAAGCTACTCTTCCGGCACATGCAAAACATGTGACTTTTAACCGCTTTGTAATATAGCCCTTAGAGGCTTAGAACATTTTATGTAATCACTCATAATCATGTTTTGCATTGTATCTAAGATGGATAAAATGATTGGGACTCAAAAATCCATCGTTTGTACAGTTTATGAAAATTCCAAAATACCCTTAACAGGGATTTTGTCGGCCGAATTCCAAACTCGGCCGATCCATATATTCTGGAATTTTCTGGGCTGTCGGCCGAGTTTCCAACTCAGCCGATCCCTGTTCGGTCGAGTTTCAATGGTAGGAAACTCGGCCGATCCACTGATCAGTCAAGTCTGAAGGTCGACCGATCGGTCGAGTTTCCCCATGGAAACTCGGCCAACAGTCTATCTCTCAGACTTGTCGCCTAGTGTGTCGGCCGAATTGCCTTTAATGAAACTCGGCCGATCGGACTGTACTGGAATGCAAAAAAAGCAATTCCAACCGTTGGAGGAGTAGGTGGGACTCAAAATAGATCCGTTGCAAGTTGTAAAACGGCTAGTTTGTGCCACTTAACTCTCCCAACCTCAAAGGGACACCCTCAACTATAAATAGGACCTCTTGGACTTCATTCCAAGGTTGCTCATTCACATATGCTTGGTCCTAGCCTTAGTTGAGTGTTTTCTAATCCTTTGAGCCCCTTTCTCTCTCTACCTTCAAAGCAAATTCGTGAGTATGAGTGAGTTAGGATCCCATGTATGAGAGCTATCATTTGTAATCTTGTAAAGCTCTCCTTTCCACTTCTCCCATCTCCATTCTCTATGAAGATTGATTGAAGTTTCTTCTCCATGTGAAAGAGAAGAAGGTTGCTGTTCTTCCCCGAGTGAAGGAGAAGAAGGCTAGCTGCTCCAGGCCTCCAAGTGAAGGAGGAAGGTGCTAAAGCTCTCCAAGTGAAGGAGAGGTGCAAGGCAAAGCTCAAGCAAGATAGGTAAATCCTGCAAGGCCGAAGACTAAAGCAAGAGTGGGTAAATTCCTTTGAAGAAGGTGGAAGACTACTTGCTTGGTGGGTAAGTCCTTGGTGAGGTAGAAGATCTTGGCTTGATATATAAGTCTTTGGATGGTTGGTAGTTGTAGCTTGTAATCTTATTGTGTGATATATATAAGAGAACCAAGTTACAAATCCTAGAGCCTAACCAACTCTAGGTAGTGGACTGACATTGCTCCTAAGTTTAGGACATGGAACCACTCTAAACCACCTGTCCAAGTGCATGCTTTCCTTGTCTCTTATCCTTGCTTTGTATGCTAGTTTAGGACATCAAATTGCTGTTTTGAATTAAGTTCTGCACTTAATATAATTTGGTGGTCTAATCACTTTTGTGAAGTTTGTGAAGCTCTATTCAACCCCCCCTTCTAGAGCCCATTGATCCAACACAACTCACTTTACAACACAACATTACATGATGCATGGAATGTGAAAGATTTAGAATATGATATTATCATGTCTTTTTGTAACTTATCTCACATTAATATGAATGAAAGACCCCTTTTTAAATCATTGTTTGATATTATGGTATTGGTTCCAATTTTCTTTAGAAATATTGTGATTTTTGAATGAAATTTGATTGTTTTCATCTATTTTCAAATAAATATATTGGTTATTTTTAAAAATATTAAATAAATTTAAAAAAAATTGCCGTATCCATGACGTACCCGTATCCTATATTTTCGAAAATTGTCGTATCCCCGTACCTGTACCTGTACCTGTATCCGATACGTATCCGTATCCGTGCTTCCTAGGCCAAGGGTTAGGAAGATAGAGGCTAGGCAAAAAAAGCCTCAAAGTAATGTTCATTGGTGCAAAAGATAAGGTTGGCAAGGAAGTGAGCAAGTTCTTCTTTGCTCATGGTATACTTGCACATGTTGCAACTGAACCCTATCTGGAGCATATGGTAGATGTGATAGGGGAGTCTGGTAGGGGCATCAAGGCCCCCAGTTCATATGAATTAATGAACAAGTATCTTCCACTAGAGAAGAAAGATCTACAAGCATGGATTTCAGACCAAAAACATGTGGTCTGAATATGGCATCACACTTATGTGTGATGGGTGGACTAGTGGAAATAGAAGACACATTATCAACTTTCTTGCACATTGTCGTGGATACACAATTTTTCTAGACTCTGTTGATGCTTCAGGTGAGGTCAGGAACCACAGATACATAAAGAGACTAATGAAGAGATACATGAAGCAGTTTGGTGTGGAGAATGTGGTACAGATAGTTACTTATAATGCTTCTGCCTTCAAGAAGGCCGGCGAGAGTTTAATGAAGAAATATTCGATCTATTGGACACCATGTGTTGCCCACTGCATAGATCTCATTCTTAAGGACATGGGCTCAATTGATTTCATCAAATCTGTTGTCATTGATGGTAGGTTGATCACGGGATTCATCTACAACCATTCTTTTCTGCTAAATGCAATAAGGCGACCTGAGTATTGTGGTGGTGATCTAATTAGAACAGGGGCAACTAGATTTGCAACAAATTTTATTTCCTTACAATCGTTAAAGTCCAAAAAGGATGGACTTAGGAGGCTCTACAATGCAATGAGGCGACCTGAGTATTGTGGTGGTGATCTAATTAGAACAGGGGCAACTAGATTTGTAACAAATTTTATTGCCTTACAATCGTTGAAGTCCAAAAAGGATGGACTTAGGAGGCTCTTCAATGGAGTGGAGTGGACCTCCATGAAGGAGCACAACACCCTAATTGGCAGAAGAATTGAGGAGTTGGTTGCCTGCCGACCTTTTTGGGATAAGGCTACTAGAGTGTTGCGAATAATGGAACCCATTGTCAAAGTATTGAGGCTATAGATGGTGACAAAACTGCAACAATGCCTTTCCTATATGATGCAATGACCTCAATGGTGGACAATATCAAAGAAGCAGCTCCTAGATCCAATGAGCAATACATAAGAATTTATGAGAACCGTTGGACAAATATGCTTTTGCATCCATTGCATAAAGCAGGTATATATCTCAATTATATTCTAACTTCTAAGTTATTGGTCTAACTCATGGTTTACAAATAAAATGACATTCTTATTTCCTTAATTACATTTGTGACAGCTTACTATTTGAATCCTGAGGTTCCAATACTCACAAACACTAGGCTTGAATGTGCCTCTAATGAATGTAGTCAGAGATGTCACTAACAAGTTCATTACCACTCCAGAAGAGCGATTGCTAGTACTGGAAGAGGTATATAACTATATAACTTACATTCTTAATTTCTCAATTCTCATTAGTTTTTCCTTTGATTTCATCATCACAATATCGTATATATTATTTTTGCAGTTGAGCCAGTTTCGTGAAAGCACTGGATGCTTTGGCCATCCAAATGCGGTTGTTAACCGCGAGGCAGGTGATCCTTGTGAGTGATGGGTTTGGAATGGAATAGGTGCCCCCATTTAAGAAAAGTGGCTATTCGCATCCTTGCTCAAACAACTTCTGTAGGGGGTTGTGAAAGAAATCAGAACACTTTCAATTTGATACATTCAAAGAGAAGGAACAGGCTTAGTGCAAACAGGTTGAGGGATCTTGTCTACGTTCACTACAACATGCGGTTGAGGGCTAGAGCAATACGAGATGCCAACTACAAGGAAGTGGATTTTGCTGTTGTCCATGATCCCATTGACACCGCATATACTTTTAACACAAAGACGTAGAGGACTGGAGGATAATTCAGAAAATCCTTTAGAGGAATGGATGAATGAGATAAGTCATCATGTTCTTGATAATTTAGATGGACTTCCAGATCCATATATAGAAGAGCAATTTGATGCAAATAATGGTGATGATATTATTATTGATACCCCGCCAGAAAGACTTGATCCTGAAGCTGCACATGTTAATATTGATATGGAAATCAATAGAGAAGTGGAAGAACAATTAGATAGCTCAGATTCTTCTTCTTCTACATTTGGTTCCAAATCTAAGTCTGATGATGGTGGCAATGATGGTGATAATCGCAGCCAACGCTCTCCAGAATATCCTCCAGCTATTGATCCTCAAAATGATGACCGGCCTTACGTTAGTCATGTTACTAGGGTTGCACCTCCACCAGAACAGGAATATCTCATGGCTGATAAAACATTTCAAAGGAGAAAAACTCGAACTGGAAAAGATTACAGCGGTGCACCTCCACCACAACCACAATACCAGAGTCAAAGTGATTATTATTCTGATCTTGATGATTCAATGGATACCATGAGCATATCTGACTCTCAATCTCAGCATTCATTTGGAGATATGTTATTTCTGTTGGATCCTAGATGGGTGACTTAGATGCTCTAGAGGGGGGGTGAATAGAGCTGAAAGCACTTAAACAAAATTCATTAAACCTTCAAATTATATGACAAGATAAGGTTGCTAAATAGGTAATTTGAGTGCAACTAAATCATGCATAGTAAGGATAAGAGAGATTGAACATGCACCAATTAGACAAGCTATTTAGAGTGGTTCCACACTTCAAACTAGAAGTGTGTCAGTCCACTTGCCTAGAGAGGTCAACCTCTAGGACTTCAACCAATTGCACTCTTATATTCATTAATAAGACATACAATACATGACCAACAAAGGACTTACCTATCCAATACAAAGAGTCTTCAACCTTACCAAGGACTTACCCACTTTGCAAGAGTCTCCGGCCTTCTCCAAGGACTTACCCACTCTTGCACAAGTCTTCGGCCTTGTAGGAATTACCCACTCTTCTTGGATCTTCCGCCTTTGACTTCACCTTCACTCGGAGAAGCTTTCCACCAAGGACTTACCCACTTGAGCTTGAGTCTTCTGCCTTCTCCAAGGGCTTACCCACTCTAGCTCCAAGTCTTCGGCCTTGATCTTCACCAAGGGACTCCTTCCCTTGTTCTTCTTCACCTCTCTTGGACAAGAGAGAGAACCTTCATCTTCAATATAGGAAATGAGAGATGGGGAGGTGGTGGAAGTGAGAGCCTCACAAGATATACAAATAATACTAGCTCTCTTACAAATCTCCTACTCACTCTAATGGATGTAGCAAGTGATTAAGCTTAGAGAGAGAGAGGAGGCTATAGGAAGCACTCAACTATAGAATAGGAACCTCTCAAAGAGTTTGCATGGAATGCTCAACCTTGGAATGAAGCCCAAGGGGTCCTATTTATAGCTGGGGATGCCTCTTAGCCTTTGGGAACACTTGAGAACGAAAACTAGCCGTTTTGTGGCTTGCAACGGATCTATTTTCACTTGTTGCAACTCCACAACGGCTAGAATCACTTTTCTGCACTTCCAGTAAAGTCTGATCGGCCGAGTTTCAATAAAGGCAACTCGGCCGAACCACTAAACGACAAGTCTGAAAGATAGACTGTCGGCCGAGTTCCCTTGGAGAAACTCGGCCGATCGGTCGACTTTCAACTTGGACCGATCAGTGGATCGGCCGAGTTTCCCATCATAGAAACTCGACCGAATAGGGATCGGCTGAGTTGGTAACTCGGCCGATTGCCCAAAAAATTCCAGAATATATGGATCGGCCGAGTTTGGAATTCGGCCGACAAAATCCATGTTATGGGTATTTTGGAATTTTCGTAAAACTGTACAAATGATGCATTTTTGTGTCCCAATAATTTTTCTAAGCTCAATTACAAGTCATACAATCATTACAAGTGATTACAAAGCAATTCTAAGGTCATTTACATAGAGATCCCAAATTGCACACTTGTAGCTATTTTGACTTGTCTTTTCTCCAATTTGATATGCGCAAGTTAGGGCATTTGGAGTGTCTAAACCTAATCTGAAATCACTCAATGTAGAAGCATTAGACACCAATATGTGGAATGGTTAGTCATCATCAAAACAAGGGTTTAGTCAATTTAGACGTGAGTCAACATTGACCTAATTGACCTTGAGTCAACAATTTCGGCAGACACTTCCAAACCCAACTCAGTCCCAACATGGGTATTCTGGATATCAAGTTGAACCACCACCAAGATTAGAAGTAGGCTTGGGATATCACAAAGCATACTCTGTCCGTAGCCCTTATGGATGCTTTCGGGAGAACACTGAAGCATACTCTAGTGATGGAGGTCAAACATGGAGTGGTGGGCATACTACAGTTTATCCTATTGCCGGTGTACCATTACAACCTCCTTTTCTTCAACCTCTAGCTCCTCGAGCATGGGCACCTCCTCCTGCTTCTACTCAACCTCAAGCTCCTCAACATCAAGCTCCTCGAGCATGGGCACCTCCTCCTGCTTCTACTCAACCTCCATTCATTTCAGCAACTAAGGAAAACTATCTCAAAGATTTGGAAGAACATTTTCCAAAGTTTGGGATGATACAGTTTGCCAATCCTGAAGTGTATGAGGAGCATGTTGTTTCATACAACAAGTCTTACAAAAGTTACATGACATGGGAGCAATATGTGGCCCATATCAACAACATAATGTATAGAGAACCAGCGCGCCACTCAACATACAACTGATGTGAGTTAGTAATTTACTATGTTGTTATATGTTTGTTGTAAATTGAATATTATTGCATAAGTGTCTAAACATGAGTTTATGGATTGTGCTAGTAAAATTTCAGATCTTAATTCTTACATTTTGTCATCGAAATCCTTCATCAAAATCTCCAAAAAAAAGGACAGATTCCTTACCTCCCACATGATTGACCCCCCCCCCCACATACCCAATATAGAATTTTATTGCATAAAACATTGCATCTAGGTGTTGAGACCGCGCCTGTAAAATTTCATGATTTCATTCGTTCGTTTTGGCATCGGTATGGCCAGGATTGCATCTGTCAATATTTCCGTCGGTATACCAGTAAATATCTATATCCAAGCTGTCGAAACGGTATCGGTATCGGTCATTAAATTTCTTGCTCATGAGATAATTTGGAGTTATATCACCATTGTAGATTTTGACATCATCAAACTTGAGATGCAATGTAGGAATTCCATTTAAAGCAACTTCTCTTCAGTTTGTCGTGTAACCACTCTGGGTTTGTTGAACAAATGTTGGGCGACAACCCTTTTATGAACTCAACAAAGTTCTCAGACGTCTTCAGTGCCTCCCAACATCTACAGATCCAATTGCTACTCTTGAGCATGCTTTGATCGCAAGGTATGGCCATGTCGGGGCCACAAACATTGTCACTCATTGCTAGGGAAGTTGGTCGTGAATGTGACAGCCATCATGTTGTTGTACTTTTTGTATGTGTCATTGTCACACTAATAAGTTGCTAGGCCAAGCATGGTTCTCCTACCAAGGGCCAATTAGGGTACTACATAAGTTGGATATGGCACCCAATCGTCTAACTCAAGGCACCTAGTTCCATAGACGAGTCTACTATAAAGCGTCTCCTCGGTCCTCCATCGACTATATGCCTCTTCTAGAGGGTAGCTTCTCTCTTCCTAGCGCAGATTCTACTTTTAGTCATAAATAACGAATTATTCATTTCAGCTAGTTCCTCGATTTGTAGCTAGAATTATTGATTTTAGTCTAGTTCCTAAATTTGTAGCAAGATAGCTCTGGCTCATAATATTATCAAGACAACTAGTATCTAACCTATTGTGCTTGTTGCTGGCTCCAAATAGTCTGTCGAAGGCATTGGCGGTACTCAAGATTCACCATCTTATTCCTAGTTCTGCTCTTTGTGTGCCCAAATTTCCACTAAACTTGTTATATGTTGGCAAACTTGTTCGCCAAAAGCAGTCTCACTAACGTTCATCCTTAGTAACCGATGACAAAGCAGGCCATACGATATAAGCAAAGAGCAAAGGAATTGAATAAGTATCTTGTCATTATCGTTGCAATAGGTTGGAGTAATGATCACTACATGATACATTTTCAATTCAAGCCACAATCCTCTAAAAGCACGAAAAGTGATATGAAAGTAAAGTACTCTCGTATCTATGTAGGGAATAAGTCACATGCAGGTGTCAAAGGATCTAGAGTTCTTGCATAAATACAACTATGCCAAGTAATCTTAATAGTTTTGTGGCAATAAATATGTTGACCATGTTCCTTTTGATGTGTGGCTTTATGTTGTTGAAGAAATAAGCATAAACTCAGGAGTTCCTTTCATACCACTACTTCACTATTGGCAAGTATGCATCTTATATTTGTCTCTTTCATCTTTGACCAAACCTAGTTCAGCGAGATAAGTGAGGCACCCCCTAGCAGTTGACGCGGATTCAAAAAAATTGTAGGTAAATGAGGTCATTCTAGAATTCCATCTTCAGAATTTTACCAAGATTCAAGGATGAACATCGGCCCGTAGAAGTAGAGGACAAGAATACCATCTCAAAGCAAGAAAGTACAACTAGTTAACGAAGGTTGGAAAACAAGCAATTTGATCTCAAGAAATTTGAGCAACACGTATTAGGATTCAGAACCCTTAATCAAGCGTCAAGAGAGGAAGGATTCCCCCATACTCACTCAACAAAGATAGAAGTAGGATACACATAGGAAGGAAGTCTACAAAGGAGTATCACTAAGAAATCTAGAGGTAATAGCAATGCCAAAGAGGAACTAAACCACAATAGCCATAGGAACAAAGGGCATTGGCAATTGCTTCTATTCCACCATTAGCAAGCAATAGCTACAGCCTACAGTGGAAGGTCACTACTTACGTTGATAGTAGCGGTGATTGTTGTTGTTGATGTTCTTGGTGGTGACGGGAACTCCTGTTTTATTCTACCAGTGATGCCATGTATTGCGGCTATTGTGGTTGTTATTTTTGCCTTGGTTGAAACAAAGCAAGTGAGGAAGAGTGGAAAAGAATTGACAGAAATGAGAGGGGAGTGGCACATGTAGGCTACATTAGGGCCTACTCAGATAACATGAGTATATATTAAAGTTGTTAACATTATCAAATAAAGTACACTAGTTATAGAGGACAGGGAAAAGCATGACAACGCTACAAAGATTGTGTGGAAAAGAGTAACCAGACAATATAAAATACAATAATGTATATCTACTGTTAACAAAGGGTATGAGGCCAATTTTATTGGGCATTGGATGGTATTGTCGTCAGTTTTAGAAACATTAAGAAAGTAACAAGTCTTGCATTTTGCAATATTGCTTTGATGTGGATTGGTGAATAGCCCATAAGAAAATAGAAGACAACTATATTCCATTGAACAAATCTCAATGCATCAGTATTGAACACTCAAATAAGAACAAAAAATACGCCTTTTTACTAAGGAGAAATTGTATGATTAGGAACATATGACATGTCTATTTACAATCATAACAACATTCCATATATTAGTTTGCCTTTATTCTGTAGTCCGACCCATGCATCCTTTAATTTACCGTGTCTCTTGTAAGAAATGTTCAAATTCTTGTTTAGCCTTTATTCGTTTCCCAAGTTCAAATTTGAGGGATAGAGAGCGAGGACAGAATGTAAGAAACTGAGAGGATAAGATATAAGAGTAAGAACGGAGATTGAAAAGAAAATATGAGAGAGATAGGATCAAGAAAAAAAAATACAAGAGGCTTGATTCAGATCATCAATTCATTATCACCTCCATGAATATTTAAAGGCCTTTACACCATTAAGCATGTTCCATGTAGTGCTTCACTATTCCAAAGTGTCCTATGTCACCTACGTCACCATCTCTTTTGCATCATAGTGTTTTATGTTGTATATGGATCCAAAAGGGTTTCGGGCATTCTTATAGTCTATGCACATAAGTGTGATGATGTTTATGTCGCCTTCCCCTATATCAATTTCTTTCCATCTCTCACACCAGCATATTCTGTTAACCACATCAAACTCCTTCCCTATCGTGTTGCAATATGCATGTAAAGCAAAACACATTAATTCTATTCATAATGATTACATATCCAAATGATTATCTTTCAAACATCACCAATGACGTGGCAATGGCAAACCTGTTTCAAAGAAATTTCAAATTTGATGCACGGATTATGAGTTCTTACATGTCTTACGAGGGTTTCAAGAATCGTTGAGGACACAATGTGTGTCCCCTCATATATTTATATAAAAGGTTAAGAGAACAATTACATGTAGGTCCACATAGAATAAAGAAATAACAAGAGAAATATAAAGGACTAAATAAGACTATTATTTAACACTCCCCCTCAAGTTAAGCATAGATATCAATCATGCCCAACTTGTAATGACAGTCAACTTCAATGTGCTTGGTCCGCTCATGATAAACAAGATTATTGGCAATAAAAATAGTTGCTTCATTATTGCAACGCATGGGAATGGGATCAGAGGAGCTCACGCCAAAGCCTTTTAGAAGAGACCGTACCCACAGAAGTTCACAAGTTGTGTGAGCCATGGCACGGTACTCAGCCTCAGCACTAGATCTAGCAACAACATTCTGCTTCTTGCTCCTCCGGATTACAAGATTGCCACCAACAAATGTACAGTAACCAGAAGTAAATTTTCTATCGATCTTACTTCCAGCATAGTCAGAATCAAAATAGCCTTCAAGAGAACAATGACCATGTTTCCTATATAAAAGGCCCTTACCATGAGATTTCTTCAGATACCTCTGAATATGACACAGTGTTTCCCAGTAACACTGTCTAGGTTTATCAAGATACCTGCTAACGAGACCAACTGCAGTAGAAATATTAGCTCTAGTTACAGTCAAATAGATTAGCTTTCCAACTGGTCCTCCTATATCGTTTACTGTCAGGATACATGGGAGATTCATCATCATCCCAATTTACATTAGGATCTAGAGGAGTATCTGCAGCTCAAGCTCCAAGTATCCATGTCTCCTGTAGAAGATCTAGAACATACTTCCTCTGGGACAAAACAAGAGCATCAGAGGTCCTGGAGACTTCAATTCCCAGAAAGTACCTTAGCTTTCCCAAATCTTTAATGATAAAGTGCTTGCATAAGTAGGCCTTGGTAGCATGAATTTCAGAAAGATCACTGCCAGATAAAATAATATCATCGACATACACAATCAGAACAACTATACCTGAGGAAGTCTTCTTAATAAAGACAAAGTGATCAACATGAGATCTCAAGAAGCCATAAGTAATCAAAATCTTGCTCAGCTTGTCAAACCAGGCATGTGGACTCTACTTGAGTCCATAAATGGACTTCTTGAGACGACAAACCTTATGTGACTCCCCCTGAGCAACAAACCTAGGTGGTTGCTCCATATAGACTTCCTCCTGGAGATCACCATAAAGAAATGCATTCTTCACATCTAACTGGATAAGGGGCCAATCCAGGTTGATAGTAATAGAGAGTAGAATCTGCACAGAATTAAGCCAGGCAACAGGAGAAACGGATTCAAAATAATCAAGGTCATAAGTTTGAGTGTACCCCTTTACAACTAGGCGTGCCTTCAGTCTTTCAACAGTCCCATCAAGATGATATTTCACAGTATACACCCAACGACAGCCAACTGGCTTGCAATTAGATGGAGGATCAACCAGATCAAGTCCCTCTATTAGTAAGAGCAGTCATCTCCTCATTCATAGCATGTGTCCAAGCAGTACTTTGTAAAGCATCAGTAACATATTTGGGAACGACAACAGCAGAAAGGGCAGCAACAAAGTTACTAACATGAATACTAAGATGTGCAGTAGAGACATAGTCAGCAATACTATGTGATGTGCATGAACAAGTGTCTTTCCGAAGTGCTATAGGTAGATGCAGATCAGAAGTTACCTCAGCTGGCGTAGGACCTTCTGGAGGAGAAGATTGGTTGACTGTAGGGGGTCTTCAGCAGGAGTAGAATGTGGTTGTCGATTCCTGCATTGATAAACAATAAGAGGTGGAGACATAGTCTCAGCGGGCTGTATAGCAGAAGTAGAGCCATTAATGACAGGTAGAGGTGTTGAAATAATATCTGAACTTAGATTTTTCCCTTTAGCAGAATAGAAAGGAGTATCTTCAAAGAAAACCACATCACTGCTTGTGAACCACTTCCTAGCAGTAGGACTATAGCAACGATATCGTTTCTGAGTACGTGAATATCCAAGGAAAATGCATTTTTTAGCTCTAGGAGACAACTTATCATGATTTGGTCCAAGTAGACGAACAATACAGATTGACCCAAAAATCTGTGGAGGAATAGAAAAAAGGGGAATATGGGGTTGGAGGACCTAGACAGGAATTTTGTTCCCAATAACAGATGAGGGCATGCGATTAATCAGGAAACAAGCAGTGAGAACAGCTTCAGGCCAAAAATGTTTTGGAACATTAGAGTGCAGCATAATAGTTCTAGTAATTTCAAGTAAATGTCTATTTTTCCGTTCAGCACTCCATTCTGTTGAGGTGTGTAGGCACAGGATGTCTAATGAATGATCCCAACAAATCGGAAAAAAAATTCAACATCCTTTTGAATAAACTCCAAGGCATTATCAGTGCGCAGGATTTTAATGGGCATAGAGAATTGGGTTTTAATTTCAGCAAAAAAGAATTTAATAGTAGGCAAGACTTGTGATCTATCTTTCATCAGAAACAGCCAAGTAGTACGGGGAAAATCATCAATGAATAGAATAAAATATTTATTTTCTGACAGACTTGGAACATTACATGGACCCCATACATCAGCATGAACTAAATCAAAAATGCCTTTACTACCAATCTGAGTCCTTCTAGGAAAGACAGTTCTAGACTGTTTGCCTAACTGACATGACTCGCACTGGAAACTGTGTTTCTACACCAAAAATAACATGCTTTATTTTATCAACAGACGAGTGCCCAAGTATATAGTGCCAATGTAATGCTGAAACAAAAGAAGATAAAGCTGAAGCTATAGTTGTAGTGTCGATCCTTTTCAAATCAACCAAATAGTAGAGTCCATCAGGTCCTTCATGCCCCCCACCAATCTTCCTCCTCGTGCGAAGGTCCTGAAAAACACAAGTACCCGGTTAAAAGGTCAAATTGCAGTTCAAGTTACTCACAATTTTGCTGACAGATAACAGATTCAAAGGAAAATTTGGCACATATAGAGCAGATCTCAGAAGAAAGCGAGTATAAATATCACAAATGCCAGACACAGCGTATTTGGATCCGTCAGCAAGCATAATAGTAGATTTAGAACCGGGTTTAGATAATTTATAGAAAAGATATCGATTTCCAGAAATATGTGAAGCCCCAGAATCAATCACCCATTTGGTATTACCAGTACTAGAAGAAGGGAAGTCAGAAAAGCAGAATCACAACCAGTGAGTGTGGCAGCATGAGGCATCTGAGAACGGTTCGCTCTAGCAGAAGGCATCTGAGAACCACCCTCAGAACGCACAGTTCCACTTCCGAGCGAATGAAATCAGCAGTGGAGGTGCTCGAATTATCAGCAGTAGGAGTCTGAGAACCACCCTCAGACGCAGCATTGGCCCACGCAGGTGTGACATGTTTCTTCCAGCACCTGTCCTCAATGTGGTTAGAGCGACCACAGAAGCCACAGTACCGCTGGCCAGCAATACTCCCAGAATTGTCTGGAGGATCAGATGATGAACCACGTCCAAGGGAACCACGACCTCTACCAGAACCCATAGTTGTCAAGGCGCTAGGCAAGGCTGCCCAAACTAGGCGCCCAGCCTAGTATGTGCATTATATGGGTGTCTAAGGCCTTTTAAGCCTAAATTAAGTCATTTAAAGGATAAATTAGCATGAATCAAGTCTGGATTTGGTCGAATTAGATTAGCTTGAGTCAATTTATGGCTGAAATAGGTCTGATTTAGGCAAAATCAGGCCAAATTTTGGAAAATTAGGGAAAACATGTTTGATTTGGGCCAAATTGGTAAGTCATAAAATCACTTCCTCATATGTTTGTTGTTCTTGCTTCTTTTTCTTTTCTTTTTTTATCCTTTCTCCTGCATTTTAGTCCTTAATCCTACTGCTGCTGCATTTTTTTTTAGTTATTCCTCCTATATCCCCTCCTACTCCGAAATCCTACTACTGTTGTGTTTTTTTTATTCTGTTTTCTTCAAATCCTCTTTTACATCACCTATGCTTCGTAATGTTGATGATGTTGTACTTTCTACTTTCCTCTTTTACATCACCCTTTTCCCTGCTTTCTTTTCTAAGTCTCCTGCTCCAATTGTTGTTGCAGGCTTGTTGATATTACTTCCCCTTTTTCTTCCTATTCCCATCTCCTGCTACTACTGTCATAACCTCATTCTGCCCTCCTTTTATGTTTCCTATATGGTATTATATGTAGTATATATGTATAATAAGAATCAAATTAACATACTGAAAAATATACAAAATATAAAAAACGCCCAGAACAGCCTAGGCGCCTAGGCGGGCTAGGCGCCCCTTGGGAAATGCTGACCACCTAGCCGCCTTGACAACCATGCCAGAACTGGGAGGTCGGTTCTCCTAAAACCGACCCCGACCTCGTCCACGTTCACGCCCGGCCTGGCAGCAAGGGTAGTAGTGTCACCAATGTCTGAAGTCGAGGCAGATGAAGAAGTCGACAGGTGCTGAAGGCACTGAAACACACTCTCCAACATCGGTAATGGATCACTGACAAGAATATGATCAACCACCCCAGCAAACGACTCAGGAAGTCCACATAAGAACTGAACCACCTGAAGTTCCTGTCGTTGTCATTACATGGTGGCTAAGTCAGTAGACAGAGGATGAAAGTTCTCAAGTTCGACCCAGATTCCTTTGAAGGAAGAGAAGTAATCAACAATGTCGAGCCCAGAAAAATGTAGATGAGTCAGTTGTTTGTTCAAGTCAAACATCTTCTTTGGATTCTTGTTGTGAGAATAAGTATTGGCCAGTTGATCCCACATTTCCTTGGCAGTCGGGAGACGAAGAAGAGTGACACTGATGCGAGTTTCACTACTGTTGAGGATACATATCATCACATTAGAATCATCTTTGACCTAATCATTGTAGGCCTTTATATCCTTAGACTCGACAGTATGGACGGAGCAGGAGGGGGGTCACGGGTCAGATGGGAATGCTTGCCTTGGGATTTGGCGTACATCTCCATGGAGCAGACCCAGTGTTGATAGTTTCGCCCATCCAGTTTCATGGTAGTCACCTGTCGACGGAAGTCGTCATGGGAGGAAGCCATGACAGAAACCAAGCCCAATACAGCAACAGCAGAGAACCACCTAGATCCTCCTCCTAGGCGGCAGCAGACACAGAAGAGACTGGATGGACCAATTACATGAAGACTACGTCGAGGCGTAGTAGAGAACCCGGGGACTCAAAGGCCGACGCGGGCAGATAGAGGAGACGGCTTCGGGGTGCTCAAGACCTGCTCCTGGTGGCGGCTAGCAGCCCAGTGCCCGCAGTGACGGCAGCTGGCGACGGTGGCGGATGGAGTAGGGGGACGGGCGACGGCGGGGAGAGAAGAAGAGAGGGGGGGAGGGAGAGAGGGAGAGGGGTGACGGCCGCAGAGAGAGGTGGCTAGGAGTCCCGCTCTGATACCAACTTACGAGAGTTTTAGGAATAGTTGAGGACACAATGTGTTTCCCCTCATATATTTATATAAAAGGTTAAGAGAACAATTACATGTAGGTCCACATAGAATAAAGAAATAACAAGAGAAATATAAAGGACTCAATAAGATTATTATTTAACAACATGTGTGAGACCCTTTCTCGCTGCCATAGACTCATCAATAGCACACTTCCTTAGTTCTAATGGAGCCGCTATCACCTACATGACAGTTTTAGGAGCCTGTCATATTTTGCTCTTCACAAATTGACTTTGCATCTACATATACGGACTTCTTATTTCTCTACCATTCTATCTACAGACTAAAGCCATGTATACTTAGTAGGATATTCCTAAGAAGCTCCTTTGTGCTATCTGGCTAAGCCTCTTTTGACTTTATCTACTTCCCCCTCCATGTCTAGAATTTCAAATTTCTAGCCAAGAGGTACAATTCCAATCTTCCAAGCAAGCAATTCCTTCATACGCCAATACTTTCATGCACCAATGTAGCGGCACAAAATACTACAACACCGAGCCTATCTACCTGGACACAACAAGATAATTGGATTCCATAACAACAGTGTGATGCTTACAATAACAGTATAGCTCTTGCTTAATTTTGCAAGTTCATTGATCCTCTACAAGATATAATATCCACAAATATAGCTATCTGTGCCCGTTGTGAATTCTCTGTACAGACTCAAATGCTAACTTCAATTACATCTTCCATTAGTTTCTAATTTACTACTATAGACTAGGATATTAACAACAAGAAAATAATACCTGTCAGCCCGCCAAAATGTAGCACAGCCATCACTAGCACTACCAGTTCGCATCTGTACATAAGAAACATAATTGAGCTATTGCATTAGCATTGCCACTACTGTATGGAATTACATATATATTCGATGTGTCGTGACTTTCTTCAAATGTAAAATGTGATTTATTACCCAAGATTTTATTTGTTTATACAAGTTCAACTCGTGTAAGAGTACTAAAAACTACCACGGCTGTGTTTTTTAGACAAACTCAGCATACGTTACTTTTTTAATAAAACCAAAATTTGCTTTAGGGCAAAAAGAGAATTCTTAGAGGTCACACCTTCCAAGTACCACGATACCCTCGACTTAAAAGTTCTTGCTCCAAGTCTTGGAATCTATCAACCTCCTGATGTTACAAGACAGTAAAAAGATGAGTAAGGAGCCATTGTGGGAAAACATAAGTCTGTCAAGAAGATCATATATTAAGATGTGCGCTTATAATGAAAATCACACTTATGTAGACATGTTTTACCAAAATAACCTCAGTATACATCCAAGTATTCTATAAAAATGAACTGAAATGGGTTGATGAGATATAGTAAATAGATATGGTATTGATAGTATGAACTGGAAGGAATAGTTCCCTTACAAACCTGAAGGCACAAGATGTCAGGAGACCACAGTCCAAATTCAACTAAAATTCTCCTCTTTCTCCATTCCCAATCAAGAATGTGTCTAGGTATGTGGAAGTAAAGTTTATGACGGTGATCTCTTGCAAGGTAATCCGCTAGGATATTGTAGGAGAGTATTTTTAACCGTTCTAAGAAATGGAGAAAAAATAATTATCAGTCATTACCAAAATTCAGCTGGGAATGCATACTAGGAGGCACAAGATTTAAATAAGCTATCTAAAAATCTCAAAATGGTATGCATGAATACTTAGTTCAAGCTATAATATTTCAACAAGACAGAGATCACATGGATAGCTGCCACTTACTGCAAAAAACCATCTGTCAAAGCTACTAGGAGGCACAAGAATGGCCTATCTAAAAGCTCAAAATGGTATGCATGAATTCTCGGTTCAAGCTACAATAATGTCGTAGTGAGATAGAGATCACATCGATATGTACCACTTACTGCAAACAAGAGTATATGAGAAAAAGGTTTCTAAACTTTTGAAATGGAGAAAAAAAACTGAATGTTGGTAGGAAGCAGAAAAAAAAAATAGTTCCCTAGAATCAAGCAATTCATTAATATCATATCTTTCTCTTATGCTAAACCCAATTTAAAAAAAAAAAACTTCTATGCATTTATTCCAAAAATTTCGTTGGTTATGCATGCTTACAATTTTTAACAAGAATGACTTTTAAGAAGCCAAGACATTTGCCTTAAGACCCATGTCCGTGTTGAACTTGTATTGGACATGCACACACCTTGACACGTACCAAGTGCATTCAGCTGAGTCTTATCTGTGTGAGGGCATGTCGCAATATAGACAATGACCATTAGTATATAAGCTTTATTGCTTTATGTTTCACTTATGCTTTAGACTTGTCTTTAACCTTATCTTTTATTCAATACTGCCTACTTTTGTTTCTCGCTTACTCTCTTATCCTATAAAAGAGAGTGCCTTGTATTTGTTTTAAACACATCAAATAAAGGTTTTCTTATTCTATATGGTATCAGACGTGTTTGATCCCCTTTAAGTTTACGTTGTTCCCTCACCCCCTCTCTATCGACCACCCCTTCTACCTCCACCACCCCATCATCCTCCACCAATCAATAGACCTTCACCAACCATCGACCTCCAAACCCCATCGACCATTACCCCATCGACTTCCCTTCACCTCTTCAACCTCCACCACCCCATCAACATCCCATCACCTCTTCAACTTTCACCAACCCATCGACCTCCCTTCACCCATCAACCTCCACCCCATCGACCTCTACCACCTCTTCAACTTCCAACACCCCATCGACCTCCACCCCATCGACCTTGACCCCATCGACCTCCACCCCAGCGACCTCCACCCCATTGACCTCTCTTCCTCTTGATCCCTGCCAGCTAATTCTAAAATAGCAAGTTGAAGACCTAAAAGTAATATCTTTTTTTCTACCTACGCCACATGGTGAAGTAAATCTCACACTGTAGCGGCGTAGGTCTTGCCTTCTGCTCTCTACTTCCCCCCTGCGGGTTTCTCAAATATGCTGAACCAGATTTGCTACTGCTCTCCATTACCCCTATGTGGGTTTCTCGGATCTACTGATCCCTGTTTGCTACTACTATCTATCGCCCCTACGCAGGTTTTTCAGATTTGTTGATCCATATCTGCTGCTTCTGCTGCTACTTCTTTGAACGTGTCATCACTCTGGCTTCTATAGCAACTACTGATCCTCCTCGGTCTTTGTGTATTACAACCATGAAACTTGACGGATCAAACTATCATCTTTGGTTGGCATCTTTCAAACTATATGTCAAACCCCAAGGGCGTCATTCCCATATTCTACTGATACTAACATTCCTCCTGATGCTACGACTGATGAAAAAACAAGCAAGCCTATGCTCAGTGGTCCAAAGATGATTCTAGAGTTATGACCGATGGTGAATAGTGCCAAACCAAAGATTAGTCAGTCTCTCCTTCGCCTTCAAAATGCCAAAGCCATGTGGGATCGACTATTCCTTATGAGTATTCTCATCGACAGAATCCAAAGAAGGTCTTCGAGATCTTCAAGAGTTTGGCGAAAAATGAGTATGCGATTGATGGATTCGTTGAAGACTACTACAACCAATGCTCGATACTTTGGGATGAATACATAGTATATCATCCTCTTTCTTCTGACATCAAAGAAGTTCAGTGGCAACGCGACGAACTTCAGTTAGTTAAGTTCCTGACTGGAATCCCTCAAACTTTCTCTATTGTTGTTGATCGGATCTTATCCAGTTTATCCCTTACCCACACTAAGGGATGTTCTCAAATGCGTTCAACGTTTTCCTTCCATGTCTTCACTACCTGCTACTTATTCTCATCACTCGATTTTTGTCGTCCGCTACCATGACTCTGGTCAAGGACGTGAACATGGATGTGGCCGCAGTCGTGGTGGTCGTGCTTCTGCTACTCCTAGACGTGGTCCTCCTCGCCCTAGACGAGGCCAACATCAACTTCCTACTGATTACCACTTCTGCACATTCTGTGGCGCACGAACCACAATGAGGACCGTTGTTGGAAAAAACATGGTGTGCCTGCCTGGGCTAACCAGGTATCCTCTGATGCTTATGAAGATTCGACTACTACTGCCACAAGTTCTACTTAGCCCATGGTTGAGTGGATTCGCTTGGAGTTTGAAAACTCCTTCAGCCTCATCTATCCTCACAAACACCTGCTCAAGACAGAGGTCCTTCTGCTTTACTTGCATCTCCTGCTACTTGTGGTAAAAACAAATGGGTCATCGACTCGAGAGCGTCCGCTCATATATCTGGTTGCTCTGAACTTTTTACTGCCTTGTCAAAAACGACTCAAGTTCCTCATGTAACAATGCATGATGGAACTCGGTCTGCAGTACATGGATATGGAACTATATCTCTATATAAAAAACTACCATTAGAATCAGTCGTACATGTTCCAAGATTTCCACTTAATCTGTTATCTGTCAGTAAAACTGTTAGGAGCCTTCGGTGCTCAACCACTTTTGACCCCGAGGTTTGTGTGTTTCAGGATCTCCGCACAAAGACCAGGAGTGGTGGGTCATGAGGGAGCTGACGAACTGCACTACTTGAACGGGACGCAATCTGCTACTGCTTTGCTATCATCTTCTGTGACTAGTCAGCAAGGGCATTGTCGTTTGAGACATCCTTCTGCTGCTAAATTAAGATGTTTATTTCCAGAGTTACATGATAAAACTTTTGTATGTGAATCCTGTCAATTTGGAAAACAAACTAGAACGGTGTTTCCTAGGAAAAAGGAGATCAGTTCTAAAACTCTCTTTAATATTGTTCATGTTGATATATGGTGTCCTTGCTCTGTGACTAGCCATTCAGGATTCTGTTATTTTATGACTTTTATTGATGATTTTTCACGAACAAGTTGGCTTTTTCTGTTAACGGATCGTAGTAATATTCTGGAAACTATTACAACCTTCTTCACTGAAATCCAAACTCAGTTCAATAAAACTGTCGAAATTTTTAGAACTGACAATGCCTGGGAATTTTTGCAAAAGTCAGTTGCTCGCTTTTGTACCACTCACGATACTATTCATCAGACTTGCTGCTCTTACACCCCACAACAAAATGGTGTAGCCAAAAGAAAAAACACCATCTTCTTGACGTAGCACGTTCTATCCTTATTCACTATCATGTTCTTCGTACTTTTTGGCCTGAGGCTGTATTCACTGTGTGCTACTTAATTAACCGCATGTCCTCGTCTGTCCTAAACAATCAAGTACCTTATACTATATTGTATCCCGATGCGCCTCTTTTTTATATACCACCGAGCATTTTTGTCAGCACTTGTTTTGTCAAGAATCTTCGCCCAGGGATATCTAAACTTGACTCACGCTCTACTAAGTGTCTTTCTGGGATATTCTAGAACTCAGAAAGGATATCAGTGTTATGATCCTGCCAATCGACAGTGGTTGCCAATGAAGTGGCACCCCAGTGGTGAAAGTGATGATGTAAGACCGAAAGGTCATGAGTTCGAACCCAGGCGACGGGATAAATGAATCGTCAATTTTAAAAATTAAAAAAAAATCGACGGTGGTTTATTAGTGCTGATGTGGTCTTTTTTAACACCTACCTTACTACTCTAAACAAGGATCTGCCTTATATAGTGGCATGCTTGACCCTACTCCACTACTTGAAGTTGTGGAAAATGAATCTCCTGATGAAGCTGAGGTTGTTGCACCTCTGAGAAGATCCCAGGTTGCAGTCCCCTCCATGGTCCCTCCACAACCAACTCCTTCGTTGGCAGATCACAACACCTCCCAGGTAACTTTGGCCATTTGTCATTCTAATTCCAAGTAACTTTGGCCATTTGTCATTCTAATTCCAAGTTCTTTCAAGTAGTATTATATATCCTTCGATTTGACATACAGATTTTTTATTTCATGGTTGAGCTTCCCTTTTCCTTTCGTACTTGATTATGTATGTATGACCCTTACCAAAAGTTGTTGCCAGTAACATAGAGCCATCTTGAATACTACATCCAAATGTTGAAGTAGAAGTTTATGGGTATGAAGATTAGATCACACTTCTTCCAGTGGAACATTGGCACAACCAACAACAAATAAATTCACAAAGTCTCATATGGAGGTAAGGTGACTTATAAAACCAAGATAGCAATTTCAATATCTATTTTAGCATCTATAATCTTCAGAGCAATCAAAATATAAATATTTATATTACAAAGTCTGGTTAATTTAGTTAACTAAGTTATTTTTAGTAAATTGGTATATGGGCCCAAGTGTGTCTTGGCTCATTAGGGTTTAGTCTAAAGTTTGTATGCTTCCCCCTTCTCCTATATAAAGGAGGGAGATTCCTCTTATCAAACATATCGCATAGCCATCTTTTACTTTACAACATGGTATCAGAGCAGTGATTCAACCCTAAATCTATATATGATAAAACCATTATCTTCCACTTGCAGGCGGCTGTCATCTCTTCTGGCTTGGCCGCCCAACGGGCAACATCATGGTCGTCAATGGTCTCTCGATCCATGCCCCTTCTATCCTCCGTTGTGCTAGCTTACCTACCTCTATCCAACCGCCCCCGCCACATTGCCAACCACACCCATGTTTCATGTTTCTTCGCGTCCCTATTCACCACATACACGTACAATACTCACCATTTTTTAAACAATGTTGGTATGCGGCTATATCATGTATAAGCTTTCTAATTTCAGCAGCATGGCAGATGCAGTTCTTGATCAGCCACAACACAAATAACATTGTGCAGCATATCATGATGGTTGAGTGCAATTTTTCTTCTTGCTCTTCTAGCTACCATACACTATTATGGAAATGTAATTTCTATAGAGAATGAATGCATTGCTATTCCTTTCTTCTAGAGGAGCATTCCAATAGAATGGGAAGTCCTACTAGAATATGTAATCCTGTTGGAAGTATACAATTAAGTTAGAAGTCCTTCCATCTCTTGGCACACCAAGAGATCCCATTGTGGCCATGTTGTGATTGGGTCTGGACCAGAAAGTGTGGAAAGACAAAGGAATAAGAGGGAAAATACAAAGGAAACGATTGAGGCAGCAGTAAAGAACTATATAAATTTGTGAATTACATATAAGATTTCCTCATCATGTTCCCCCCCTTTCCCCTTGTAAATTAGTAATTAAACTAATACATGTAACCTAGTCTCTTTTATATTTAGCAAACACAAAAATAGGTATTACAAACTCCGCCTATGTTTCATACATTTTGTGCCAAAATGTAGTCGGTCCCAAGCCCGGATAAAGGAGGGTTGGTGGTAGGTTGACATCCAGCCATAAAAACTTTGTCACTCTTTCTATGACATGGATCATTATAAAAAAATCGTTGGAATGTCCCTACCTAGCGACGCACTGCAACGGCACTCAGGTGCAGTGATAAATATGGAAAGGGTTTTGACACGGCGACACCCGGTTGTGTTGAAGGACAGACAAGGATTCCCACATCTAGGACATTCTTCTTCCTTTCCTTGGTCTTTTGTTCCGTCATATTCCGGAGAACTTATCCCTTCCTAATGTCTCCACCGTGGAGGCATCTTTCTTTTACCAAATCTCAGGGACATGGTCTAATCATGAGGGTAGTATTTTATCATGGTGTCGGATCCCAAGTTTTTATGGATTCCTTCTTTGGGGTCAAGCCCAAAGCCATAATATCTCAAAACGAAGAGGCCATAGAGAGAATTTCTTCTTCCTTTGTCTCAAACTTCGTGACCATTCGGTATCTCCAACTACTTTGTGGGACTGCGCCCCAGTTGTACACTCCCTTCTTTCGTAGAACTCTTGTTGATTCTGAACTGAGTTCGCGAAGGAAGCGGACTTTTCACAGTTGATCTTTTTTTGAGAAAGAAAATGAGTTTTGCTCCTTTGGGGGTGTGGGTAAAGAAGCTAGTCCTACTGCATCATTGTCCGGATGTGGTTAAAAATGTGTAAGGGTTTCCACATCTTGGACAAGTGTAAGTAAAGAAGCTAGTCCTGTTGCATCATTGTCCGGATGTGGTGAAAAATGTGCAAGGGTTTCCACATCTTGGACGAGTGTAGGTAAAGAAGCTAGTCTTGTTGCATCATTGCCCTGATGTAGTAAAAATGTGCAAGGGCAACATTTTCGACGAAGACAGGTAAAGAAGCAAATTCAACAAGAAAAAATTAAAGTTGGATCTTGGAATATTGGCTCTTTGACAGGGAAATCTATGGAGATAGTAGATACCATAATGAGAAGAAAAGTCAATATAGCGTGCTTGCAGGAAACTAAGTGGACAGGGGAACGTTGAAGAGAGATTGGAGACACAGGATATAAAATCCAGTACACATGTATTGATAAACATAGAAATGGCGTAGGTATTATTGTTGATAAGATGTTGAAGGATGATGTTGTCAAGATCACTAGGATGGATGATATAATCATAGCTATCAAGGTTGTTCTCATGGAAAAGATTTTTAACATTATTAGTTCTTATGCCCCCAAGTTGGCCTTAGCGAGGAGGCTAAGAAGGCTTTTTAGGATGACATAGACGAATTGATGCAGGGAATACCGACAGAGGAGAAGATCATTATTGGGAGTGATTTAAATGGCCATGTGGGGAGTAGCAACGCTGGATATGAGAAAGTTCATGGTGGTTTTGGATATGGGAGCAGAAACATAGGAGGATATTAGATTTTGCAGTTGCATATGATATGGTTTAGGAAAACACTCATTTCAAGAAAAGAGAATCTCATCAGATTACTTTCGAGAGTGAGCACAATAGTAGCCAAATTGATCACCTCCTTACGAAGCAGCTGGATCGTAAAGTATGCAAAGATTGTAAACTGATTCCTGGCGAAAAACTCACGACCCAACATAGGTTGGTGGTTTTGGATATTAACATGAAGATCAATAAAGGCAAGCATAACAAAAATCAAGATAGCAGGTTCAAATGGTAGAATCTTAACGGAGAAAAGAAATTGATTTTTCACAATAAACTCATCAAGGGAGGAACTTGGAACTTGGAGTCTGATGTTAACACTATGTGCATAATATGAGCTCCTACATAACAAAATTACCAAAGAGGTTTTCGGAGAGTCTAAAGGTTGTAGGCCTCCACAAAAAGAAACTTGGTGTTGATTGATGAAGTACAGAAGGTTATTCAACTGAAAAGGGAGATCTATAGGAGCTTGCCCCAATCTCGAGACGATGCAACGTTCCAGAGATACAAGCAAGCAAAGAGAAGGCAAGGTCTAGATGCTTTGATGATATTTATAAGAAGTTGGACACAAGGAGGGGGGAAAAAGATATATATATATATATAATGGATCGTATAAGAGAAAGGAAAGGAAGAGACTTGAGTCGAGTAAAATGCATCAAAAATGAAGATGGTAAAGTATTGGTGAAGGACGATGATATCAAGAACCAATGGAGAAATTACTTCCATAAGCTTTTCAATGGAGATACAGTAAATAATATTAGAGACTCGTGTGACGTGAATACAAGAGATATCATTTACACAAGACGAGTTTCACTATTTGAGGTCAAGAATTCTTTAAAAAAGATAAAAATGAGAAAGGCATGCGGACCAGACAGTATTTGCATTGATGTATGGAAGAGTATGGGGGGTGAAAAAGTTATGTGGTTAACAAATTTCTTTATCAAGATCATGAGACCAAGAAGATGTCAGATGAGTGGAGAAATAGTACTATAATCCCCATCTACAAAAACAAAGGTGATGTTCAGAGCTGCAAAAACTACAGATGTATCAAGTTGATGAGTCACACAATCAAGCTTTGGGAGAGGATTATTGAGCAGAGACTAAGATCTATAACGCAGATATCAAACAACCAAATTGATTTCATGCCAGGAAGATCAACGACATCTGCTATTTTTCTGATAAGGAGGATTATGGAGAAGTATACAGAAAGCAAAAGAGATCCTCATATGGTTTTTATTGATTGGAAAAATACTTATGATCGAGTACTCAAGGAAGTGTTGTGGATGATTTTGAAGAAAAAGGGTGTCAATCCAATACATTGACTTGATTAATGACATGTATGATAGCTCTACTGCTAGTGTGAAGACTCTTAGAGGAGAGACATCAACATTTCCTATCACAGTTGGGGTATACCAAGGATCCACACTCAGCCCATATATGTTCGTTCTTGTTATGGATGAGTTGACAAAGAATGTTCAAGATGATATTCCTTGGTGTATGTTATTTGTTCATGATATTGTACTGATTGACGAAACTAAAGAGGATTGAACCATAAAGTTAAACTTTAGAGAAAGGCATTGGAATCAAATGGATTGATGATTAATATGAGTAAAACTGAGTATATGCATTGTAATTTCAGCCAATCTGGCAGTGTGAATAGTAGAACTAAGTTGGACGGAGTAGATATACCAAAATGTGATAAATTTTGTTACTTGAGTTTTATTATTCAAATAGATGAGGATGTCTAAAATGACGTTTGTCACGGGATCACTGTAAGATGGTTGAAATGGAGGCGTGCAATTGGAGTATTATGTAATCAGAAGATCCCTCTCAGATTAAAAAGCAAGTTTGTTAGAACAGCTATATGGTCAGCCATGCTCTATGGGAGTGAATGTTGAGCGGTGAAGAAACAAGATCCCAACAAGATGAACGTGGATGAAATGTCTACAATGAGATGGATGTGTGGGAAGACAAGAAAAGATCGTTTAAAAAATGACTATATCGGGAATAAAGTGGGGGTGGCGACCATTGAGGAAAAGTTGTGCGAGGGCCGACTCAGATGGCATGGACATGTGCAATGCAGACCGACTAATGTGCCTATACGAAGCAATGCTATTGAGTCAAGCACAATTAATGAAGAAGAGGAAGACCTAAATTAACATGGAAAGAGCTTATAAAGAGAAATTTTGTATCTCTACATCTTGACCAGAATATGACCAACGATAGAGCTTAATGGAAACGAAAGATCCATGCCCAATATAGTTGTAACTGAGGCTTAGATGATGATAATGACTCCAAATCATTGTTAGTTGTATGTCATGAATTCCTCCTTTAAGCAGTTTTGCGCTATTGTTTGCAACATTTTTCTCCCTTTTTTCTGGTAAGTAATCATCTATGAGCATAGTAACAAAAGTCTCTGAATTTTATGAAAAATCGGCGATTTTTCACGATGTTATAGGCTCCCGAATATTCATCACGATTAATACGCCAATCGTCGATTTTTTACGACTTTTCACGATTAATCCCGCTTTTTCGCGATTTATACGATTTTCTACAATTCTTCATGACTTTTCACGATTTTTCTCTTTCAACTCGCTTGCTCTTTTTTTACCAAACCATGTACACAAAATTCCTAATACACACTAAACATCAAACCCCCACTCCTCTGGACAGTTCATGTTATTACTCAACTATTTTTTACTTCTTTTCCTATTTTTTCAGTCACTAAGATTGTATGTCTTGTGGCCATAACAGTTACATGCATCATATATGTATGCACATACATACATTTATCTATATATATACACATACATACATATATATACATACATATATATGTATATATTTATATAGCCGACTTATTCTCGATTATTTCGGAATAGTTGACCGAACTTTGACCAAAATTTATCGATATTTTCACAATTTTTTTCGATTTTTTCCGAATTCCGATTTTTTTCAGCCAGCCGAAAAGTTGCCGAATCCCGAACTTGTTACTATGTCTCTGAGACCAGGTAAATGACTCCCAAATTTATAATCTTTTTTCTGGTAAGGGCCAATTTGGTGCCGTGCAGTTCTGCTGCAGCTGGAGAATTTGAAAACAGGAAATAAAAAACATGAAATTAAACTGCATCTGCAATTATTTGGTTGTGTGTGTTTCCAGCTCAACGTTTTGGTTCGTTTTCATTTGGTAGGGTGTTGTTTGCCGTTGTGCTGCAGATGAGGATACTATGGTGAGGTAACCACCACACACAGCTTGATAAATCTGGAGCACATTCATAGAACAGCCTACTAGCTACCTTGTACCGGAAGTATACTGGCACCACTCCCCGTCCGTGAAAATGAACTGGGCTAGAAAATGGCGCAGTTTCTTCTCTACAGATTTGTACGTAAGAAGATGGCACCGTGCAATTTCTTTTCAAGGTCAGAAGTACAACTGCGTCAAACCACACTTGGGAATTGCAAACCATCATGTAGTTGCAATTCTCGTTTTCCAATTCGGTCCAACCAAATTAGCCCTAAATGCAAAACTTCTCGTCTTTGATAATATAGTTCAGTTCAGTGCATAACGGAGACTTCTGGATAATCGTAAGTCTAAGTTATTAAACTCACCAGCTTGAGGAGGCGGTTGGGTCGAGGAGGAAACCCATTCCCTAAAATCAGCAGGCTTGGTCCTGAAAGGTGGAGGCGAACCTTGGTGCGGGCGAAATCCATGCGGTGGCCGAGACCAGGATCGAGAGTTAGCCTGATGGTTGCCCCCCGTTTGAGGATGGGATCCCTGAAAATCATGCCGGGAAAACCCAGACGGGGGAGCACCAAATTGAGGACGGCACCAGCCTGGAGGTTGGGTAGAGTTGAAACCGCTGGAATTCTTCTCATTATTGGAAGGAATCCAGAACCTCGGTGGCGAAGGACGAAAACGAGCCTGCGGGAGAGGACGAAGCTGAGGGGTTAGACCGGTAGTCGGGTAAGGGGGGCGGCGGTGCTCGTAGCCATTCTCGTGTCCTCTACGGTGACCATAGTTGGACGCGCTGATGGCGCCAAGGTGCGGATCACCACTCACGAACTCTGCATCCGGCGGCGGCGGCGGCTGCTGCTCCAGGGGACGTTCGCAATAGCCACGGCTCCATAAATTGCCACGGCCTCGATCCTACAGGCAATAACAGCAGCATGTCAGCGAACGGATATCTACAAAATGATAACTTCCTGGGTGATCGGAATAGGGTACATTGGAACTACACGACCGCATGGAAACACTTGGGGTCGTGGCAGCAGTGGTGCAGAAGAAGAAGGAACGCTGGAAAGACTGGGAGGAGAAGCGCATCCCCACTTAAGAGCGATGATAGGGAGACGGTGGCCCAAAAACATGCTGCACGGGGGAAGATGGAGCGGTCGGCGTGGGGGTCAGGCCGCACGTCGCTGTACAAGCAGGGTCGGAAGGCGTCAGCGAGCAGGGAAGATGCCGCCTGGGCGAGGCGAACGGCTCGAACCGCCTTTCTCGTTGGGTAAATAACTATATGAGACCTAGCTTTCATATGAATCACACTTTATGTCATTTGGAATTTGTGGAGCCAACTTATGTAATTATATTGTAAAAGTTGTGTTAAGCATAATAACGGTGACCCTTTGCCCCAATAAAACTAGGGGTGGCAATCGGGTCCGGGTTGAGCGGGTCCTATTTCGGGTCAATTCGGGTCAGATCAAATACACTCGATCGGAACCCGACCCGAAAATAATTTTGGGTCATACTTGCTCGACCCGAATCTGAAATTACTATTTGCGGGTCTGACCCGATGGACCCGAAAATACTATTTGCATGTCTGACCCGATAGACCAAAAATACTATGTTATATGCAAACCCGAAAACCCCGAAAATACAAACTCAGAAAACCCAAAAATACAAACCCGAAAAATCCAAAAATACAAACTCAGAAAACCCGAAAATACAAACTCGAAAAACCTGAAGATAAAAACTCGTTAGACCCGAAATTGCAGCAGAATTTGTTGGTTAATTAGTGTTTTACAAGTGCTTGTATATTCTTTCATATTTTTTGTTTGAATGTGTTTAACTTTTATATGGCTAAAATATGGAAAATATATATACATATATCAAGACATAATTTCGGGTCGATCGGATTTTGTGGGTCGAGAATTTCAAATCCAAACCCGACCCATAAATAAATTTGGATTTTCGAGTTCGGGTCAATTCGGATCGGGTCAAAAAAAAATCAAGACATGAACCCGCTTTAGTCGGGTCGGTCGGGTCTAATTTTGCCATCCCTAAATAAAACCTTTTCTTATACTAGCGGAGAGTTTAGCATGTGGGTTGCATTTGATAGACTAGAATACACATAGACATTGTTTGTTATGAGTATGGAAACAAAATGACAAAAACTTCTCTCATTCGATCATATAACCTTTTCTTGTTTGGTCATTAGGTCAACGGCACAAAATGTATGTAACACATCATATAAACAACTTGTTCCTCACATTGACCTTCATGATTTTTAGGTTCACATGAGATGCATGTTAGAGAGTTGGGCTTGTCATTTCTGGATAAAATGTCATTGTTCCTTCATATTATATACATGTCCATAGGATCGAGCCTTATTAAAATGTATGCATTTAGGATGTACCTAAAATGAGGTAAAAAATATCAATGACATTTACCTTCAAGTTTCATATTTGAAGACTTTTATCCATTTCACATTGCAGATTGTATGGTTTCTCCATAATTCCCAATCACTAAGAAGTCACATAGAATATGACATGTTAGTGACAAATATAATAACATTAAATACATGCATAATGTATGTTATTGGAAATTTCATGTGTCTAACCTAAATTTTCCATGTATATGGTGATATTTTAGATGAAACTATATTTCTTGTTGATTTGTCATTTTTTTCCAATAGAATCAGGTTTGATGTGGACTTATAAAATCCGTTGGTAACTTAACTTTAGATAGAGACACACGTAGCTGACCATGAGAGAATATTGGTTGAGGTAAATATATTCTAATTTTTTCTAAAGTTTGTCCTTATACTTTATTTATTGTCATTGTAAAACGTAGTCAAATTTTAAAATTGCAGTCTCTTGAAGACAAATGGTAACTTATCATGATCTTTTGACTTTAATGGGATTCTAGATAGGAATATCCTTTGAGCTCTCCATGTCCAACTACTATTTCAGCTTCAACAATATTTTTGTTGAAGTTCTTGCAAATAAGTTGTGTTTTGTTACAAAAACTTGAGAAAGAATCTACATTCTAAGTACCATAATTGGACAATTTCTTTTAAGTACCAACTTGTGAGGTGGAAGACCAGCATGACTCAAAGAATTTAGAAATTCTTCTCTTGAAATTGATTAGTGTTATCAATAGCTAAATCAAAACTGAAGTACTCTATCTTATTTCCTAGATATACTTCAATCAGCGACTCATGTATTTCATCAATAAACTCATTTTTTTGTAATTGAAATCGCATGTGTGAGTAGATGTTTTCACCTTTTGTGGCAAGTTCAGGAAAATTTGCATGTACTAATTCATGATGAGAAGATATGTCACCAGAATGGGGTTACCATGTATATAGGAATCTGAGTTTCACCTGCATATGTAGTATCTTCTCTATTGTTTCCAATAGAAAGTAAATATGCGCTAAATGAAGGATTTGATAAGGTTCTCGTATTCTCTTTTAATTTCAGCTTTTCTACATGTTTCCATAGCTTAGATTTGAAAGAGCTTGCAGTAATTGTTTGCTCTTTCCCTCCTTGTGGTACAACACCTAAAGTCACCACAAATATGACAACTTTTCCTCCAAAAAGTAGCATGTTGCTAGTCATATCTTGTAATAAAAGATCCAATGGCTCAATTGCTTATTTTTTAGCCATTGAAACCTCATCCCAAACTATAAGCTTAGTTGTTTGAAGGAGCTCTCTTAAATTTCTCTACTTTGAAACATTACATATCTTTTGCTCTTCAAAAAGTAGAGGTATCTTAGACCTTGAGTGAGAAGTCTGCCAAAAGGTTGTAAAGATGTTGCCACTCCAAATGATGCAGATTCTAGTGCAAGACCAGATGATCTTACATTTGCAAGTAAAACATGATATAAGAATGGTTTACATGTCCTCGATAGACTATGAATAGAACAGACTCCTTGCTTCGCACTATAATCGATCCATTATAGTCTATAAGCAAATGTTTGAACAGAATTTAGTTGTGAAATTGCTAGAATATCATCATTAAATACAATGATTTTCAAATTTTCTTCTATCGTTGTGTATAATCTTTCTTGTTCATTTTCAACGACATATGGTAAGTTAAAGTCTGCAAACTTTTACCCATCGACTCTAAATACATATATATAGTCTTTAGAGCATTGTTATAAGAATTTTTTCAATCCCCTATGTGGCTATCATAGAAGTATGCACTCATATGATTCTTAAATTTTTCCTAGAGTGTTATAGGTCTAATCGATGAACAATATACCATGATAGTACAAAATAATTGTCGGATATATGAAGGCATTTGTAATAGCACAATTTTATCAGACGTTCTTCAATGTTGTTACTAGTTTTTAGTAGACCAAACTTTTCAACAACCTCTTCGAATTTGTTATACTGAGTTCCATTTACAATCTTCAAGTGGCAAAAGGATCTAGAACCTATGATGTGATTCAATAAACAATGTAGGTAGTAAAATACACCCTCGATGGGTCTTGCAAAAACTACCCTTCGAATAGAATTTGCTTTCTTTCTTTTATTCCCGTATTTTAATCTTTTGTCCCATACATATGCTCAGAATATTCCTTATATATATACTTTCAAGCCTCGTCCTCAATGAAGTTTTCCCTAAAACATTATGTAAACATTGTTCTTGAAAATTGCTCATTTTGTGAAATTGTTGTCAAGTCTTGATTTGCATATAGTGTAATGGTGTATTTGTCCTCAAGATGTAGTTTTAGACATGTGACAGATGGATGTATTTCATTCAAATGAAATTGGTATATTCTCCAAGCTTTTCTTGTGGTGTTACTCGTCTTCTAGATACAACTTGAGAAATTTCATCATGCATGTTCTCGATCTTGTTGTTATTCATATGAAAAAATATGAGATCATGCCCTTTGTATATGTACTTCTATAGGTACGTCACTTCTTTTATTGACGAACATATCTCACCAGTTATATGGAAATTTTATTTAGCTAGTATGTAGGGATTATAAGGAAAAATCCAACAATTATTGATTGTAGTGGAACCAATTCTTTCTAGATGAAAAATCTCTCTTCATCGACAAAGAGGGTAAGAATTTTTTGCCTAAGTTGTTATCGAGAAAAAAATCCTTTGGGTAACACTTCTTACTTTGTCCATTATGAATGCAAACACATTTTGGATTTAAGGTTCCACATGGGCCATCAACCATATGCTTTAAAACCATAGAAAGCAGGTGTGGGTTGGATTCCTTATCAGGTATTGCAACAGATATATATTGGCCATATACATGAGGTGTAATGATCTTAGAAGTTTATGTAATATGATTAGAAGATACATATGTGGTAGACCCCTTTATTGATACTCTATAACATAAACATAACCAATCACTTGTCCAAATATATCTCTTTTAAAAAGATCAACTTTCTACTCCTTCAATTATTCTTCGCATATTCTAGCTAGTAGATCGGTGCTATCGTGTGCCTCTTCAATGTTAAAAACTCTATTTTGACTTTTGGAAATTATAGATTGCATGTAAAAGTTAAAAGGATATCATGTTTTCCACATCTTTTAAATAATGCCATTGCATCAAGATAACGTGGTCTCGTATCTCTAGGACCTCCAATGAAAAAAGATGGAAGTATAACTCTTTACTACTTTTATACCACTACTTTGTCATGATCCTTGATATAGATCAGATCGAATCTTTTGATGATCCCTTCTACTATAGCCCAACGAATACTTTCAAGTTTGATATGCATATAAACAATGTATTGTTATAGAAGTCTGCTAGTATGCAATATATTTGACTTGTTATCACTTCTCATTCGCAACTTATGACAATAGTATTCATGACATGAAACCATCTTCCTTCATTTTTGTTTGTTTTCTAGAGCTATAACATAAGAGAAAAGCATTCAATAAATCATGCCACGGAATAGCTAATAGGATAATTGTTGTATATATTACCTCTTTCTTATTGTAGGAAAAGCTCATTCATATCAATGGATTAAGATGCAACAAATAATGATTATTTGTGATCCAATGACCACTCATTTTATCCTTATGAGGAATTCCTTCATGCCAGTCTATTTCACCATGTGGAAATAATAAGGGATATTGCAACAAATGTAACATCCATAATAATAACATAGTAGCTACTATCAACAAGTGTGTAAAAATAGATAACCCATTGAAAAATTATATGGTAGTTGTTGTCATCTTCATTCTCAATCCATATTGCAGCCATCTATGCAAAAGTTGGTGCAATTTGAATTCTTTGGTCCACGTTTGGGTTTGACGTGATAAATATTTGAACATTTCCAAAACTGTCTAGATCTCTCAAAATATGAAAGAATTGTGTGTATGGATTATCTTTTAATGTTCCAACCAACATATTCACTACATCTTCTCTCAATCTTGATGATTGTGTAAATAGATCCATGTCATAAAAGTATAATTGCAAATGTGATGGTTGTCCATCTTCAGGTATCATCCTATGTATGAATGATATATTTATCCTTATATCTTGAAAATATATATTCCTCTATTTCTTTTGGAAAGATATCTGCCCACATTCACAACTATAAATGTAAAAGTATTATTGTATGTTCTTATACATTAATTGTATAATCCTCTTTTTCTGACGAGGTATATAAATCACACAACCCCAACAAAATATCATTTGTAGTGTGACGCCACATCATGATAAATGAGATTACTCAATACAAAACACAATCAACTGCTAATTAATCATATAACTAAAAAAGAGGGTAAATTAAAACCGATTTAAACTTTGCTATCATATTTAGAGATGTTTACATAAAGGTCCAACAACTTGCATATCAATACATACCATATCAGGTATTTACATGTATGTCCAATGGTTGAGGCCACAACTTGTATATAAAATATATTATTCCACATATGCATGTCATATACAAACATCGATATACTGCCAAAAATTTGAGTCATTTACATATCATCTACAAAACATACCTTGTCCGGACCTAAGAGTACAGAGATGACTCTAGGACACACTAGCTACTAGCCAACCTCATGTGCCTACTGCTCTCAAAGCTTCTCTCCCTCACCACCACGATCTTGATGACATCACTGATAATCACCTAAAAAGATGTGGTGGCCCATGAGGTGAGACCAATGTCCCAACGAGAGATATAACTCTCAGTAATAGTTATTGATTACAACAAGTTATATTAATAAACAGATTAGGCAAATTAAATAGATTAAGCAAGTTAAATGAATAGGCATAGCAACAGGCATGGATAAAAAGTACATAGAGGAATAAATAAGACTATAATTTACTAAACAATTGACTTCTCCTATTGCATTATATAACAACTAGCAGTACAAGAAACAAAGAAAGGGTTAATAAACATTGTGAATCATGTTTAATGCTAAACATATATGCTACATGGATGGATTACGTCTTCTATTAAGCCTTGGGGAGTTTGAGGTATACCACTCAAACTCCAACTGACCATTGCAAAGTGCCATTCAATTTCGTACAAGATCTAAAATAGCTAGAATCATAAGATCTCATCCGTCCTCAGTCAATTCGAGTTAGTCGTAGTGACATACATAGTCAAACTGCAAAATCGCCTAGTCCACTCTTGGTATATAGGTCATGACACTAGTAAACAGGGTACACAAACCCTATCATCTGAGGCACAACCACAACTGTCCTCAAAACATCAAGTATATTAAATCATAATCACCTGATATACGACCTTGACTGTTCTCTTGTAGAGGTATGACCACAACCATCCTCAAAAACATGCATATACTCAATAGTATACAACTCTAAGCTTCCATTAGAGGAATACTTGTTTCACCATCCTCCAAGTTCTAACACTAGAATGGATCTACAACACTTGGAACTACATGATTACGATTTTACATGATTATTTAATGCCAAATGGGTGAGTTAAGATTGCATCAATCAAGTTACATACACACCCTAAAAGAGTTCTACAAAAATATGGGTATGTTACGACTCTAAAAGATATAAAACATATGAAATATAATTCTTATCACATCATCAAAGGACGCCAATCCTTGTCACATCATGAAGCGGATCACACCTCCTAAGGGCTCAACCATGCCCAAAGATCATTAAGACCATCACATCATTCCCTGTAAGAACATCGTTATCTTTCCATGCCTTACCAAAGCTCGTCAAACCATTATCATACATGTTACATATTGCATTTAAGAGCTTATGATGTTCATATGGAAACATATAAGGGTTACAAAAACATCGAGAGAATATTCCTTCATCATACTAATCACACAAGGAATCTAAGTATGATTAACCATCATCACTTACTTGTATTTAGGGTTAGGTTCAACAAGATAGGTTGAGTTAATGTTACAAATCAGCATTTCAACCAACCATCAGTTGTTGTATGAACTAGACCATCGGATATCATACAACCAAAACTCTTGAATCATACTCATAGGATCAGAAAACCCATCGACCCTAGAGACCATAGGGTCAGAAATCCCATCGGCCATATGAAGTCAGGAATCTTGGTGACCAACATGGAGTCAAAAATCTTGGCAACCAACATGGAGTAAAAATCTTGGTCACCAATGTGGAGCTCAAAATCTTGACGACCAACACGGATTTCAAAATCTTGGTGACTAAAATGGAGTTCAAAATCTTGGTGACCAACATGGAGTTCAAAATCTTGGTAACCACATTGAATCACACACACATGCAAGGTCTAGTTTTTCTATCTTCAAGGTTGAAACATGCACTAGGTGTAGAGGTACATCAAGAAGGATTATCTACTCAAGATCTACCATCTAAGATCAACCCTAGGCAAGGATAGCATCTTTCTACTTGAAACAACATTTTTAGGGCAACATCATGTACATGCAAGATAAGAGTAAGTAACAAAAGTGGAGAAAGTTACATAACTCGCTTCAAAGAAGATGAAGAAGCCCCAAACAATAAGGCAGCTCGAGGGAAGAAGGTAGAAACCCTAGCATGAGCACTCCATTTGACAAAGCTAGCTCCTTCTCTAAGAAGGAAGCAAACTCTAGGTTGAAGAGGCAAGAAAGAAGGTTCTTCAACCTCTAGCACATGTCCCACCATGATCCTGACCAAGAAGATGAGATGAAAATGTAGAACAACAAGGAAAAGGTAGGAAGGGGGAGGGGGAGATCTCACTTACCAAGACTAAGAAGCAAAGAAAGGAAGCACCAACCGACCTCAACAAGGGTGGATCCAAACCCTAGGTGCACATGCAAGCAAGATCAACCAAGCTTCTCCTTCCTTGGTTCCTCCTTATCCACCAAGCAAGGGGGACAAGCTCCAAGCAGCAAGAAAGAAGAAAGAGCTAGGTGTGTAATGAACTCATTTGCATGTAAGTAGGGAGGTATATAAAGCTTAGGGTGAGAGAGAGAGAGAGAGATAGGAAGGGAGAGGTGTCTCACCATGCATGCCATGTATCCAAGGTTAAAAAAAGCTCATCCATGCAACTAGGTTGACCACATAGAATTCGTGGCGACCACATAGAATTCTTGGCAACCACATAGAATTCTTGGTAACCAAGATGAGTCATAAAAACATGACGACCACATAGAAATATTGTCGACCAAGATGATTTAGAAATCTCATTAATCGCCAACATTAGGTGGCCCATCCTGTCCCATCACTCCAGGTCAATCATTATGTTAGGGTATCCATGAGAGCAAATCCTAATTCAATACAAGGCTAGATGTCACTACTTAAACCTTGGTGTAGCGAGGCGCCCCAAAGCACAACTATACCAAATATGATATGAAAACATGTGAGGCACAATAAGCATGTGAAAAATTGCAAGAAAACCCTAGATATGGGTTAATTGCATAAAGTCCAAAATCAACATGTATTTGCATAACTTGCTCAATGAGTGTCCAAACTAGACCCAAATTGAAGCGTAAGCTTGTCACATGATATAACAACACATATTAAAGTTTGATTAAGGTTTTAAGCATATAATTAAGGTAATAAAACATGTTAAACCAAAAGTAAGGTCAGGGGTCTTACAACCATAAACCCCTAACATGGATTTTGCCCCCGAAATCCTATGCAAACAGAGATGAGTTCTTCCTACGCATCTCATCCTATAACTCCCTTGTGGCTTCCTCCACACCACGGTGATGGCACAAAACCTTAACTAAGGATATATCCTTCTTCTTAAGCTTCTTCACTCTTCTATCTAAGATCAATATAGGACCCTCAACATATAACATGTCCTCCTCCAGCTCAACCCTCCACTGGTTGTAATGTATGCTCTATATCAGGGTGACACTTCCTCATCATGGAGACATGGAAGACATTATGCAACCTGTGCAAATCTGGCGGTAACTCCAACTTGTACGCCACCTTCCCAACACATGACAAAACATATTATGGTCTCATATACCTCAGAGCCGACTTATCCTTCTTTCCAAACCTCAACACACTTTTCTAAGGGGAAACCTTAAGATACACCCAGTCTCTAATTTGGAACTCTAGCGGTCTGCGACAATTATCGACATAAGAGTTCTGTTTGTTCTAGGTTGCCTTCAACAATTGTTGTATCACCTTGATCTTCTCTGTATTCTATTGCACTAGCTCAGGACCTAAAAACGGATACCTATCACATACCAGCAAAGAGGTGACTGACAACGTCTCCCATACAATGCTTCATACAGTGCCATGTCTATACTTCTCTAATAACTATTGTTGTAGGTGAACTGTATCAAATTCATATGTATATCCCAACTATCAAGAAACTTCAAGAAACATACTCTCAACAGATCTTCCAACATTTGTATGGTCCTTTCAGTCTGACCATCTATCTGCGAGTGGAAGGTTGTACTAAACCTCAGTTGTGTTCCCAAAACCTACTCACAAACTATGGGCCTCTGTCAGATACTATGGTAACTGGAATACCATACAAACGAACTATCTCATCAACATATATGTGTGATAGCGTCTCTATTGTATATGTCATCTTGGCTGTAAGGAAGTGAGCAGACTTGGTCAACCTGTCAACTATCACCCAAACAGAATCATAACCTTTGGTTGTCCTAGTAAGACCAACCATAAAGTCCATGGTTATATGATCCCATTTCCATTGTAGTTTGGAAAAGGTTGTAATGTCCTTGCAGGCTTCTGATGTTCTACCTTGACCTGCTAACAATCTAGACACTTAGAAATGAACTCTGTCACATTAGGCTTCAGGCATGGCCACCAGTACAAATCCTTCACATTATGGTACATCTTTGTACTGCCAGGGTGCATCGTGTACATCGCGGAATGTGCCTCCTCAAGAACCATCTTCCTCAGATCCTCAGCATCTAGAACCATTGTCCTGTTGTGAAAGCAACCTATCCCATCATCAGTTTTGTGGAATCCATCATTCTTATTACTGCCAAACTCTGACCTGATATTCTATATCACAATATCAATATTCTTAGCAGCATGATTAATATGAAACTGTGTCAGTATTCCTGCCAACAGAGAAACCTCCAACTGTATGTTCATATGACAAAGCGACACTAACATGTCCCATTTGTGACACACCATAGAGTGTAATTGTGCCTTGTCTACAAATGATGATGAAGATGACTTTGTACTCAACACATCAACCACCACATTCACCTTCCATAGATGGTAATCTATCAAGCAATTGTAGTCTTTGATAAGCTCCATCCATCTTCCATGTTGCATGTTCAGTTCCTACTTCGAGTCATGAACTACGACTGCTAGCTCCAGATCATGTATCAGATAGTTCTCCTTGTGTTTCTTAAGTTGTCTTGAAGTAAAAGAAATCACATTCTTGTCATGCATTAGCACGCATCCCAACCATTCTTCGAAGCATCACAAAATATGACGTAGCCTTTCCCTTGCTTTGGCAACACTAACACTAGAGCACTTCTCAACTTCTCCTTCAACAACTGGTAAGAACGCTGTCACTTGTCATCCCAGGAAAAAGGAACACCTTTACTAGTCAGATTGGTCAGGGATAACAATACAACACTGAAATTCTTAATGAATCTTATGCAGTAACTAGCAAAACCTCAGAAACTTTAAACTTCAGTCGATATCTTAGTTGTTCCCATTCCAAAACAGACTCTACCTTCTTTGGGTCTATGCAAACAACCTTAGCCGATATGATGTGACAAAAAAAGACACCTTGGTCAATTAGAACTGGCACTTACTGAAAGTGACATACAGCTGGTGTTGCCTCAACAACGTCAATGCCTAGTGAAGGTGTTGCTCACGTTGCTGATTGTCCCTGGAGTAAATCAAGAAATCATTGATAAATACCACCAGGAACTGATCCAGATACAGCCTGAACACCCTCTTCATCAGATCCATAAAATTTGTCGGTGCATAGGTTAGACCAAACAACATAACTACAAACTCATAATGACCATACCTAGTCTGAAAAATAGTCTTTGATGTATCATTCGCCTTGATCCTTAGCAAGTGATATCATGACCTTAGATCTATCTTCAAGAACACTGTAGCACCACTCAACTGGTCAAACAGATAATCGATCCTCGACAACAGGTACTTGTTCTTCACTGTAACCTTGTTCAATTGTCGGTAATCAATGCATAACCTCATGGAACCATCCTTTTTCTTCACAGACAACACGGGAGCACCCCAAGGGGAAGTGGTCGGTCTGATGAAACCCTTCTCCAGCAACACCTACAATAGTTTCTTCAACTACTGCCTCTCTATCGGTGCCATCCTGTAGGGTGACTACGCTATGGATTGTGTTATAGGAACAAGATTGATCTCAAAATCAATCTCTCTAGAGGGGAAACACCAAGAAACTCTTCTGGAAAGACATCCTCAAACTCTCACATTATTAGTATCTCCTGGATATTGGGACCTCTCTTTTTGGTATCCACAACATATGCCAAGAAGGCCTCATACCCTTGTCTCATCAACCTCTCCACTATCATAGCTGACACCAAACATGTAGGAAGGATCTTCCTATCTCCTTGGAAAATCCACAAAACATCTCCATCATGGAATGTTGGCACCTTGGAATAGGGATGGCAATTGGGTGGGTATGAGCAACCCATACCCATACCCATTATACCCATTAAAATTTTAATTGAATCCATACCCACCCATTTGAGGAATATTTATAATATGGAATACCCATACCCACCCAAATTTGTCACGGGGACCCAATTTGACCCGTTAAGACCAAAAATGAATTAGGCACTGAGATCAAAATATTTCTATGAATGTGTGAAGTTATAGATAGACCCTCCATATTTTTTCCACATTATTTGTAAAAGGACCCCTACAGATGTCACATTTACAACATAAACCTTATCAAGTTCCAAATCATCAAACATAGTAGTGGATATGTACCTTTTCTAATACTTGAGATATAATATGATTATTTTATTTTAAAAATCATTCGCACATAATACTCACACAAATATGCAACACCACATTTGCAAATTAAATCACTGTCAAAACTTTTGATAACTTACAAATTAAAACACTGGATGCCTGTTAATTTGACTTCATGTCACAAATTAACAATCAGTGCAGACAAAAACCCAACATTCTAACTACAAAGAAGCTAATGAATCATCAAATGGGGAATACATAACATATAATTTAAGTTCTTGATTACATCGGCAAATAGAGAGAAAAGTTTGATTCCCCAACTTCGTAGTTACAAATGTTAGCTTATTTGAAGGAAGATAAGATCAATGATCATTTGGCATGCTTTCCTGATCTTGTTCGGCCCCATGATCATGTAACAACAATACATTGTAAAAGGAATAGGGACGGAAGCATCAAGATCATCAAACTGTGAAGAAAATGGGATGTGATGGGAGGATGGTGACCGAAATCATCACACGCTTAACGATAGATGACTTACTTTTCTGAGGTTGCTAGAAGTTGTGCGCTTTGTAGTCACTAATAGCGAGGGAAGATTAGGACAGCACAGTGTCGATTGTGGCAGAAGAAGGCCCAAATGGAGCTTCTAAGGCCAAGGCCTTACGTCAGCGGACGCTCTAGGGTCGGCGCTGAGCATAATGGAACATGGAGAGAGAAAGAGGTATCATGTATTATATGGCTCCAAAGGCAGGAATTAATGATGATGCGTAAAGGACCAGCGGCAACGCCATTTGAGAGCATTCAGCCATCGTCGTCGTCTGTTGTCCCCTTTGAGTCTGGGATCCAACAAGAGCACTAACGTAGGACTCACTAGATCGCAAACTAGAAGGAGGTGGGAAGGCAAGATGGAGACAAACGAGTAGGGGTGGGTGAGATAGGAATTATGAATTTGTGGGTACCGATGGGTTTTGATGGGTCTTTAGTTGGCAAATGGGTTTTGCACTCCTGTCCCCATTAAGACCCATTTATCGATTAGAACTCATTTGACCCATCATAATTGGGTTTCGTGGGTTACAGGTTTGTAGTGCAATTCTTTCATCCCTATCTTGAAACTACAGTCCAAAACAACCTTGTACTTCTCCAAGGTATCAATCCCTAGGATCACATCAAATTTATGCATGTCAAGTGGCAAAGATCCACTTGAATGTTGTGTCCCAAAAAAGAAAAAACACAAGAGGGACATACCTCCCGCAACCTAGCAGAACCAATTAAAGGGGTATCTAGTTGAATACTATCAGATCTACTATAAACAAGCAGATAACAACTACTTATCACCTATCTGGTGATAACATAGTGTGTCGTACCTGGGTCAACCTAAAAAAACAAACAAACAAAGAAGCAAATAAGTCAAAATGAAAAAGTTCCATCTGATCTATCACGACCAATGGATTGACACTCCCTCCAACCGACTCATATAGAATCTAGCCATCTCTTATTTTCATACACATCCTCTTCTAGGTGGTCTAGATGACCCTTCCTGTGATGCCTGACCACATCCTCTATAACCACTGCTGCTATACTACTATTATTGCAACCTCACTAGCTCTACCTCGATTACTATGTCATTTCTTCATCCTTCATAGGGAATGTCCACTAAATTCCCTACTTGTCCATACTTGTAATAAGTTCTCAAATCATATTGTAGTCTAGATGGCTATGCCACTGACACCAACATTACATTGTGTGCTCCTATTGATGGAAAGTTGCAACCTCTACCCTTACTCGGGGACCACTATGACGACACTCCTGATCTTTGTTTAGAGAAGGTTGACCTCTGCCTTGACTGTGGTGATGAGAACCTTGACGTCTTAAAGCCACCAGATGATTGTCCTTAGAACTGAGCTGGCCTCTTCCTAGCGTTGGCTTCACGCATCTCAATAGCAAATCTCTCAAGCCTCCTCATAGACTCCATAAAGGTAGAGAACCTCTCTCTATTTTCCAAAACAAATGTCGTAGTATACAACTCTGTTCTCATACCCTTCTTAAACCTACAGATCCTTTCCTTCTCTATCTCTACCATATGAGGACAAAACCTCAAAAGCTCCATTAACCTTGCCTCATACTCATTGGTGACATCAAACCCTGACGCAACTTCTCAAACTGTGTTGTCTTCTCGGCCATATACGTCTCTGGGATGTAACGACTCACAAACTCCCGCTAAAACTCCTCCCAACCTACAACAACTCCATGTCTTTTCTCCTCTTCTATGGCGCACCAATGGCCAACACTGCTGTTCAACAGGTAAACAACATGCTTCACCTTTTCCTCTTTTGAGATGTTTAAGATCTTAAATGACTTCTCAAGCTCCGTTAGCCACATATCAGTGCATGTCGGGCCCGTTGTACCCACATACTCAACAACTCCAACATGTCTCAACCTCTCAAATTTCTTCCCAAAATTTTGAGATTCCGCATTAGGGACAACTGCCCTAGCCTGAGGTACGGGCGCCCTATCCACTGAGTGTGTGATCGTCACCATGAGGTGTCCAAACATGGAGTGGAAGGTAGGATTTGCCATGGCCTCAGGGTCAAACTGAGGCACTACACACTACTACAGAAATGGCTTATAAAGTCACTTTTCAAGGTGTCAGTTATATACATAAACCGACACCTAAACTCTACAGTGTCGGTTGATAACATAAACCGGCATCCAATCTATGAAGGTCGACCAGACACGGGTACCGCTTTTATTAAGTGTCGGTTAATTAATAAAAAACCGACACCTAAAATCAACTGCCAAAACCAAAATTCCAGCGAAAAAATTACCACCAAAATTTGACATATGGCGTCGGTTCATAAATGCATAACAGACGACTAAAGGTTATTCGTGGGACAGGAATAGTTGTCGGTTGTCTTTTAGTTAAAAACCGATGACTATAATCTAGTATAGGCATCGGTTGTTGGAAAAGAACCGATACTTTTGGTTTAGTTGTCAGTTATTTTGAATAATCGACGCTTATTGTCAACTTAATAGCTCACCAGCGCGAGCGACTCTTCCCCTTTCCCTGTTTCATTCCCGATTACAGTTAGGTCCGACGATTTTCTTACTCACCCCCGCCGGTCGTTGCTCCGTGCTCGCGCCCGTCGTGCTCCTGCTCCTACCCTCGCCGCTGCTCCGTGCTCACCAGCGGCCGTGCTCCTGCTCCTGCCCTCTGTGCTCACCGACGGCCGTGCTCCTACTCCGTGCCCTCACCGCTGCTCCGTGCCCTCGCCGCCGCTCCTGCTGCTCTCCCTTCCGCCGCCGCTCCTCGCCTTGCTCCGGCCGCTGCTCTTCTCGTCCCTCAAGGTATGCCCGCCCTGCCTTCTTCCTTCTTCCTCTGCTCCGGCAGCTGCTTGGGCGGTGCCAAGGCAACCACGGCCTTCTTCCTTCTTCCTCTGCTCCGCCCTGCTCTTCTTCTTTCTTCTCCCTCTCCTTACCAACAGCAACCACGGCCGTGTGGGCTGGCACGGCCGTGGCTGTGTTGGCCGACCACACGGCCGTGCTACCCAGGCTGCTGCTAGGCATTTTTTTATTTTTTTTAAGTTATTTACTTATTGGTAACTTGATAAATAACTCATATACACTGATCTATGGCAATTGCTTAGTTGATCACTCTTTATATTAGAGCTGCAAGCCTGTAACATTAAGTAATTTTTGAAAGTAAAATAATTATTGACTATAATATATTGAACTTATATACAATACATGTTCTATGATAAGCCTTAGTTAATTTAATATGCATACTTTGTATGTAAGACATAGTAATCGGGTAATGCTGTATATCCAAGTAAATTACATGTAACTAATCATGACATAGATTTTAGAATGCATACTTTGGTTAAATGTACTGCTGTAATTTTTGATCAAGTGATGATATGTAAATGTAGCAATAAGTTAGTAAGGTATCAATGATAAGTCTGTTGTAATGTGATGCAAAATAGTTATTGTATCATGCATATCTTAATACTTTTTTGTTTTATAGTTGTATAGGGTGTTTTATGTGTGACAAGTCTATTGTTTAATAGTTTAGCTATAATCATTGTTTTATAGTTGTGTTATAAAGTATTTGGGTGTTTAGTATGGTTATTTAGGGTGTTCAGATATGTATAAAGGTTCCAAAAAGTATAGTATATATATGCATACATGTGCATTTTTTATAAAATTGTATAGAAAATCAAAACCCGTTCTTGGTGAGAATCCTAATCACCCTTCTTGCTTAATGATGAATTGTAATGCACACATGTGACATGCTTTGAATGACAACTAGGATTTTAGGTATAAGAATGACAAGACATTATTTGTTGGCCTAGAAACTCGTCCAAGATTTACTCATTAGGAGTAAATCTTGGATAGTCCCCGGTTTGGGACTGTTCTTGAACACCTAATCTCACTTAGGATGTAAGTATATAATGTGTATTGGGTTTTCAAGAAAATTTCGGCAACATTTCCCCGTTTGTTCTCTGAGTACATATGTACTTGGAGAACAGCAGGGAAATGCTGTCGAAATTTTCTTGTATTCACCTATTTTATATCGATGATCCTGCAAATGATAAATGGTCGGTTGTTCTTCATGGTAAAAGACAGTTCATTGAAGATCCTATAGATGAAGAATAGTACTATGATAAGTATGATGACTCCAGTCCATTCTCAGTTGGGTTGCCAACACCAGCAAATATTGAAGATAATGATGACTTGTATGTGCGCGGAGATCACAATGAAGGATTGTTAATTGATAAAAAATCGCAATATTAGAGGCATGTTTATACAATGTTTTTTTATATGTTTTATTTTTTTAAATGTGAACTTTACAATGTGAATGTGAACTTTACAATATGAATTTACAATGTGAATTACTTTATAATGTGAACTTTACAATGTGAATTACTTTACAATGTAAATGTGAACTTTACAATGTGAGCTTTACAATTTGAATTACTTTACAATGTAAACTTTACAATGTGAATGTGAATTTTCAGATGGCTGAGCATTCTCCTGATGACCGTGCTGATGATTACCGTGAGGGTGACGACATCAATGCGCCGCCTCACAATGTAAGTTTTAAAAATATATCATATATTTATATCTATATGTCCATTTATAGTTATATCTTGTAAATGTGTTTATTTTATCAAATTTTAGGTTGATGATGCACATGTACCATCTGAAGCACTTGAGGCACTTGATCAGCAACACCAAAAAGTTGACAGGAGAAGGGGCATCACTATGATGAAGAAGTTAATAGCACAAAAGGGCAATGGACCCAAACTTGTTGTGGATTTTGATAATGTAGGAAATGCATCTGGTGTGAATCGCAATTCATTTGTTTCATATCTTGGGTATGTTACTCGCAGCCATTGCGGTTGTATAATAGATTCTTGGCATAAAGTTTCTAAGGAGAAGAAAGACTTAATATGGAGGGATTTATGCGTGAGTTATTATTAATTTGCAATTATATTTTGTAGATTACTAATTTTTTGGATACTAGTCAATAGCAATTCTAATTTGCAGAGTATATTTGAATTGGATGAAAAGCTGCATCGTAAATACGTGATGCAACACTGTGGGAGAGTCCTAAGGAACTATAGGACAAATCTCACCCGAGAAGACATAAAAGAAGCTGACAAGAGGAAGAAGACAGTCACTGAACAGTGGAACTTCCTGGACAAAGAAGAATGGGACGTGTTTGTTGCTTCAAGACAAACGGATGAATTCAAGGTATTAGGCGTCAGTCCCAATCTCATTAATATATGTTGTATTCACCTATTCAAGATTAACATTTACTGTTACTAACCAAATCATTAATGTGCATACTAACTAGGCCCTCAGTGAGGCACAAAGATCAAGGTGTGCACTGAATGTGCATGACCACACAATGGGTCCAAAGGGGTATGCAGGCATTCGCCAAAGACTACAGTCTGAGGCTACTGCTAAGTCTGCTGCTACTCAGGAGTCCTCCACTGTAGGTAGCACACCTCTGCCTCGCCATGATATCTGGATAGCTGGGAGGCAAACTAAGAAGGGAGAAATAAGGAAGCCCGCAACTGCTGAGGCGTCTGCAAAAATGGTAAAATACAACTCTTACAACAATCGTTCAAATATTGATTATTTGTGGTGTTTACTTAATTACAAATTTTTGTTTTGGCGATTAGCGGGAGCTACACGAGCTGAGGAAACAAGGCAAGTTCATCCCTGAGGGCACAGGGGATGAATTGACAGTTGCTCTGGGTAACCCAAAGCATCCTGGACGTGTTAGGGCTGCAGGCGCTGGTGTGGGCATCAAATCTTTTTTTGGGCCATCCCAGCGCAAACATGTCCCAAAAGTAGGACTTTCACAAGAAGAGGTAACATATTCTTTCTTTATAATGTTACTGTAAAAAGAAAATTCAATAATTAGAAGCTAACGTTTCTTTTATCCATGTATAGGTAGATAAGCTAGTTGATAGGAAACTGGAAGAAGCACTGAAAAAGTGGAAGGCATCTCAGACTACCACTCAGCAGACAGTACCTATCATAGCATCCCGCTCTACTCCTACTGCAGAGGTTGGGAGTAATCCTATAGACCCACCACCTAACACATCTACTGTAAGTATTTTTATGACATAATTACTAGTTTTTTACTTCAAGATGATATGTTTTCAAGATGATATGTATATAACATTCTTTACACAAAAATTTGTAGGGGTTGAAGCCATGACGTCTAAAAGTTAATGAATATTTTGTTGCAGAGGCGTCGGCTTACCCATCCCTACCAGGGGAACTGTTTCACAGGTCTCCATTACCAGCTGGCTGGATTCGTATGAGCCCGGTACATATATTCCCCAAGTGGATGGATCTTCCATTGCCATATGCCCACCCAGATTGTGAAACACTTGGTGAGGCACTAGGCGGAGTGATATTGTGGCTAAAAGCGGATGTCATCTTTACTGAAATTGTATGGTAAATTTACATTACGTTAAATTGTTAGTGTGTGTATATGATGTCAGTTGATCTAAAATTATTATATATATACAGGTTAAAAAGAAGACACCCACAACATCTAGGCCTCCACTTCCACCTCCTACATTACCCAGTTGGGTTCCACAGGACCTAACTGTCCTGTTAGGTCCTAACTGTAGGGGTATGGCAATATGGTTAGGCGAACATGATATAAATTGCCCTATAACTATTTCTATAGATTCAGATGATGCAGGTCAATCATACGAAAGCAAACTATTTATACAAGATATTTTAGAGTTGTTTCGATATGATTGGCTAAATACATATGTGATAGAGCTATGGATAAGGTGAGATCTTCTTTATACATCCATATACCTTTGCTTATTCTGGTGATCTGGTTTCTTATTTATTAATGCATGCGTAATTAATACATATTTTGCAGCTACTTAGACAAGATATGTGCAGATTTTGCATTTGAACATGTAGGATTTTTGATTCCATCTTTGATTAGTATAGTAGCTAAAGACCCTCCGTCATTTCAACAATACTGCTGTGAGGCTTTTTCAATTTTTGCTCAAAAAAAGAAGACGATGATAATGGCTCCATTCAATGTAGAGTAAGTTTACTTTGCTTATTATAATTTGGACTTAAGAAAATTACATTTTTATTGTGGATTTTGAGTTATTAATTTTTAACTTTTTTACCTCTAGTGGTATGCATTGGGAGTTACTGGTTATTGTCCCCGAGACGTTCACTATCTATTATCTAGATCCTAAGGGGAGTATATTGAATACAAAATATGGACACATAATGAAAATGACATTATTCCGGTGAGAAATATTTCATTTTCATATCTGTTAACATATGTTATTACATTACTATTTAATTATGCAATGTACTGTGTTACATTAACATGTAGGGGTTTTGATGAGTTCAAAAAGGCTGGAGGAAAGGTCCCCACGAAAAAGAACCAGCCAATTATTTGGAAGAACGTGAAAGTAAGTTCCCGACTGCAATATATGTATATATTATTTATGTGAACAATGCTTAATTAGTTGTATTTTTTAATATTTTGTATGTTTGAATTTATAGTGTCCTACACAAGACAACGGATGGGCATGTGGATACTATGTGATGCGATTTATGCACATGATTATCAAATATGTCGCATTGGACATCGATTGTATTGCTGAGGTATTATATAGTCTCATTAGATAATATGAAATATATCAATCTTATTTATAGCTCATTAATTATATATATACATCATTCTCTTTACAGGTGTTTAAAACTGAACACACAACAGGAACGGCCTTACCAGATGTACATGCTCCCTATACGAAGGGAGAATTAAATGAAGTAAGAGAAGAATGGGCAACATCCATACAAGTAGTGGGGGATTTAAGATATAATTGGGATGTTGATAGCGAATAATGACTAAAGAATGATATTTTGTAAATAAATTTCTAAATTATAATATATGTGTGAATATTTCTACATGTCTGGATGTTTCTACATGTGTCTGAGTGAAAATGAATGAAACTGTTGGTTGCTATATGAATGTTTCTATATGTGTGAATGTGAAAATGAATGGAACTACATATTGCTATCGACATGAATGATTCTAAATGTGAAAATCAAATGGATCTGCATGTTGCATTGCTAAATGTGTGAATATTTTTGTTGTTAATTTTGCAGGTTTGTGACCTGTTGTTGGCTGATATCAATGGATGTCGTAAAACCTACAGTTCATAACTGAATTGCAGGTTTTTCATCCTGCGACCAGCCATACAGCAGGTCTGCAAACTGACAGAAAAAAAAACAAAAAATAGGCGTCGGTTATTTGTATAAAACCGACGCCAAATAGTTATAGTGTCAGTTTGTAATAGAAACCGACGTCTATTTCCTTAACACCACGGCCGTGCTGGATAGCACGGCCGTGGCAGCGGACCAGACACCACGGCCGTGCTGTCCAGCACAGCCGTGTTGGGACTTATATGGCGTCGGTTATTAGCTAATAACCGACGTCTATAGTGCCCAAGTTGGCGCCCTTCTATGGCGCGAAGGTATATGGCGTCGATTTCTTAGGTAATAACCGACGCCTATAGTGCCTTGCTGGCACGCGAAGGGTTTTGGCGTCGGTTTTTGAACCGACGCGTAACGGCTGTGCTTTTAGCGTCGCCCACATAGGTGTCGCTTAGAAACCGACACTAAAGGCCTTAAATAACCGACACTAAAGGTCAGTTATGTACTAGTGACGGGCTGTTTTGGCCCCGTCATAGGCACTCTTCCATCATGTTTTGGCTTCCTATGCCACCTCTTGGCGCGACGTAGCTACTCTTCACATGTTCTTCACATTCTCCAAACATATTTGCATAATCATAAGATAAGATCAGATATGTTGGATTATGTAAGAACAGACACAAACCTAAGTTGTATGTCCCTAAAGACTCAGCGAACCTAAAGATTTGATACCAACCAAACTGTGATGTCCCATCACGCTAAATGAGATCACTCAAAACAAAACACATGATCAGATGCTAATTAACCATATAACCAGAAAAGAGAGTAAATTAAAACCAATTATAACATTACCATCATATTCATAGATATTTACATTAAGGTCCACCAACTTGCATATCAACACATACCATATCAGATATTTACATGTATGTCTCGTTGATGAGGCCACAACCTATATATAAAAGATATTGTTCCACATATACATGCCATATACAAGCATCAATATACTACTAAAAACTTGAGTTGATGTACATATCATCTACAAAACATCCCTGCCTAGACCTAATAGTACATGGATGACTCTAGGATACACTAACTACTAGCCAATCTCTTGTTCTGACTGCTCTCCAAACTGCTTTTCTTCACCACCACAATCTTGATGACGTCACTAGTGATCACCTAAAAAGATGTGATGATCCACGAAGTGAGACCAACGTCCCAATGAGAGATATAACTTTCAACAATGGTTATTGATTAGATCTAGTTATTTTAATAAACAAATTAGGCAGATTAAAAAGACTAAGCAAGTTAAACAGATATGCATAGCAATAAGCATGATTAACAAGTACATAAAGGAACATATAAGACTATTATTTACTAAACAATTGACTTCTCCTACTGCATTATATAACAACTAGCAGTATAAGAAATAAGGCAAGGGTTAACAAACAATGTGAATCATGTTTTACCCTAAACATATATGCTACATGACTGGATTACGTCTTTTAGTAAGCCCTGGGGAGTTTGAGGTATACCACTCAAACTCCAACTAACCAATGCGAAGTGCCATTCAGTCATGTACAAGATCTAGGAGAGATGGAATCCTTAGATCTCATCTGCCCTTAGTTAGTACAAGTCAACCACAATGACATATATAGTCAAGCTACAAAATAGCCTAATCCGTCCTTGGTATATAGGTCAGGACACTAGTAACCAGGGTATACAAACCCCATCATCCGAGGTACAACTACAACTAGCCTCAAAACATACATCATGTATACTAAATCATAATCATCTGAGATACCATTCTCCTACTAAGGTATGACTGCTACCATCCTCAAAAACATGCATATACTCAACAATATACGACTCTGAGCTTCCATTAGAGGAATACTTGTTTCACCATCCAACAAGTTTTGACATTGGAATGGATCTATGACACAAGGCACTACATGATTAGGGTTTCACTTGGTTATTTAATGCCCATTGGGTGAGTTAAGACTGCATCAATCAAGTTACACACAAACCCTATACAAGAGTTCTATAAAAACATGCGTATGTTACAACTCTAGAAGATCTAAAACATATGAAATATAATTCTTATCACACCATCACATGATGTCAATCCTTGGAACATCATGAAGAGGATCACACCTCCATAAGGGCTCAACCATGCGCAAAGGTCATTAAGACCATCACATCATTCCCTGTAAGAACATCGTTATCTTTCCATTCCTTACCAAAGGGCTCATAAAACCATCATCATACATGTGACATATTTCATTTAAGAGCTTATGATGCTCATATGGAAAAATATTAGGGTTATAATAACATTGAGGGAATATTCCTTCATCATACTAATCACACAAGGATGATAAGTATGATGAACCATCATCACTTACTTGTATTTAGGGTTAGGTTCAACAAGATAGGTTGAGTTAATGTTACAAATCAACATTTCAACCAACCATCAATTTTTGTATGAACTAGACCATGACATTCCATACAGCCAAAATGCTTGACTCATACTCATGGGATCAGAAAACACATCCACCCTAGAGTTAGAAACTACATTGACCATAAAGTTAGAAATCCTAGAGACCATAGGGTCAAAAATCTCATCGACCATGGATTCAAAAACCTTAGCGACCATAGGATCATAAACCCTAGCGATCATAGGGTCAGAAATCTCATCAACCGTATTGAGTCAGGAATCTTGGCGGCCAACATGGAGTCAGGAATCTTGCCAACATGGAGTAAAAATCTTGGCGACCAACATGGAGTTAAAAATCTTGGTGACCAACATGGAGTTCAAAATCCTGACAACCACATTGAATCACACACACATGCAAGGTCTAGGTTTTCTACTTCAAGGAAGAAATGTACACCATGTCTAGAAGTACATTATGAAGGATTATCTACTCAAGATCTACCATCTAAGCTCAACCCTAGGCAAGGATTTCACCTTTATAATTGGAACAACATTTTTAGGACAAGATCATGTACATGCAAGATAAGAGTAAGCAATAAACGTGGAGAAAGTTATCTAACTCGCCTCAAAGAATATTAAGAAGCCTCAAACAACAAGGTAGCTCAAGGGAAGAAGGTAGAAACCCTAGCTTGAGAACTCCACTCGGCCAAGCTAGCTCCTTCTCCAAAAAGGAAGCAAAACCTAGGTTGAAGAGGCAAGAAAGAAGGTGTCTTCAACCTCTATCACATGCCCCACCATGGATTCGACCAAGAAGAAGAGAGGAAAAGGTAGAACAACAACGAAAATAAAGAAAGGGAGGGAGATCTCACTTACCAAGACCAAGAAGCAAAGTAAGGAAGCACCAAGTGACCTCAACAAGGGTGGATCCAAACCCTGGGTGCGCATGCAAGCAAGATCGATCAAGCTTCTCCTTCCTTGGTTCCTCCTTCTCCACCAAGCAAGGGGGACGAGCTCCAACCAACATGGAAGAAGAGAGAGATAGATGTGTAAAGAACTTATTTTCATGCAAGGAGGGAGGTATATAAATCTTAGGGTGAGAGAGAGAGAGAGGAAGGGAGATGTGTCTAGCCATGCATGCCATGTGTCCAAGGTCAAAAACATGTCATCCATGCAACCAGGTTGACCACATAGAATTCTTGGCGATCACATAGAATTCTTGGCAACCAAGATGAGTCAAAAAACATAACAACAACATAGAAATCTTGGCAATTAAAATGAGTTAGAAATCTCATTCACCACCAACACTAGGTGGCCCATCGGGTCCCAACACTCAAGGTCAACCATTGCGTTAGGGTATCCATGAGAGCAAACCCTAACCTCAACACAAGGTTAGATGTCACTACTTAAACCCTGGTATAACAAGGTGCCCAAAAGCACAAATATACCAAACATGATATGAAAACATGTGAGGCACAACAAGCATGTGAAAAATTGTAAGAAAAACCCTAGATATGGGTTAATCGCATAAAGTCCAAAATTAGCACATATTTGCATAACTTGCTTAAACAATGTCCAAACTGGACAAAAAATGAAACTTAAGCCTATCACATGTTATCACAATACATCTTAGGGTTTGATTAAGGTTTAAGCATCTAATTAAGGTAATCCAACATGTTAAACCAAAAGCAAGGTCAGTGGTTTTACATGTTGCTAGAGTAATTTCTCCATCATAGCAACAAAATGCCTTCACTTCATATGAAAATCTTTTTGCATAACAATGGACACAAAGATTGCATGTGGGAAGAATATATGAATGCATAGGTTTTGCCAAGTTTGTTATGCATCTCTTCTCCATATGCGAACTTTGTTTTCTTATTTGTTATGAGGAGGCTAAAGAAAAATGTTGTCTCCATAATGTTTTATGAAGATCAAATTGTCAATTAGAAAAAGCCTTAGATTGTAAGTATTCTTCTTTTAAATATTCAAACAATAAATTGAGTGAATTTATAGTGGATCATTCAAGTTTCTAATATTTTACCATGGTCTTTCAGATTTTAATTAAGTTTCTCACCTTTTATTTTCTCACAGGCCTCTCTACCCTTTTCTCACCTAGCAATCTTTTTTCCTCAAAGAAGTTGCCATAATATTCTCTTTGTATTTTTTGTGTTTTGCCTTCTTTTCCTCTACCAGAACAAAATATTTCATCCTAGAACATTTGAAACAAACTACTTTATTAATGATGAGTATCATAAAATATATATGGTAGATGTAAAATTGTTGTTATGACTCTTAAAGTTTCCTAGAAAAGGTTGGTCTATGCTAATTTTTTGATAAATATATAAATAAATAAAAGACAAAATCAAAACATTAAGATTAATGTACAATATATATACATTTTTTTTTATTTTAGCTATGAAAAAATAAAGAATGACCTTTAACATAAAAAATCTAACCTTCCACAACAAAAGAGTGGTATGTACTTTATTATGTAACATGCTATTTATTCAGTATTGTTCCGAACAAATATTTGCAAATATAATTTAGAGACAATGTAACAAAGTGAAGAATTAAGAAATGTTGATTACAACTAATGCAATCTAGATATTGCATATATCTCATATTCTAGTCTGTGTTACGACCATCATCTTTACTTAATATACAATCATATTTGTGTAGAATTCTAAAAAAATGCAAACATTATAGATACTTCACATTCATATGTTGAGATTGCAATTTATTCAAATTTTAATGATACAATGAATATGCACACATTTAGGTTGTTATAAAAAATATCAAAAAGAAATCATCTAAGAAACGAAGCAATGTAAGACCTACAACTTTGATCCTAAAGCATAATTTCATTCGTCTAAAGTGGCATACTCATATCTCATATTGAAGAGGCATGAAAGTAAGACATTAAACATGTCCATGATAGTGCAAATTATCTCCTCAAGTAAGAATAGAGGAGGCAATATGTGAGCAACATGTACAACTGTGAACAAAGCAATATGAAAACCGTTTGTGTGGTTGCTGAGGTGACTTTTATCACACTAAACAAATTCACCTAAGGGTTGAAATCCCTAATATTTTTCCAAAATAATGTGTAGTAATACCACCCTAAGCGGACAGATGTTATCAAACTATAGTTGAGGATCGAATCCTAAGAGACAATATTTTTAAGAATCTTGCTAGTTTGTATTCAGATGAGGCTAATATATAAATTGAGATTTGACCGAGTTGAATTAAACTAATCATAAAGAAAAGTAAAATAAGGGAATTAAATCTGAGTTAAGATTAATGATGAAAGTCACTGGGATGGAGTTGGGTTTCACCACCGCTATGCGTACAAACACATCCATAACATGTCCATGCTAGATAAGACCATACAAATGAGGAAAAAGCAAATTACACCCGTTATGTGTGGGAAATCATGTAGATATCCATGTTAGCTCGATGTCTCATTGCTCACACGTCATGCATCTACTACTTCAGATATATCCTTTCAGAATTACTCATTTGTGCATATTAAATGATTAGCATTGAAATGGAAAGTTATGTGTGATAAATGCATATTTATCCATTTTATTTACATCTTTTAGATCATTCCTTAGGAGTATTATGGTGATCAATCCACAAAACATGCATTAAATGATTAGCATTGAAATGGAAAGTTATGTATGATGAATGCATATTGATCCATTTTATTTGCATCTTATAGATCATTCCTTAGGATTATTCGATTGACTATTCCCCAATTTTAGATTTAATTATCTTCTTTTGATTTTCCCTTGTTAATTAGAGTTTTTATTAGATTTGTTTGGATTTTTGTAGAAAAATGGCCCAAGCACTCCAAATCCCAAAAACCAAGGATAAGAGGCTTCAATTACACATTCAACCTCTCAAAATTTCCAATAAATGGACTTGCCTATATATATTCACACAATGCCTAACATATCTTGAGCCAAAATCATCATATCTTTTGCATCCCAAGTAGAAATTAATATTCAAATACAACTTGGAAAGGAAATTTTATCACCTACAGGAAATATGTGTTTTCAGGTGTCTTTACTTGTGATAAAGTGGTTTTTCTCTTTCCTTTATTACCTTGATTTCTTCACTTGAATCTAATTCAAAACCCTAATTCTCCTAAAGATTTTTTTGTCCACTCAAAGATTGGAATTTTGAACCCAAACTTTACCAACATGTGGGGTATTCTATGGTGAAGCTATGATCCAAATTTCATGTCATTTGGACATTCCTAGCTCCCTCTATGACTCTTACAAGTTTTGACTATAGTTTGATCAAATACTGTCACGATTTCAATCTTTTAACCTAAGTTTGTGATTTTATTTCATTATCACGCGACGTTGACATCAACAATCCACAAATCAACCATCCCAATCAACCACGACCATCGGATGGTGCGTCCATGGATCCAGGGTGGATCAGACGACCATCTGATCGTCCCCTACCTCCGATCGATCTGCGAGATCATGGCTACAGCCACCTCGCGCGAAGTCAGTCTGCTCTCTACCACTCTGCGCCACCTCGCGAAGAACTGACCAAGGAAAACACCTCCCCTCACCTCCATGAACCTGCCAAGCCCTCACATGACCCCTGAAACTTCTCTCCACGCCCTCGCCCATGCGAGCCATCTCTAACTGCCGTCGAGCCTTTTGGGCATTCTCTCCTCCTTCACCCTCCATTCTATTTAAGATCATCACTACACTCCTTGACCTCCCTTTGATGCCTTCCTACTCTCAATTCCACTGAAAGATGCAATACTCGCCCCGAACTTAAGCTTGCATTTTTGGTTGTACCTTCATTTCTACGTGTGTTTATTTCTTCCCAAATATGGTAGCAAAGAGCGGCAAACAATATCCTCTTTTTATCACTTTTCCCACATCTTAACAACATTCTTTGTGGCTCCTCTTTCAGCTATAGATGTAATAAAAAATCTTCACATATAATCTCCCAAACCACTTTTGTAAATTTACAGCAACCTACCAGGTGAGTATGGGACTCGTCCTCCACCTTACATAGCAAGAAAATAACAACAATATTGTCCATCCATGTATCTTATCCAATGTAGCTAAAGCATTAAGTAAAATTTTATACACACCTATGCTCCACTTTGGTACGTGAATTCTAGCCCATACCTCCTCCATGTGCTTGTCTTTCGCTGCTCTGTCTCTCATTATTTCTCACATGTTGATATTTATATCTTTTAGTCTCCATCCCCCTGCCTCATAGGGATCAAATAAATGGCTTTCCTGCTGTCACATCTCCATCATGACATTGATTGTGCATGAGTATCCTTCCCTTGTACTTGGTATGAAGTCCAACCCCTGTAGATATCTTTCTCTCATCCATTACCCCCAAGTAGAGGTGCCCTTCTGGTAGATAATAATTCTTCTCATTATCCCCCACTTTGTCATGTCTCTTGGTGCTTTCAAGTCCAACCCACCTTCATTTTTTGGGAGTGTCATGTGTACATATCTCATCGGGTGGTATGTACCTTCCCAAAGAAAGTTTGTCATCTTCATTTCCATTCTATCAAAAACTAGATCAGGAATCTCTCCCTATTATACCTAGAATATAAGAAGTCCCTCTACCTGGCACGACTAAACTGTACATGGAAATGCAAGCATATGCGTTGAAGTAATACAAGCCAATGAGGATCGAATATCGAACACGGGGAAACTTAATTTAAAAAACTACTACTAACTTATTTCAATCATCCAGGCCAAAGAAAACTTTGATTTATGAATTATTAAATTAATTTTAAGAAAAGAAAATTAATTTATTGGGTTTTTATCACAATGAGAAGAAATTTCCTAGGACTGTGGTTTCACCAAGATTGACACTACAATTTTTAACCTAAGATTAATATATGTTCCTCCTGATTATGGACAAAGAGACATGTAGCTAGAATTACCCACTTTCACAGAGTAATCCACTACCTATCCTAATACCAATCCCACTCTTGTATCGATTGTGTTATTAGTTAGGTGCTTTAACGAACTACTTTGGGTTATTCCCTTCATGCTCGTAGGCTTTCTCTCGAAACACGGTATAAAATGTGTGTTACTATGGATTTCCAATCATTAATCCTCCTCTCAAAGCTATTAAGGATCTAATTAATCACCTATGGTGCACAACATAGATAATTTCATACGATTTCATAGAAACATGCCCAAAAATAAGGAGAAAATGATATACTAATGCAAAAGATTGTGTATAACTGGGCCACGCCTGGGTCCTAGAGAACACGGGGATTAGCCCCTCATGGATTCCATGGACAAAAGCATGCTAGGAAGAAGGAAAAACATAGAAAACATAGAAAGCCGATGAACCCCCTAGAGAAACGTGACTAGGATGCTCCACGTCGACGAATAGATACAATGGAGTAGAATGTGATCCCTCAGTCTGGCCGCACTTCTCGTAAGTCATAAGAGTGACTTAGGGTGAAGTAAATCATCAATCGTCGGATTAGACTTAATGTCAGATCTTCCTGATTCCGCCCGATCGGTACTACCCACTGGATGTCGGTACTACCAACATCTCTAATTGCATCGCCACCTGTCAAGTTTTTGGTACTACCGACCTTTTAATACCGAGTTGCTTCTAAATTATTTGGCAGAAATGACGTAACATCATCGGTAGTATCGACAATACCATCAGTTCTACTGAGTCTTCTTGATTTCTTTTATTGCAACTTGAGCAAATGTCGGTACCACCTACTCCAAAGTCAATAGTACCAAGCTATGTAGATTCTTGTACATTCACCTGAAATGCAAAAAATCTAAACATAAGCTCTGGAAATAGATCAAATCATTCAGAAACATTGAAATTATGATTATTTGATGCAATTAAGTATCACATGCTAATAAAAATATATCATGCACAATTAACATGAGACTCGACCAAAAAGTGCACAAAATTCATTACAAAATAGCCTGTGAAAATGACAAATAAATAGTGCATCAAACTCCCCTAAGCTTAAATATTGCTCGTCCTCGAGCAACACACCCTCAGATCTATTTAAGACAAGCCAAAAAAAGGACATAAATTGTAAATTTTATTTCTCAACCATCCCTACCTGACAGTCCGTAATCAGCCTTCATTAATCACTGAACAATTAACTGTTGCATAGCGACCAAAAATTTTCATAAAAGTTGTCCACCCTTAGATCAATGAACACTATCAAGAGAGCAATTAATATCATAATCAATCAGGCATACACTTGGTGCATCATGTGATTCTCTATTCTACATTGCTCTTTCCTAACTACCAACTACTTGGAAGCAGTTCTCCTTATAAGAATGGATGAGAAAAATAATCACTTAAGTGGCCTACTGATAAGAGCAATGAATGGTGTGAAATGGGTGGCAAATGAAGAATCACAAGTACATCCGAATTATTTATGCGAAAAAAACATGATGAACCTATATGTTGTAGAGAATGAAAAGTGCATGAATCCTGATGCCTAATATTATTGGGTGAAATGATGCATGAATCAAAAGATTTCGTCAATTTGATGAACATGAATTAAAAAGAAAAAAATGCATTATGTGAATGTTTCCATCTTTTTATTAAGATTTTAGGGCATCCTTTCTCACTCTTAACTCTAAACATTAACAAAATTGTTTTTTTTCTTTGTTTTTTCATTGGCCCATTATTTTAGCATGATGGAACATTATGCTTGGGTTTACTAACATATCACTCATTTTTTTCTTTTTTTTCTAGAGGGTATGGAAGTGTATCCCTGCACTCAAATTCGAAGGAAACTGATACCCACATGATGTAAAATTGAATGATGAGAAATGCATGTAATCTACATGTAATTATTTATGCAACTAAAATGATATGCACAGAAATTGTTTATGCATAATAACCTTTTTTAACTAATGCAATCAAAGAGGAACTATTTATCATGTAACCTATCATACCATGCAATGCAAACAAGAGGAAAAAATTCAGACTTACTGGATCATCTTAAGGTGGTGGGTCAAAATGAACAAAAGATGAATAGAATCACATAATTACGAGACAATGCCTTTCATGAATTTATGATATGTCTCTCTCTAATGACCTGTGTATAGGGAAACCTTATGGTTTCTTTATTAAATTACCATTTAAGATCCCATTAACTATTTAACCAACTTAGGCTCAAACCCCATCTGCATCCACATTTCATGAATAATTAAGATGTACATTCATATTAAACATCCTTAAGCTGACTAGCCAATACACTTCCTCTAGGTGAGATTACTCAAGTACTCACAACTAAGCTCACAAAAAGATTTTCATTTCACATTACAAACTTGGAAGCATACATGATAATTGTTGGGAACAAACAAAATTTAAACTCCACGTTACACTAGATAGATTGTGGATCCTACAAATTACAAAAATAAAATATAAAAATAAGTAAAAGGGAAGATAAAGTCATTCCAATACCCCCCTAAGATTGAACTTAACTATGACCTCATAGTCAAAATTCAAACATAGAAATGGAATGGGGGTACCAATTGCTCTGAAGGGTGGTGGCGGTGGATGCTTGGTGGCTCTTTGAATCAAGTTGTGCTAGCATACATCCCTCTTTTTGGTGCCACTAATTTGTGTCTTTTTGGCATCAAGATATGACATTCTCTCTCATTCTTTGAGATTTAAAAATCAGTGGCCACCCACATGTTTATCGGTGGTAGTGATTGCTTTTTTTCTTGTAGCTCTTGACACTTTTTCTAAAAAAATCGGTAGTACCGACTTGATACTCATTAGTACCAACTTGGGTCCAGGATTCTTGTGATTTTTCTGAAAAAAATCAGTAGTACCGACTTTGGTGTCGGTAGTACCGACTTTCTACAAAATTTTAACTGATAAGGCATCAGTAGTACCAGCTTGGGTGTCGGTAGTATCGACTTTGACCCTGCCTGCACACCAAACAAGAGTATCAAGGTACCTTTTTACATAAACTAAAATATAACATGGAAAATATGAAATGTAACTAACAAAAATACCTAAGCAAATAGTAAATAAAAAAATAAAATTGGGTTTCCTCCCAAGAAGCGCCCTTGTCTAATGTCCTAGGCTCAACATGAATGATCCTCCTCAGCCCGGGTTGTCATGGGATGGTGGTGAAGATTCATCTGGAAGTCTAAACTCCACTTTATCATCATCTATAGTAGTGATCACATCAGTCGTATCTTAGAACAACCTTCCTAACAACATCTCAGATCCTCAAATCTCATACATGTCCATGACCACAAAATCAAAAGGAAAGATGAATTTGTTGACTTTAACCAACACATCATCACATATCCAGTATGGCCTCACAATAGATCTATGAGAACCTGCTACACTAAATGAGATTACTCAAAACATAAAGCACAATAGATCACTACTTAATCAAATATGGGTAGATTAAAACCGATTTCAACGTCAGTACCTGCTCAGAAACATTTGCATAAGAGCCCAACATCTTTCTTATATCCATACTATGACAAGAATTTGATACAAATTATTTTATCATCTTATACACAAGATTTATACACAGGAGAACAATATTTGTATATGCCACACAAACAAGCATTAATATGCTAACTGAAGTCTGATTCATTTGAAACACCATATATAATTTTTTCTCACCCAGACCTGAGAGTACATGGATGACTCTAGGACACACTAGACATCTAATCAACTTTCTCAAAGATTCATTACTATAGCTCCTCTTTGCTGCCACATGTTTGTTTTCGTCACTTCTGATTACCTAAAAAGATGTGGCGAACCACAAGGGTGAGACCCATGTCCCAGCAAGAGATACAATCTCCAACAATGCTTATTGATTACAACATTTTAAATAGTAGATAACTAAGCAGTTGAAATATTTAATAATGAATTGAATAGATTGAATAGTTCAAGTATACTAAACAGATTAAGCAAATAATCTTAGCAACAAGTATGATCATCAATGCATATATAGATAACAAATAAATCCATTTCTCTAGATAGATATCTACTCAAATATCATCAAATTGCATCTAATAACAATCATTATCATTAATTTGACTATCATCATATTCCTTGTTAACAATACAAACAATCTAGTAGCATAAGCATCCCTGGCATCATGAATATGTCTAGTAACATAACATGGATATCAATATTGGCATGCCAAATAAAGTGAACGGATCTATATCATAATTAGAACTAACATCATAGCACAATTAACTGCATAGGCATGATTAGCAGTTTAAGCATTTATAATTACATAGGCATGGCTAACAATATTAAACATAACTAGCATCATCATCTTAACCATCAGTGTCAATATATTCAGCAACATAAGCATGTTTACAACATGAGCATAACTACAACATCTAGATATCTATTATCTCTTATTTTACTATACATGATCTCAGTGAAAAGAAAGTAAACAAGGGTTATCATCCAATATGAAGTGTGTGTATAACCCTAAACTGATATGCTACATGACTATCTTACATCTTTTATCATGCCTTGGGGAATTTGAATCGTACCATCTAAAGTCCAACCAACCACTATGAAGGGCTATTTGGTTCCGTACAAGTTCTAGGAGGCCCAGTATCCTAAGATCTCTTCCCCTCATTCAGTACAAGTAAAAGGTAGTGACATATAGTCAAACTACAAAACAATGACATATAGTCCTATAACTAGCCTACCTTGGTACAAGTCATGACGCTAGCATCCAGGGTATTCAAAACTCTCTAATTCGAGGTACAATCACAGTTGTCTAAATTCACATCAAATATCTGAGGCATGACCATAGCCATCCTCCATAACATGCATTTTGGATGATAAGGATATATCCTCAACTTGCCACCCCCACATACTCAATAGTATGTGCTCTGAGTTTCCCTTAGGAATACGCGTGGCACCATCCAGCAAGTTCTGACACAGAAGATGGCTCAATGCCACATGGCACTACATGATTAGAGTTGCACTTGATTAGTTATGCCAATTGGGTGAATTAAGGTTGCATCAAACAAGTGGACATACAAACCCTAATTCACTTCTAGCAAGCATATAAATATCACAATTTCAAAAGATATAAAATGTGTGAAACATAATTTCTCATCTTATCATCACATGGCACTATTCACTTGCCATTCATGAGACTACACTAGTCATCATACTATCACAAGATATAAATCCTTTTCACAATATCATAGGGTATCAACCCTTATCAACACAAGAGGATTACACCTCATTCAGGGCTCAACCGTGCCCAAAGGTCATTAAGACCATCATACTATTCCCTAAAAGATCATTATTATCTTTGCATGCCTTATAACAAGGCTCAACAACATCACTAACATTTTATGCACCAGATCAACACAATATTGCATTAATGAGCTAGGAAATAGTCATAAACAATCATAACAGGGTTATATTAATATTAAGAACATTCCTTTATTACATCAACATGCAAGGAATCTAGATATGATTAACCCTCATCATATTCATAATGCACATGTTTAGCATAAGAAAGTATCAACCATGTGGCTATGATAACCACCGATTAACATGTTAAGGTTATGATCATATTAAGGAGGTTATTTCACCATCATTCCATCATATAAGAATGTTAAATACTCATCTTTATCTATTTGCATTAGAGTTAGGTTCAACAAAATAAATTATATTAATGTTATTAATCAATACTTACACCCAAACCATGACTCACGACATCCCCATTAGATCATGGATGCATAAGGTGAAGCATCACCATCACATTCCATATTATTCATAAATTAAGGTGTTACCATTGGGTTATAGCATACTAGGGTTTCAACAACAAAAAGAGAGTACTCCATGATTGTATTAGTCATTCAATGACTATTCATACCCAATTACCATCATTTAGTTGTATTAAAGCTAGGTATAACAAGCTATACCTCATTAGGGTTACCCATTAATTCATTATGGTGATTATAAATCATAATCATACGAGGGAAAGGGTAAGACTACAAGTTTAAGGCATTAAACCATCAAATTCGCATCATTTGAATCATAACATTACACTACACGCTTCACCCAAAATAATGGGAATATTGAGGCATCAACTTCTAACCATGAAATGTTGAAAAGGTAAAGCCATTGGCCATTTATATAAGTAAACACCTTGAATAAATCATCTATGATGTTATTGAGTTGTGATCTATAAAAGTCACTATTTAACCCTAGACATCCTTTGATTAACAACAATAAGGGTTCTGTTGAGAGTAGGGTAAAACCCACAATCAACTGTTCATTTGAAACAAGCCATCCATTGTCAACAAGTAAGCTCCTTAAGTTGATCATATAAAGAAAACCATCTAAATCACATTATTAGGACCAACATGTTACATTAGCCATCATTCCACTTTATTGGAGTAATAAACATTATATCTTAACCATTGGGTCAAGTTCATATGTTAAAACCATCAACTACAGTATAGGTCCGACCATTGCATAAAGTGACCCAAGAAACCATTGGTCTAAGGCTTAATTGATGCTACAACAATATGATTAACTCACCATAGGTTTTTGAGACCTGATCCACCATCATTAGTGACCATTAAGTCACCATAGGTTGTTAGATCAACATTATATTCATTTATCAACATCAAATATCAAAATTATATCACCATTGATTGTTAGCATCATTAGGGTACTTAGTTGTTAATCAATAGGCATATAATTAGGCCAACACATGAACTAAGGGGTGAACGTAAGTTGGTACCCTTGTTCACCACCATCAGTTGTCATGAAGACAACACCATCGGTTGTTGCAACGGTACCACCATCGAGTCATGTGTTTATAGAAGAAATCAGCTTTAAACCCTAAAATTGACCACTGTTGATAGGTGATTAACACCATAGGTTGACAAACCAACCTGATCCAAGTCATATTATACCTTAGGAATAATGTACACATGATCACCGGCTCATATAGAACTGAAATCAGAATAGGGAACATTATAAATTTGAAATCGAAGTCAAGCACAACTTTTTAGTGCATGGATCATCATTTAAAAGCAAGAACATGAGCTAGCAAGCTTATGGTAAGCAATAAACATGGAGCAAGTTTTAAAAATTGCCTCTAATGAGAAGATGAAATCTGAAACAGAAGAAAACTCGAGCATTTAGGGTAGAAAATCCAAGCATAAACTGTGAACTCGTCCATCTAGCACCTTTCTTCATCAAATGAGCAAACCCTAAGCATAAGGAGCAAGAAAGGTAGAGTTTTAGAGCTTTAGAGCAATTTCTACCATGGAACAGAAAGGTTTCGACCTAGAGAAAGGTAAGAGGAAGGATTAAAAAGAAATAAATGGAGGAAAGAAGAGGATTCTTACTCTTTTAGGTTAAGATCACTAGAAGGAAACTTTTTAATCCCTAAAAGGAAGTCAATTGCAACCCTAGATTCTTTTTCCAAGAAGATCCCCTCTTTATTCTTCCTTGGACAGGAAATTTTCAGAAGTACAGAGGGAGAACGAGGTTCATAGAAGGAGGGAAGTGGTGGATAGCAAATGGCTTGTTTGGGTGCTTATAAGTATATGAAACTTTAAGATAAAGAAAAAGAAAAAGTTGAAGTTCTAGTATCTTTCCAAGTGTCCATGGCCTTAAGCTATTAAGAATATACAAGCACACACACAAGAAGATCCCCCAACATCAATAGAGACATGAATATACATCATTTCTTGAATTTCCAAGCAAAACAAATAAATCATTAGTTGATAGCTCCTAAAGGCAGCTCATCCATAAAGGGATAAACCCTAAAATACCCTTAGAGAAAACACCTTCAAACTAAGGTTTAAATAGGATGCCCATGACTCAACAAGATCAATAATGATGATAGAATATCCAAGGAACATAATGCAAGTGATAAATTTCAATGAAAACCTCTCAATTGGGTAAATTGCAGAAAAGTCCAAAATGTGCATAAAATTGCATAACTTGCTCAAACAGTGTCCAAATTGGACCAAATTTGAAACTTAAGATTATCTTATGATTTCAAAGCATATCACAAGGTTAGATTGGGGTTATAAGAATGAAATTATGATAATTAAGCTTGTTCAACACTTTAAGCAAGGTTAGGGGTCTCACAATCATAAACCCCTAACAGGGATTTCGCCCCAAAAATCCAAGGTACACATAGATGGACACTTCTCATGCACGTCATCCTCAATATTACACATGGTTACTTCCATATTGTGGTAATGTCACATTGCTCTCATAGAGGTCATGTTATTCTCTTTCAATTCATACATATCTTATCTTGGATCAGCACAAAAAACCCCACATAAGAAGACATTTGCAAATATGGAACATAGAAACTTGTTGTGCCACCTGTACAAATCTCATAGTAACTTTCAACTTGAAATCTAGCTAGCATCATGAAATTACATCTATTGTATCAACACATTACTCAAAAGTCATACTCGCTGACTCTTATCAAACATAGAATATTATCTATCTCTTATCATATGTAACTTTACAAGGTTTCATCTCTATGATCCTTTAGTGGTTGTTGTAATTAACAACTCCAACATCCATGTAGGCATCCCCTAATTTTAAAGAACTATGAGGAATATGTTTTTATAGGATTCTCCAATCATCTCAATGGTGGACTGACCATCTGTTTGGTTGAAGAATCATACAGTTGTCTATAACTATTAACAAATATAACTTCCTGATTGACATTGTTAGGGGTAGAGAAATGACATTGTATTCATCTGATCAAGATTCACATAACATGCTTAACAGAGGTATCATAACTATAAGAGGATACTTTAGTCAACCCTCAACTCATTCTTGCAGACTTATCACACATGAGTACAATTACTTCAACATTCTTAAGGTTTAGCAAAGATGTTAACCATGTTAATGACCATCTTTGAAATATTTTGAGATGTCATCATTCAAAGCTTGCTACAACTTGTAAGACATGACCTGAACACTCTGGTTCTCATATTCATAAATTCTATTGGTACATTGGTTAGTCTAAAGGACATAACCCTAAACTTACCATGTTCATGTAACTTATGCCATCCATTCTAACTCTTATGCATTGATATTCTAATCCTAGGTTTATCTTAAAGGAACACGGTAACACGTCTACTGATCAACAAACAATCTATCCTTGATAGTGGTCTTGCCCAGCTATCAAAAAACCATACACAACATTATGGAATCACTTTTGTTTTTCCTTCCAAACAACATCTAGAGGGTCATCATCAACTCTCTCTATCTCTCTCTAAGGGGGAGGAACACTTGAATGTTCATTTAATACACATCTCCAACCTTCACATATATCTCATACTATTGATACATCTTGGATAATAGAATTCATTACCTTGGTATCCACCTCATGTGCTATAAGGAACTCACATCCTTATCTCATACACTTTTATCAACATAACAAATATCAATACATATAAGAGGAGTCTTCCTAATTTTTAGAAGGCTCAAAAGCAAACTCATCATAAAATTTATGATCTTAGAACCATAGTCCAAACAATCTTATGCTATAATAAGCTATCCACCCTCATTTTTACAATGAATCCACACATACAAAGTAGCAATGATCCACTTGAAAGTTGTGCCCTAAAAAGGAAATACAAAAAGGGAAACACACTTCCCATATAATAGTATTATTTTTCAAGGGTCACTAGCAGAAAGGTAACCAATCCTATTTTTCATTATGCAGGTTACAACTTCTTATGTATCATTTTACCTTTTTCATTTTGGGTTCCTTGCCATTAGCATAGGAATCATCATGATTAACATATCTCATTACTCCTTCCTTGTTGACTATTTATCTCACTTTGGTATTTTCTCTTATTTTATTATGTTTTTCAACCACTTATCAACAAGTTAATCATCATATTCCACAATTTCTTCATTAAACATAGATCATCTGCCTTAATTTCTTTCAAACGCCATGCTTATTTTACATTAACACTTTCTTACACACATAGGTTGGTCTGAGATTAACTCAGGTTCCACCTTATTCCTTTGTCATTGTTCTCATTTATATTCTCATTTTATACTTATCATTGGAGTTCTCTCCATTTTATATGGATTTCAGACCTTGAATCACTTTATAAGCACAAAACTATCTGTCTTTTATTTTATTATCTTGTTGAATTACATCTTCAAGAACTCCTATTTTGCTTATTTGTATTCGCATTTAGATTTCATGTTATTGTATCTTTATCTTATAGTTACCAAACATTCAAGTTTTGATAGATAATGATGCAATTATCGTCTTCTTTATAGGATTGAGATATTCACACCATGATTTCTGATTCATTATGCTCTTTAGATTGTCTCAAAATGACTACTTAATCAGAGTAATAAAAAAGATAACAATCTAAGAGTTCCATACTTACCGTTTCTTCAATAATTGAATACTTGGCCAGGGCACCCAAGTATTGAGATTAGGCAGTATGCACCATGTTTATATGTCATGTTCCTAACTTAGACATCATCCTAGTCGTAAGTCCTAGTGTCCCTATAGACTCAGTGAACCTAAAGCTCTAATACCAACTTGTGAGAACTCGCTACACTAAATGAGATTACTCAAAACATAAAGCACAATCGATCACTAATTAATCACATACCCAAAAATATGGGTAAATTAAAACCAATTTCAACGTCAGCACCTGCTCAGAAACATTTTCATAAGAGCCCAACATATTTATTATATCCATACTATGCCAAGAATTTGATACAAATTGTTCTGTCATCTTAGCCACAACATATATACACAGGAGAACAATATTCATATATGCCACACAAACAAGCATTAATATGCTAACAAAAGTCTGATTTGTTTGAAACACCATATACAATTTTTTCTTGCCCGGACCTTAGAGTACATGGACGACTCTAGGAGACACTAGACATGTAATCAAATTTCTCAAAGATTCATTACTATAGCTCCTCTTTGCTGCCACATGTTTGTTTTTGTCACTTCCGATTACCTAAAAAGATGTGGTGAACCACAAGGGTGAGACCCATGTCCCAGGAAGAGATATAACCTCCAACAACACTTATTGATTACAACTTTAAATAGTAGATAACTAAGCAGTTGGAGTATTTAATAATCAATTGAATAGATTGAACATTTCAAGTATACTAAATAGATTAAGAAAATCATCTTAGCAACAAGTTTGATTATCAATGCATATATAGATAACAAATAAGTCCATTTCTCTAGATAGATATCTACTCAAATATCATCAAATTACATCTAATAACAATCATTAATTAATCTAACTATCATCATATTCCTTGCTAACAGTACAAACAATCTAGTAGCATAAGCATCCCTGACATCATGAATATGTCTAGTAACATAACATGGCTATCAATATTGGCATCTCAAATAAAGTGAACAGATCTATATCATAAGTAGATCTAACATCATAGCAAAATTAACTGGATAGGCATGATTAGCAGTTTAAGCATTTGTAATTACATAGGCATGGATAACAATATTAAACATAGCTAGCAGCATCATCTTAATCATCAGTGTCCGTATATTTCACAACATAAGCATGTTTACAACATGAGTATAACTACATCATCAACATATCTATTATCTCTTATTGTACTATACATGATCTCACTGAAAAGAAAGCAAACAAGGGTTATCATCCAATATGAAGCGTTGTATATAACCCTGAATAGATATGCTACACAACTGTCTTACATCTTTCATTATGCCCTGGGGAATTTGAATCGTACCATCCAAAGTCCAACTGACCCCTGCGAAGGGCTATTCGGTTTCGTACAAGATCTAGGAGTGCCAGTATCCTAAGATCTCTTCCCCTCAGTCAGTATGAGTAAAAGGCAGTGACATATAATCAAACTGCAAACCAATGACATATAGTCCTGTAACGACATACAGGTCACAACGCTAGCATCCAGGGTATTCAAAACCCTTTAATATGAGGTACAACCTCAGTTGTCCTCATTCACATAAAATATCTGAGGCATGACCATAGCCATCCTCCATAACCTACATTGTGTATGACAAGGATATATCCTTAACTTGCCACCCCCACATACTCAATAGTATGCACACCGAGTTTCCCTTAGGAATACTCATTTCACCATCCAACAAGTTCTGACACTAAAGATGGCTCTATGGCACATGGCAATACATGGTTAGAGTTGCACATGATTAGTTATGCCAATGGGTGATTAAGGCTGCATCAAATAAGTAGACATACATACCCTCATTCACTTCTATCAAGCATATAAATATCACAACTTTAAAACATATAAAATGTGTGAAACATAATTTCTCATCTTATCATCACATGGTACTATTCACTTGCCATTCATGAGACTACACTAGTCATCATACTATCACAAGATATAAATACTTTTCACAATATCACATGGTATCAACCCTTATCAACACAAGATGATTACACCTCATTCAGGGCTCAACCATGCCCAAAGGTCATTAAGACCATCATGCTATTCCCTACAAGATCATCATTATCTTTGCATGCCTTATAACAAGGTTCAACAACATCACTTACATATAATACACCAGATCAACACAATATTGCATTAATGAGCTAGGAGATATTCATAAAAAATCATAGCAGGGTTATATTAACATTAAGAACATTTCTTTATTACATCAACATGCAAGGAATCTAGATATGATTAACCCTCATCATATTCATAATGCACATGTTTAGCATAAGAAAGTATCAACCATGTGGCTATGATAACCACCAATTAACATATTAAGGTTGTGATCATATTAAGGAGGTTATTTCACCATCATTCCATCATATAAAATGTTAAACCTGAATACTCATCTTTATCTATTTGCAATAGAGTTAGGTTCAACAAGATAAATTATATTGATGTTACTAATCAACACTTACACGCAAACCCTAACTCACGACATCCCCATTAGATCATGGATGCATAAGGTGAAGCATCATCATCACATTCCATAGTATTCTCAAGTATGAACCCACACATAAATCAAGGTGTTACCATCATGTTATAGCATACTAGGGTTCCAACAACAATAAGAGAGTCTCCATGATTGTATTAGTCATTCAAGGACTATTCATACCCAATTACCATCATTTAATTATATTAAATCTAGGTATAACAAGCTATACCACATTAGGGTTACCCATTAATTCATTATGGTGATTATAAATCATAATCATATGAGGGAAAGGGTAAGACTACAAGTTTAAGGCATTGAACCATCAAATTCTCATCATTTGAATCATAACATTACATTACATGCTTCACCCAAAATAATGGGAATATTGAGGCATCAACTTCTAACCATGAAATGTTGAAAAGGTAAAGCCATTAGCCGTTTACATAAGTAAACACCTTGAATGAATCATATATGATGTTATTGAGTTGTGATCTATAAAATTCACCATTTAACCCTAGCTATCCTTTGATTAACAACAACAAGGGTTCTGTTGAGAGTAGTGATCTATAAAATTCACTGAACGTGCAGTTATTGAGTAGTGATCTATAAAGCAAGCGTATGCATCGAAGTAATACAGGCCAATGAGGCCTAAATATCAAACATGTGGTACATAATTCAAGAGACTACTACTAACTGTTTTCAATCAACTAGGCCGATGAAAACTTTGATTTGAGAGTTATTAAACTAATTGTAAGAAAAGAAAAATAATTTACTGATTTGTGATCACAATGAGAAGAAATCTCCTAGGATTGTGGTTTCACAACGATTGATACTACATTTTTTACCCTAAGATTAATATATGTTCCTCCTGATTCCGGACAAGGAGACCTGTATCTAGAATTGCCCACTTTCGCAGAGTAATCTACTACCTATCCTAATACCAGTCCCACTTTCGTATCGATTGTGTTATTAGCTAGGTGCTTTAACAGACCACTCTGTGTTATTCCCTTCATGTTCGTAGAATTTCTCTTGAAACATGGTATAAAATGTGTTACTATGGATTTCCAATTCTTAATCCTCCTCTTGAAGCTATTAAGGATCTAATTAATCACCTATGGTGTGTAACATAGATAATTTCATAGCAAAATGCCAAAAATTAGGAGAAAATGATATACTAATGCAAAAAATCCATATACAGTGTACAACCGGGCTACTCCCGAGTCCTAGAGAACGAGGAGGATAACTGCACGTTCAGGAGGTTCCGGGCACATTCGGTGGGTAGAATTCACGGCTGGCAGATCCTTTTGTCGATGTGGATCATCCTAGTCATATTTCTCCAGGGGTTTCATTGGCTTTCTATGTTCTCCATGTTTTTCCTTCTTCCTAGCATGATTTCATCCATGGAAGCCATGATGGGCTGATCCCTATGTTCTCTAGGACTCGGGAGTAGCCCGGTTGTACACTGTATATGGATTTTTTGCATTAGTATATCATTTTCTCCTAATTTTTGGGCATTTTGCTATGAAATTGTATGAAATTATCTATGTTACGCACCATAGGTGATTAATTAGATCCTTAATAGCTTCAAGAGGAGGATTAAGAATTGGAAATCCATAGTAACACATTTTATACCATGTTTCAAGAGAAATTCTACGAACATGAAGGGAATAACACAGAGTGGTATGTTAAAGCACCTAGCCAATAACACAATCGATACGAGAGTGGGACTGGTATTAGGATAGGTAGTAGATTACTCTGTGAAAGTGGGTAATTCTAGATACAGGTCTCCTTGTCTGGAATCAGGAGGAACATATATTAATCTTAGGGTAAAAAATGTAGTATCAATCGTTGTGAAACCACAATCCTAGGAGATTTCTTATCATTGTGATCACAAATCACTAAATTATTTTTCTTTTCTTACAATTAGTTTAATAACTCTTAAATCAAAGTTTTCGTCGGCCTAGTTGATTGAAAAAAGTTAGTAGTAGTCTCTTGAATTACGTACCACATGTTCGATATTCAGGCCTCATTGGCCTGTATTACTTCAATGCATACACTTGCTTTTACACGTACAATTTAGACATGTCAATTTTTTGGTGCCATTGCCAAGGAGACGGCATATTCAAGCACTACGAGTGCTGTAATCAGCCACTCCAGGCCGCCCTCTTTATTTTTCCTTTTATTCTTTGCAAAACTGAATTGCAAATATTCAATCACTAGTATCTCATTCTCACATTGAATTCACAAATTTTAGGTACTAGTGCATGGTTCAAACGTGAACCACTGATTACGATCCCACAACAAATCCACAGCCAGAAGGTATGGGTGATGCAGAAGAAGAATAGACCATTTGAGAGAAGATCAAGGCGTCATCCTCAACAGCTCAACTTGGGCCAATCAAGCGACAAGCGATAAATGTGGGAAGCTACAAGATCAGTCTTGGGTTGGTGGCGTTAGTCAAGTAACATGCTTTCCATGGCTAAAGTACTGAGACCCAATGACTCACATCAATAATTTCATTGAAAGCTATGACATGGTGAACATAGATCGAGTGCAAGTGATTTTGGTCTACTTGAAGTTATTTCCATCGTCACTGGCAGATGGTGCTAAGTCTTGGTTCCTTAACCTCAAGCCTAAGTCAATAGAAACATGGGAACAAATGATTGATGTTTTTTTAAGCATTATTTCCCTCCATAGAAAACTAACGAGCTAACCAAGAAGATAATCAACTTCAAGCAACAAGCAGAGGAGTCACATTCTGAAGCCTGGGAGAGATTTCAAAACATGCTAAGAAAGGTCCCTCGTCATGGGATTGATCTTTGTGGGAAAGCAAAGATTTTCTATTATTGGCTACATCAGGGGGAAAGGACCACTTTGGATAGTGCAGGGACATGCTTCTTCCTCAACAATAAGCCATCCAAGTGCTATGAGATCCTAAAGAATATGGCCAAGAACCAGTCATGGAGTAAAGAAAGGGAACACCCAACAACAATTAAAGGTGATGTGGAATCTAAATTCATCTCATCATTGAATGAGAAGCTTGACCTCATCGCCATGAAATTGTGCCAAAAGGATGAAAAATTGTCTGGAGGTGAAGAAGAGGATTGCATGTTTATGAGGAAGCGGTACCAGCAGGACAGGAGCCCCAATAAGATTGCCAAATTTGAGGACATGCTAGGCAAGTTGGTGAGTCAAAATGAAGCGATTATTAGCCAGACATAGAGGGAGCTACAAAATCAAGGTGCACAAATATGTAGCAATGAATACCAAATTTCTCATCTAGCAGTAGAAGTGGCTTCCTTAAAAAAGTCCATTCAGCAAGGATCACCCAGGAATGTAGTTGCAGCTCATCAACATCACCAATAAAAGTTTATCTCTATTGTCGAGGAGCTAGAACATCATACAAAGGAGTCACCCAAGAAATGCGCTTCTGAGCTTGATTGGGTGCAAATGCCAAAAGTCCCATTTCCCTATAGTCTATATGGATTACCAGGAGGAAGCAACACTCTAGTAGACAATGAACTTGAAGGTTCCACCACTATCATGTCACCATCTCTAGTTCCAGAAATGGTTCCTATGCAATAATAACATCTGAAGGTTCTATTCACAGTGGAACGATCACAATCAATAAGGAGGCACCCACAATTTTGAAGGAGGTCACTCAACATTCCATCCTTAGGAGCCATGCAAAATCTTATCCCAAAAGATGGTGTCAAAGAAAGCTTAGGGGAGGAGATTCCTAATGTTCCTTATATTCAACCACTCAAGTGTACTAAGAAGCCACATGTTCCATTCTCGGATAGTCTAAAGCCTAGAAAAGTGGAAAAGTAGTTCAAGAAATTCCTAGATATCTTTCAGAAGATCCACATCAACATCCCACTGGTGGAGACTATAGAACATATTTTTGCATATGGAATATTCCCAAAGGACATCATTAACAAGAACATACAAATAAAAGATACAAATGTTGGCAAGTTGATGAAGTGATGAATGCAATGATTAAGGGGAGATTGCCAATTAAGAGGAAAGATCCAGGATGTTTCTGCATCCTTTACTCAATAGGCAACCAATATTTCCCACAAGCACAATGTGATTCTGGGGCAAGCATAAATCTCATGCCTCTCTCTACATTTCGAAAGTTGGGATTGAAGGAACCAACGAAGACATCAATGACAATCGAGTTGGTGTATGGATCTTGTGAGACCCCTAACCTTGCTTAAAGTTTTGAAAAAGCTTAATTATCATAATTTAATTCTTATAACCCAAATCTAACCTTGTTATATGCTTCGAAATCATAATATGAGCTTAAGTTTCAAATTTGGTCCAATTTGGACACTGTTTGAGCAAGTTATGCAATTTTATGCACATTTTGGACTTTTCTATAATTTACCCAATTGAGAGGTTTTCTTTGCAATTTATCACTTGAATTATGTTCCTTGGATATTATCTCATAATTATTGAGCTTTTTGAGTCATGGGGCACCTATTTAAACCTTGGTTTGAAGGTGTTTTCTCCAAGGGTATTTTAGGGTTTACCCCTTTATGGATGAGCTACCTTTAGGAGCTATCAACTAATGATTTATTTGTTTTTTTTTGAAATTTCAAGAAAAGAGGGATAATAATTTCTCTATGGATGGTGGGGGATCTTCTTGTGTGTGTGCTTGTAAATTCTTAATAGCTTAAGGCCATGGACACTTGGAAAGATACTAGAACTTCAACTTTTTCTTTTTCTTTATCTTAAAGTTTCATATACTTATCCCTAAGCACCCAAACGAGCCATTTGCTCTCCACCACTTCCCTCCTTCTATGAACCTTGTTCTTCCTCCGTGCTTCTGTGAATTTCCTATCCAAGGAAGAAGAAAGAGGGGATCTTCTTGGAAAAAGAATCTAGGGTTGCAATTGACTTCCTTTTAGGGTTTAAAAAGCTTCCTTCTTGTGATTTTGACCTAAAAGAGTAAGAATCCCCTTATTTCCTTGGTTTATGTCTTTTTTATCCTTCATCCTACCTTTCTCCAGGTTGGAACCTTGCTGTTCCATGGTAGAAATTGCTCTAAATCTCTAAAACCCTACCTTTCTTGCCCCTTATGCTTTGGGTTTGCTCATTTGATGAAAAAAGGTGCTAGATGGACGAGTTCACAATTTATGCTTGGATTTTCTACCCTACCTGCTCAAGGTTTCTTATGTTTGAGATTTCATATTCTCATTAGAGGCAAATTTTATAACTTGATCCATGTTTATTGCTTACCATAAGCTTGCTAGCTCATGTTCTCACTTTTAAATGATGATCCATGCACTAAAAAGCTATGCTTGACTTGGATTTCGATTTTTATAATGTTCCCTATTCCGATTTCAGTTCTAGATGAAACTATGATCATGTGCACGTTATTCCTAAGGTATAATATGACTTGGATCAGGTTGTTTTGACAACCTATGGTGCTAAGCACCTATCAACCAATGGTCAATTTTAAGGTTTAAAGTTGATTTCTTCTATAAACACATGACTCGATGGTGGTACCATTGCAACAACTGATGGTATTGTCTTCATTAAAATGATGGTGGTGACCAAGGGTGTCAACTTACGTTCACCCCTTAGGTCAGTTGTTGGCCTAATTAGAATCCTAGTGATTAACAACTAAGTACCCTAATGATGCTATCAATCAATGGTGATATTAGTTTGATATTTGATGTTGGTTAATGAATATAGTGTTGATCTAACAACCTATGGTGACTTAGTGGTCACTAATGATGGTGGATCAGGTCTCCAAAACCTATGGTGAGTTAATCATATAGTTGTAGCACCAATTAAGCCTTAGACCAATGGTTTCTTGGGTCACTTGATGCAATGGTCGGACCTATAATGTAATTGATGGTTTTAACATATGAACTTGACCCAATGGTTAAGATCTAAAGTTTATTCCTCAAATAAAGTTGAATGGTGACTAATGTAATATGTTGGTCCTAATAATGTGATTTATATGGTTTCCTTTATATGATCAACTTAAGTAGGTTACTTGTTGACAATAGATGGCTTGTTTTAAATGAACAGTTGATTGTGGGTTTTACGCTACTCTCAACAGAACCCTTGTTGTTGTTAATCAAAGGATGTCTAGGGTTAAATGGGATCATAATCAGTGGATTTAACCATGAACGTGCAGTTATTGAGTTGTGATCTATAAAATTCACCATTTAACCCTAGACATCCTTTGATTAACAACAACAAGGGTTCTGTTGAGGATGACGCCTTGATCTTCTCTCAAATGGTCTATTCTTCTTCTGCGTCACCCATACCTTCTGGCTGTGGATTTGTTGTGGGATCATAATCAGTGGTTCACGTTTGAACCATGCACTAGTACCTAAAATTTGTGAATTCAATGTGAGAATGAGATACTAGTGATTGAATATTTGCAATTCAGTTTTGCAAAGAATAAAAGGAAAAATAAAGAGGGTGGCCTGGAGTGGCCGATTACAACACTCGTAGTTCTTGAATATGCCGTCTCCTTGGCAATGGCACCAAAAAATTGACATGTCTAAATTGTACGTGTAAAAGCAAATGTATGCATCGAAGTAATACAGGCCAATGAGGCCTGAATATCGAACATGTGGTACGTAATTCAAGAGACTACTACTAACTATTTTCAATCAACTAGACCGATGAAAACTTTGACTTGAGAGTTATTAAACTAATTGTAAGAAAAGAAAAATAATTTAGTGATTTGTGATCACAATGAGAAGAAATCTCCTAGGATTGTGGTTTCACAACGATTGATACTACATTTTTTACCCTAAAATTAATATATGTTCCTCCTGATTCCGGACTAGGAGACCTGTATCTAGAATTACCCACTTTCATAGAGTAGTCTACTACCTATCCTAATACCAGTCCCACTCTCATATCGATTGTGTTATTAGCTAGGTGCTTTGACAGACCACTCTGCGTTATTCCCTTCATGTTCGTAGAATTTCTCTTGAAACATGGTATAAAATGTGTTACTATGGATTTCCAATTCTTAATCCTCCTCTTGAAGCTATTAAGGATCTAATTAATCACCTATGGTGCGTAACATAGATAATTTCATACAATTTCATAGCAAAATGCCCAAAAATTAGGAGAAAATGATATACTAATGCAAAAAATCCATATACAGTGTACAACCTGGCTACTCCCGAGTCCTAGAGAACACAGGGATCAGCCCATCATGGCTTCCATAGATGAAATCATGCTAGGAAGAAGGAAAAACATGGAGAACATAGAAAGCCAATGAAACCCCTGGAGAAATATGACTAGGATGATCCACGTCGACAAAAGGATCTGCCAGGCGTGAATTCTGCCCACTGAATGTGCCTGGAACTCCTGAACGTGCAGTTATCCTCCTCGTTCTCCTCTCCCGTGTCTTTGTCGTCGTGCAATGGAGTAGAATGTGATCCCTTGGTGTGGTCGCACTTCCCCTTAGTCATTAGAGTGGTTTAGGGGAAAATAAATCCTCAGCCGTCAGATTAAACTTAATCTTAGATCTGTTTGATTCCTCCTGGTCCGTACTACTGACTTCTCTAATTGCACGACCACCTATCAACTTGTCGGTACTACTGACCTTGCTATCAATATTACCGAGTCTCTTCAAAATTCTTTTAAAAAACACTGTAACATCATCGGTAGTATCGACAGTCCCGTCGATACTACAAAGTCTTCTTAATTTCTTTTTTTACAACCTGAGCAAATGTCGATACCACAAACTCCAAAGTCAGTGGTACCGAGCTGTGTATATTCTTGTACATTCATCTAAAATGCCTAAATCTGAACATAAGCTCTGGAAATAGATCAAATCATTCAAAAACATTGAAATTATGATTATTTGATGGAATTAAGTATCACATAATAATAAAAGTAAATCATGCACAATTAATATGAGAATTGACCAAAAAGTACACAAAAGTCACTGCAAAATAGCATGTGAAAATGGCAAATAAACTGTGCATCACTATCGTGACCTTCAGAAGAGTAGCTCTCCCTGCCATGGAAGTTTTATGTGTTAGCCATATGTTGGTCATTTCCTCTAATCTCTCCATGCAATCAGCAAAGTGTTTGACTTGTAAGTTCCCTCCATTCAATGGAAAGTCAAGATATTTTGTATGAAACATTCCCATCTCTACACCCATTACCTCCTTTAGTCTATCTTCCATCAGGTAGACTTCCTTAGATAAAAATAGATGAGTCTTTTTTGTCATTAAGGTGCAGCCCTATCTACTTCCCGAACACCCTAAGAAACTCTTGCAAGCACCCCAAAGTGTTTTGTTTATCTTCAACAAAGACAAGCACACCATATGTGAAAATCAAGTCTGTCAACACTTTTGGTTCCATGTACTGTATATAGACTAATCACCTTCTTCCTTTCTGCCATTTTCATCTTTTGGGTAAAGTAATCCATGACAATCACATAGAAAAGAGGACAGAGCGGGTCACCCTGGTGTAGTCCATTTCCACCTTTGAACATGCTTGCAGAAGTACCATTAATTAAAATAGAGAAGCTTGTAGTCCCCACATACTGTTTCATCCAACTAATACACCACTCATTGACCCTCATTTGCTACATGATCCACCAAAGCTTGTCCCATCTGACACTGTCATAATATTTAGACACATCAAGCTTTAAGTGTGTCTTCCTACTTCCTCTCATTACATTGTAGTCCTATAAGAACTCCCCTGGCAGTAGTGCACAATCACTAATGCTCCTACCTGTCACAAAGGCTCACTGATTTTCAAAAATGAGTTAGTGAAGTACCATCTTTAGTCTATCAAGCATGATCTTAACAATAATTTTATATTGTACCGAGAAGCATGCAACAGGTCTAAAATCAACAAGAGAAGTTGTCACTTTCTTCTTGGGAATGAGCATGATAAAAGAGTAATTGACCTGTCTAACCATATTTCTTCCTGCTAAGAAACATCTCACATATGCAATCAAGTCCTCCTTGATGATCTTAATGTTTTATTGTAAAGGTAAGCATTGAAATCATATGATCATGGGGACTTATTACTACCAATACTCCACAACGCTTCTTTAACTTCCTATTCATTTGTATCCATTATAAGAATGTTGTTGTGGGTGCTTGCAAACTTAAATTTCCACTCCATCTCCTCCTCCTCCATCTCATCCTCATACTCCTTGTTGTTAAGAGAAGAATAGAACTGAATGGCCAACTCTTCCAGATCCTCCTACTTGTTGACAACATTCCCATCCCTATCAATAAGTTCTGAAATGATATTGTCAGCCTCTCTTCTTTTGGTAGATGTGTGGTAAAGCTTGGTATTTCTATCACCATCCTACATCCACTTCTCCCTGCTCCTATGCCAGTAGAATTTTTTCTTCTTTAAATCCTCCAATATCCTCTTCAACTCACTATCATTCTTTATTATCTCTTCATTAAGAGGACCACATAGCAGTAATTATCTAACCTCCTTACATTCTTTTTTAGTTTCCTTTAGCAGATTGGGAATGCTCACTTCTTCCTTGGCCCACCTCCTGAGTGAAAGTTTTGTATTAGCCAATTTCTTTGAAAACACGTATATCAGATTCCCTTTCACATGTATATCCCAGATCTCCTTGATGATATCATTAAAACATTTCCAATCAACCTAGTAATTTAGAAATCTAAACATTTTCCTCTTTTGTTTCTTCTCTATGATCTGCATTGAAATAGGAGCATGGTCACTTAACTCATATCCCCCTACTTTAACCTACACACTGGATTTTTTTTGCACCCATTCATCATTCACCAGAGCTCTATACATATTGCTTGCAATTCTATCCTCCAGTTTCCTCTCATTATTCCATGTGAAGAGATCACATCCAACCATGGGTAGTTCAAACAACCCAACTTTGCCAATCATCTAGTTAAAAACATTTATCACTACATTTAAAGCCAGTCTACCTCCTCTCTTCTCAACCTATAACCAAACATTATGAAAGTCACCTATCACTAGCCACAAAAGGTTGATCCTTCTCGAAAGGCCTATCAACTCATGCCATTAATTCTGTATACAATTTGCATCATTATGGTCATAAATAGTTGTCACCCACATGTGCAAACCATCAATATTCCTGCAATCAACTGTAATATGCTGATTCGACATCTATATCACAGTCACCTGCCATGCATTCGATTTCCATGAACACAGACTCTAGCTAAATCAGAGCACTCTAGATTGGATACATGTTCCTAACCTTACAGAAATAAGTACCTAATACTATTTTTGTTTTGTTCCTTGATTTTAGTTTCTACCAGTGCCACCAAGGAATGTCCACTACGAGTAATCCACTCCCGGACCTCCTTCTTTTGTTCCCATCACACCCGCCCTTGATATTCCATAATAGCATGGACAATCAACATGCTTTTTGTGACGCGGTTCACCTACTCAGCTTCGACCTGTTATCCTTCCTCTTGCCCACCTATTCATCTCTCCCGTCTACATCTTCACCTCTTTATCAAAATATGAAACAACATCGAAGCTATTTGTCATGTCCAGTATGGTCCCAACCCCATGTTCTTAGGGATACCTATCCTCCTGTCCCCCTTATTTCTAGAAGTGGATATGAATTCACCCTCCTCTTCGTTACTCATTCTTGGTGGGATGTACCTCCACCTGCTAAGTCCTTCTTTATCTTTACTATTGGTTCTTCTTACAGGTGTGTTGTTACTCATCTCCCTGGTCAGACTGGGGGACTCCTTCCTTGCTTCATTAGCATTTCCAAGATAGTCCTAGTTTGTCTTGATCGGATGATAAGAACCACCTTCCCTCATAGTACCAATGCTAGACTTCTCAATCTGTTGTTGCATTTGTGCGATCGATTCCTTCTCCTTCCACACGCAGTTTGCATGTTTGCTTGAGGCATTGTCAGGCTTCCTGTCACAGTAGGCATTAGTGTGACCAAATGTAATACATGATGTGCATTTGGCTAGCATGTGGTCAAACTCCATCCGCACCGGTATGGGTTCTCTTCCACTCACATTTAACCATACTCTCCTTGGAGTTGGGCTTCCAACCTAAAGTTCAATGAGTACTTTGACTTCATATCCTTCTAGTGACTTCACATCAATATACAGAACTTACCGACTCCAATCGTGATGGTGCCCACCGCCCTCTTCGTCCACGATATCCCAAACAAGTGCACTGTGATCCAAGTTGGGATTGAGGAGAAGATCTCCTTCTTCAATTTGTTTCCATATTGGTAGTCTTTGGTTATCACGAGTTGGGAATTGGACCACCACGGCCTGAGTTGCAGAATTGTCTGCCTTGTCCACCACATTCAAAAACCTAAAAAGGAAAATCCTATTCTCTCTCGTCATAAGATCGAAACTCCCCTTTGGTTTTCATTTCCACTGGATCCAGGCTTTCAAGTGTGGATAGGACGTTTGCCTAGAACATAGATTTGGATTGTAAACTCCCAAATGTTCTGCATCCTCTTGAATTCGTCTAGTTCCAATTCGACATGGATGTCCCCTCCTTTCTCAACTAGTTTCATATATTCCATCTCTTTCTCAACACTCGCCAGTGACCTCTTGAGGACCTTCGGCCATTCCTTACATGTGTCTGTCTCCTTCATCGAAGCACCTGTATTAGGGTTCATCTCTAGTTCCTTTGCTCCATCGCGGGTGGGGTTGGTTTGTTGGCTAGGGTTCTGGGTGCTGGATGGGGGTGGCATGTGTGGGTGGACATCACTAGTCGGGTTGGCCGGGGATGTGGGCGTCATGCCCATAGGGTCGTCGACAAGTACACAAGAGATTGCCCAGAGCCAGCCCATGAGGAGACACACGATTTTTGTATGTATGTATTGTGCATGCACTAGTATAGAAAAGGCCTTTGGCGTCGGTTATTTAGAGCCTTTAGCGTCGGTTTCCAAGCGACACCCAAGTGGGCACCGCTAAAAGTCGACACCTTCAACGTTGGTTTCTAACCGACACCATAACCCTTCCCGCCACCAAAAATGTGCCAGCAAGGGAACTATAGGTGTCGGTTGTTAAAATAAACCAACACTATATCATTGTTAAAGACATTGGTTATTAATTAAAAACTGACGCCATAGCCCTTCCCGCCACTGAAAATGTGCCAGTAAGGGAACTATAGGCATAAATTATTAAAGAAAACTGACACTATATCATGGTTAAAGACGTCAGTAATTAAACAAAAACCGACACCATTACCCTTCCCGCACCCAGTCAGCAAGGGCTCAAAGACGTTAGTTTTATACTAATAACCGACGATGTATGTCTTTGTTGTCAGTTTTATACAAATAATCGACGCCTATGTTTTGATTTTTTTTCTTATGAGTTTGTAGGTTTGCTGTATGGCTGGTCAGTAGGATGCAGAACCTGCAGTTTAGTTCTGAACTTTAGGTTTACATCATCCATTGATATCAGCCAACAACATGCCACAAACCTGCAAAGTCATTCACATTCAGATACATGTATTGACCAGATACATGTAGAAGCTTACAAAGTCATTTACATTCACATTCAATTCCATTCATTTCATCTCTTTTCACATTCAGACACATGTAGAAACATTCATGTATTGATCAGAAAAAGTCATTCACATTCACACATATGACAATTTAGAAAAAGTCATTCACATTCACACAAAAATAATTATGAGAACAAAGTTTAGAAATATCATTTATTATTCATCATCATCATCAGAACCCCAATTATATTTAAAAATTCCCACTACTTGTAGGGCTTTTGCCCATTCTTCTCTTACAACATCTAATTCCTCCCTCGTATAGGGAGTATGTACATCTATAACTTTCCACCTGTACTGAAGTTAGTTTTAAACACCTACAAAGAGAATGACGTATATATATAATTAATAATATATAATAAGATTGATATAATTCATATTATCTAACGAGACTATATATAATACCTTATGTATAATATCGATTTCCACTGCAGCATGTTTGATGATTAGGTCCATAAATCACATCACATAGTAGGCACATGCCCAGTCGTTGTCCTGTGTAGCACACTATAAATTGAAACATACAAAATATTCAAAAATACAAATAAGAACAATTCACATAAATAATATATAAATTGGAGTCGGGAAATTACTTTCACATTCTCCCAAATTAGTGGTTGATTCTTTTTTCCGGGGACCTTTCCTCCAACGTTTCTGAACTCTTGTAAAACCCTATATGTTAGTGTAACACATTAAATTGCATAATTAAATAGTAATGTAATAACCTATGTTAACAAATATAAAAATATGAAATATTTCTCATGGGAATAATGGCCTTTTCATTGTGTGTCCATATAATATATTCAATTCCTTCCCCGTAGGATCTATATAATAGACAGTGAACATCTTGGGGACCATAACTAGTAACTCTCAATGCCTACCACTACAGGTAAGAAAGTTAAAAATTAATAACTCAAAATCCACAATAAAAATGTACTTTTCTTAAGTCCAAATTATAAACAAAGTAAACTTACTCGACATTAAATGGAGCTATTATCACCATCTTCTTATTTTTACCAAAATATTCAAAAGCAGTACAACAGTATGAAGTAACTGATGAAGGGTATGTATCTAAAAGACTAATCAAAGATGGAACCAAAAATCCCACATGGGAAAATACAAAATCTGTACATATCGTGTGTAAGTGGCTGCAAAACATGTATTACGTATGCATTAATATATAAGAAACTAGATCACCGTATATAAAATAAGGTATATGGATGTATAAATAAGATCTCACCATATCTACAACTCTATCATAGATGTGTTCAGCCAATTATAACGAAACAACTCCAAAATATCTTGTATAAATAGCTTGTTATCATATGATTGACCTGCATTAATACATATGCATTAATGCGTATGCAAAACTTGTATTACATATGTATTAATATGTATGCAAAACTTGTATAGATAGATTGTTATCGTATGATTGACCTGCAGCATCCTCCGGAATAGTAACATTTAAAGGGCAATTTGAATCATGTTCGCCTATCCATACTACCATACCCCTACCATTAGGACCTAACGAGGCATGTAGGTCCCTTGGAAGCCAACTTGGTACTTTAGGAGGTGGAGGTGGAGGCCGAGATGTAGCGGGTGTCTTCCTTTTGACCTGTATATATAATTTCAAATCAATTGACTCATATATACACACTAACAAATTAACATAATGTAAATTTATCATACAATATTAGTATAGATGACATCCGCTTTGGGCTACATTATCACTCCGCCTTCTGCCTCACCAAGCATTTTAGAATCTGGGTGGACATATGGCAATGGAAAATCCCTCCAATCGGGGAGTATATGTATCGGGCTCACACAAACCGCACCAGCTGGTACGGGAGTCCCATAAAACATATGCCTTTGCAATGATATATTCTTGACTTTTTAGATGACATGGCTTCAACCCCTACAAATTTACGTAAAGAATGTTATATACATATATACATAAACATATCATCTTGAAAAGTCTACCTACTATATATGTCATAAAAATACTTACAGTGTATGTGCTAGGTGGTGGGTCTAAAGGATTACTCTTAACCACCTCTACAGTAGGAGAAGAGCGACACACCACCGGTACTGTCTGAGTGGCAGGCTGAGACGCCTGCCACTTGCTAATTGCTTTATAAAGTCTCTTATCAAGTGCTTCCTCGACTCCTCTATCAAGGGCTTCCTCGACTCTCCTATCAATTAACTAATCTACCTATAAATGGATAAAAGAAACACTAGCTTCTGATTATTGAATTCTCTTTCGCAATAACATTCTAAAAAAGAATAGGTTACCTCAGCTTGTGAAAGTCCCACTTTTTAGACTGGTTTGCGCTGGGATGGCCCAAAGAACGCTTTGATGCCCACACTAGAGCATGCACCCCTAACACGTCCAAGATGCTCTGGGTTACCCAGGGCAACTTTCAATTCATCCCTTGTGCCCTCAGGGATGAACTTGCCTTCCTTCCTCTGCTCGTGCAACTCCCACTAATTGCCGTCAACAGAAATTGGTAAGTAAACATAACAATAATCAATATCGATTGCTCTAAGAGTTGAATTTTACCATTTTTGCAGCCACCTCAGTAGTTGCGGGCTTCGTTATATCTCCCTTCTTGTTTTGCCTCCCAGCTATCCATATAGCATGGTGAGGTAGAGGTGCGAGACCAATAGTAGAGGACTCCTGAGTAGCAGTAGACTGAGTAGTAGACTCAGTCTGTAGTCTTTGGCAAACGCCTACATAGCCTCTTGGACCCATTGTGTGGTCATGCACATTTAGTGCATGCCTTTCTCTTTGAGCATCGCTGATAGCCTTGTTAGTAAGCACATTGATTTGGTTAGTAACACTAAAGGTTAATCTTGAATAGGTGAATACATAAGAATGTATATTAATTAAATTGGGAGTGGCACTTAATACCTTGAATTCATATGTTTTTCTTTGGGTAACAAACTCCTCCCAGTCTTTGGGGTCCATGTAGTTCCATTTCTCAGGGGCTTCATTTTTCCTAAATTTATTTTTTAAAGAGAATACAAACAAAAATTATTAGTGTAGAGTTAGTCAAAAATTGATCAATGTCTAGAATTGGAAATCAATCAAGAACCTCTTCTCAACATCACGTATGTAATTTCAGGTGAGATTTGTCCTATAGTTCCTTAGGACCCTCCCACAACGTTGCATCACACATTTACGATGCAACTTTTCATCCAGATCAAATATACTCTGCAAAATAGAATTACTATTAACTAGTATCCTAAAAATTAGTAATCTACAAAAATAGAATTGCAAATAATAATAACTCATGCATAGTTCCTTCCATACTAAGTCTTTCTTCCCCTTAGGAACTTTATGCTAGGATTCTACGTTAGGACTATAATGGATGCAAGTAAGAGCCCCAAGATATGAAATAAATGAGTTGCGGTTCACTCCAATTGGATTTCTTGCATGATCGAAATCCACAACCAGTTTGGGTCCATTGCCCCTTTGCTGTAGTAATTTGTTCATCATTTTGATGCCCCTCACTTTCTCAAATTTTTTTGCTGCTCATCAAGTGCCCCAATTTCTTCAGGCGGTACATCACCAACCTAAAATTTGACAAAAAAACACACTTACAGGATATAACTATAAATGAACATATAGATAGAAACCTCAGGGATATATTTTTAAAACTTACATTGTGAGGCGGAGCATTGACATCCTCACCCTCATGGTAATCATCAACATGGTCATTAGGAGAATGCTCAGCCATCTGAAAGTTCACATTGTAAAGTAATTCACATTGTAAAGTTCACATTCACATTGTAAAGTAATTCACATTGTAAAGTTCACATTCACATTGTAAAGTTCACATTCAGAAAAATAAAACATATAAAAAAATATAAACATGCATGACTCTAATATTGCGATCTTTTATCAATTAACAATCCTTCATTGTGATCTCCACACACATACAAGTCATCATTAGCTTTAATATTTGGTGGTGTTGGCAACCCAACTGAGAATGAACTAGAGTCATCATACTTATCATAGTACTTTTCTTCATCTATAGGATCTTCAATGAACTGTCTTTTAACATGAAGAACATCCGATCATTTATAATTTGCATGATCATCGATATAAAATACTTGTTTCGCCTGTGATGCCAATATGAATGGTTCAACCTTCTCACCAATCTTTTCAAAGTTCACTAATGTGAAACCCAATTCATCCACTATAACTCCTTTGGTGTTATCAACCCAATTACATTTAAAGAGAAGAATTCTGAAATCTACGTAGTCAAACTCCCATATGTCTTCAATGACACCGTAATATGACATTTTAGCTTCATGTGGACTCTTATCCTTTGCACTTGTAAAAAACAATGAAGATGCTTGAAGGATGACCCCATTGTTTTGGACGACACTCTTATCATCTTGACGCTTTGTGTAATATGAGAATCCATTTATGTCAAACCCTTTATAAGACATAACATTCAATTTTGGTTTAAAGGCGAGGTATTTGATAGTTTCAGTAAGATTATCTAGTGTTTGAGATAGTTGATGCAAGACTTTATCTTCAAACCACTTAATAAATGTCTTGTTATGCTCTCTAGCCAGCCACATTGAATTGGCTCGAGGATATTGTCTCTTGATGAAATTGGTATGTTCCTCGATATAAACACTCACTTCTTCGATGTTGTGTAAAATATACAAGTGACCTTGTTCCAACTGCTCACGGCTGATTACTTTCATCCGTGATCCCAAAATTCCTTTGCTAAAATGCTCCTCAATATTCTTGTCATTAACAGGAGCGTCATTACCACTCAGAAACTCATTGAAAAAATCCATAAACTGTCTCGCCACATAACCCTCAATAATACTCCCTTCAGGTCGATAACGGTTTCGAACATCACCTTTAAAAACGCTCATGTATCATTCAAAGGGATACATCCAATGCAAGAAAAGTGGTCCTAAGATTTTCACTTCCCTAGTCAAGTGGACAACAAGATGTACCATGATATCAAAGAACGAAGGGGGAAAATACATCTCAAGCTGACATAGGGTAACAACCACTTCTCTTTGCAATTTATCGAGAGTATCAGGGTCAATAACTTTTCTACATAGACTGTTGAAAAAGAAACAAAGTCTAGTTATTGCAAACCTTTCATGCTTCGACAATATAGATCAAATTTCCACATGCAATATCTGTTGCATTAGAGTGTGACAATTATGAGATTTATGACCTATCAACTTCAGATCTTTCAATGATACCAATGTACGGATGTTGGATGAGTAACCTTGTGGCACCTTAACATTTACCAAGCATTCACAAAAAGCTTTCTTCTCCTTTCTCGACAACGTGTAACAAGCGGGAGGTAAGTATGTTCTCCGATCGCTACTAACTACTTATGTTAATTTTGTCCTTATTCCCATTTCACGTAGGTCCATTCTGGATTTTATCCCATCTTTAGTCTTACCTGGTATATTCAACAGAGTACCGATGACACTATCACAGATATTTTTCTCAACGTGTATGACATCAATTAAATGCCTGACTGCCAAAGAACTCCAATAAGGAGGATCCCAAAATATTGACTTCTTCTTGAATAAAGATTTGTCACTCCATGTGGCCATCGTACATTGTGATCTCTTACCAAATTCATTGGCAAAGTCTTTTACTCTTTCATAAACATCCTCCCCTGGTATAGGTTTAGGTGCACTCCGTTCCACATTCCCTCCATTGAATGTTTTGTGCAACCTATGATACAGATGGAATTTTGGAAGAAACCTTCGATGACCAAGATATACAGTCTTGCCGCCATGTTTTAGTCGTATTGAATCAGTGTTCTCTTCACATATAGGACACACTTTAGATCCTTTGACACTAAATCCAGACAAATTCCCATATGCTGGAAAGTCATTCACAGTGCAAAACAACATAGCGTGCAAACGAAATGTCTCTCTTCATGAAGCATCATAGGTCATCACACCTTCACCCCAGAGTTTCTTCAAGTCATCAATCAGAGGTTCAAGATAAACGTCGATATCATTTCTAGGTTGTTTAGGGCCCGATAGCAACAACGACATCATAACACGCTTATTTTTCATACACAACCAGGGACGAAGATTGTATATAACAAGCATAACTGACCAAGTGCTATGTTAGCTGCTCAATGTCCCGTACGGATTCATCCCATCTGTACAAAGACCAAGTCTTAGATTCCTGACTTTTTCACCGAATTTAGGGTACAATAAATTAATCTTCTTCCACTGTGGGGAATCAGATGTATATCGTAGGATCCCATCATTATTTTTCTTAACATCTGCATGCCACCTCAAATTCTTTGCATCTATTAGATTGGCAAACAAGCATTGAAACCGTGGTATTATAGGTAGATGCCACATCACCTTGGCAGGAGAACCAGTTTTGGGCTCCCCCGAAGTCGTCTATTTATACATTGATGCAACACATTTTGGACAATCTTTCAAATCGACATAGTCCTTTTGAAGTAATATACAATCATTCGGACATGTGTGTATCTTCTTGGCCTCCATTCCCAATGGGCACAAAAATTTCTTTAACCGATATGTTGAGATTGGCAGCTCATTTCCTTCAGGAATAATTTCTTTCAACAAATACAACAATGACGTGAAGTTTTTGTCTCTCCATCTATTATTAGCTTTCAACTTATACAATCTCAACATAGCGCTAAGCTTCGTAAACTTACAACCTATGTACAACGGTATCTCAACATCATGCACAATGTTTCTAAACATGGGAGGTGGATCGGTGTGCTCTACCCCACAATTATCCAGCATCGCATCAATGATGTCTACTGGAACTGGTTCCTTCACATCTACGTCATCGGAGGCAATTTCTTCTTCCACATAAGCACTGCTATCAACATCCACTAATTTCAGGTTTGAAATCTCTCCATGCTAGTGTCATTCTGTATATCCTTGTACAATCCCGTTGCACATGACATCACTTTTGATTTCGTCACCAGTGCTGACTTTCAAGTTGTTTCCGCAATGCCTACATGGACAATAGATATCTCCAGGTTGTTTCCTATGTTCCTCGGCAAATCTAATAAACTGATCAAGACTAGAAATAAACTCTGGGGTTCAGTGATTTGGAATGGACATACATGATCTATCCATTCTATGATCAAAGAGAAAACAAATATATATTAGAATAAGATTAGGGTCTAGGGTTAAAAGATTAGGGTTTGTGGTTAAAACTTTAGGGTTTAAGGTCTTATATATAATAAATGTGTACCACCTATCCAATTCTTTGAACACCTAATCTCACTAGTAAGTGTATAATGTGTATTGGGTTTTCAAGAAACTTTCGGCAGCATTTCCCCACTATTCTCCTAGTAATATGTACTAAGAGAACAAATAGGGAAATGCTACCGAAATTTTCTTGAAAACCCAATACACATTATACACTTACATCATAAGTGAGATTAAGTGTTCAAGAATAGTCCCAAGCTGGGGACTATCCAAGATTTACTCCTAATGAGTATATCTTGGATGGGTTTCTAGGCCAACAAAATATAACACCAGTCCCTTGTTCACAACCCCATTCAACACACAATTTTCTTATAAAACACTTATGTACAACCATAACAACATATCAATGCTTCCTAAATTAATCAATGTATTATTTTATAACACAAATCGTAGTGGGTATAACATAGCAAAAAACTCAACATGTCAAAATGGAAACATGTCCTTTACCTAATATTCAGATATTTGTAACAAAACTCGTGGTAGCTATACCATAGAAAATTAAGTAGCATGCCCAATATATAACAAAAGTAACAATTTTCCAGATTGTTATAATGATAATTATAATTTATGGGTAAAAAACCTCAAAATCACATTCAACTTGAGAATCCTAGGGTTCAATTAGGAAATGTCATTGTGCATGATATAGAAGTTCAGTTGGAATAAGTCTCATCAAGAAAGTTAGACCGAAAGGAAATTCTAGTTTAGGAGAGTGACTATACATTGATAATTGTGAGTAAATTTGAATTTGACATAGAGTAAAGAAATTTTCTATCACACACAGACCTTGGGAATAGACTTACTAAAATAGAACCATTATATGGAACTAATCCCACATTATACACATACTTTTCTAGAGTAAGATAATGTGCACTTCATGGAATTATTAAGATCTGAATATAAGTGGTTTCTACCTACTTTGATGGGATTTTATATCATTCAAGTCTTCCATTTAAGGTATTAGATGCATTGGAGCCCCTTGTGTTGAGGATAAGAAACCCATGTGATACATAAGGTTGAGAATCTTTCACCATACTAAGAAAATACTATAGCATGTCCTCTCTAAATCTAGGTTCATCATATACATCCAAATTAGATACACAACTAGACATTCATTTAGGTGTTCTTGATAACTCCCAGGTATACACAACTAGACATTCATATAGCTGCGGTGGTGGAGCAATGGAGGAAGCACACCTTTCAGCAGCGGCAGCGGAGAAGTAGGCGAGTAGCGGCGGCAGATCTCTAGTAGTGGCGGTGGACCTCTAGCAGTAGCGGCGAACCTCCAGCAGTGGCGGCAGACCTCCAATAGTGGCAGTGAGAGATCCAATGGCAACTGGTGAGCTCCAGAAGCGGTGGTCCAGTAGTGGCGGCCGGTGAGCTCCAGAAGTAGCGCAGGCGCAGTGGCGGTAGGGCAGGCACAACGGCGGCAGAGAGATCCACGGCGGAGAGAAATTTCCAAAGACCTAACCTCAATAATCGTGAATAAAACAGAGAAAGGGGAAGAGTCTGGCTCGCACGGGTGCTATTAAGTTAACAATAGACGTCAGTTATTTAAAACAACCAACGCTTAAAACAATAGGCGTCAGTTACAAAAAAAAACCCACACCTATGTTCAGTGATAGTCATCGGTTTCAACTAGAAAAATCGACGTCTATCTAAATATGCCGACAAAAAAATGTTCTCGAATTATGACCATAGTCGTTAGTTTTCATAGCAAACCGACACCAAAGGGGGGTGAAAATTTTTGTGGGGACAGCGCGTGAAAACACATCAGCATCGGTTATTGCAAGAAATCCGATGATAGAAATGGGCCCAATTTCTGTCTCACGACAAACCTTTAGTCGTCGGTTAATTTGTCAACAATCGACGCCGTAAGTTAAATTTTGGATGTAATTTTTTTCAATGGAAAATTCGGATTTGGTGGGCAATTTTAGGCGTCGGTTGCTTATTGAGGAACCGACACTAAATAAAAAGTGATACCCGTGTCTGCCCGCTCTTCACATATAGATGTCGGTTTTTGTATTCAACCGACGTTGTAGGGTTTAGGCGTCAGTTTCTTGTATACAACCGACACCTCTAAATGTGACGTTATAAGCCATTTCTATAGTAGTGATGTGTATCTATGTATGTATGTATGTATGTATGGGATTAAGAGAGAAAGATTCCCCCCTCCCATGCCCATGGCAGAGGCTGAATGTTCGGGAGGGCGGTAAATCAAGGCGGCAACTGGGATTCAAACCCATGTCCCTTTGTTAGGGGACACCAGGCTTGGCCACTTGAGCCACTCCTTGTCGGCTGTATGTATTGTATGTATGTATTTATTTATTTATTTATGTATGTATGTGTGTATGTATGGGATTAATAGAGAAATATTTCTTCCCCCAAATGCCTGTGGTGGAGGCTGAATGCCCGGGAGGGTGGTAAATCAAGGCGTCAACTGGGATTCGAACCTGGGTCCCTTTGTTAGGGGGTACTTGAACACTTGAGCCACTCCTTGTTAGATGTATGTGTGTATGTATGTATGTATGAGATTAAGATAGAAAGATTTCTCCCCCCTCTCCCATGCCCGTAGTGAAGGCTGAATGCCTGGGAGGGTGGTAAATCAAGGCGGCAACTAGGATTCGAACCTGGGTCCCTTTATTAGGGGACACCGTGCTTGACCACTTGAGCCACTCCTTGTCGGCGTATGTATATATGTATGTATGTATGTATGTATGAGATTAAGAGAGAAAGAGTTCTCCCCCCTCTCCCATGCCTTTGGTGGAGGTCGAACACCCGGGAGGGTGGTAAATCAAGGCGACAACTGGGATTCGAACTCGGGTCCCTTTGTTAGGGGACATCATGCTTGGCCACTTGAGCTACTCCTTGTCGGCATGTATGTATGGGATTAAGAGAGAAAGATTTCTCCCCCCCCCTCTCCCACGCCCGTAGCGGAGGTCGAATGCCCGGGAGGGTTGTCAATCAAGGCGGCAACTGGGATTCGAACTCGGGTCCCTTCATGAGGAGACACCGTGCTTGACCACTTGAGCCACTCCTTGTCGGCATGTATGTATGTATGTATGTATGTATGTGTGTGTGTGTGTATATATGTATGTATGTATCCATGTATTTGTGTGTATATATGTATGTAGGTACACACACTAGGGATGCAAATGGGTAGGGTAAAGGCTTACCCTTACCCTTACCTGTGTCAAAGTTGCGGGTAAAAGGTAGGGCAATTACCCTTTTCCTGAAAACCCTTACCCTCACTCGTTTACCCTCACGGTAAATGGGTCGGGTAAAGGTTAAGCAAGTAAAAAAAACATGTAACTAGATATAAAATGCTTCCAATGACAATTTCATATGATATTCCCATTATCATACACAATATACCTAAATCTAATTTTGATAATGATAAATATATTTTTAGTGATAGACAACAAAAAATACTAACTTTTGACCCAAAATTTATTTTCATAAAAAACTCTGACCTTTTAGTATATTAATTCTTATAGATGAATTTAATTCTATAATATAAGATTACAAAATTTGTGATGTTCTACTGAGTTTCATAATGCTTTTAGAATCAAATGATAGTACAAATTGAAAAAGAGTTGCGAAGTTTCTTGGGATTTTAGTAGGAACAGTAATAAACATACTCTAATATGGAATTACTCATTCAACCTTATACTAATGGTAATTGTGTAAAACAAGTAGGTTAAATCTTCTCCCTTTACCCTACCCTCTTTAGATAAGGATAAAGTGGGTAAAGGGTAAAAGAGTGGTGAGTAAAAAATATGCCTACCCTCACCCTACTATACATGGTATGGGTGGTGGGTAAATGAGCATATATATATATATGTATGTTTTTATGTGAGTATATATATATATATACACACACACACACAAATGTAGAAACAAAGACAAATGTACTCTTATTTGAGTTTGTAGAATTTGTGTAAATGTCACATGTGTAATGTGTGGATTAGGGTAGGAAGTATGCTCATGTTTCTATTAGATTGTGAATCCATTTTGATTAGCATTGGGTTTTCCAATCCTATTTAGAGTTAAAATTGTAAGAGTTTTTTAAATGATTCCCTATATACAACATGGTTTTCTAATTGCTCTTGAATTTGGTACACGAGTAATATATAGAAGATTATTTGGAGAATATGAGTAATATGTCGATGCTCTCATGGATGAGAGAGGGTCCCATACTCAAACATGAGTTATAGTATTTGTTTACAAATGACATGCATTGGTTCCACGTAAGAGGTGGTGACCTTTTCTATATAATGGATAGGCAAAATACTCTTTCATGTATGAGAGAGGTAAATGACTTTTCTCCAAGGTGGTGTACATATTGAAACAATAAAAAATAGTGGCATGTTGTACAATAGAAAAGCTCCATATAATTATACTAGCAACTGGCAATGATGTAGTCTATTTCATTGCTGAGAATACATATTCTTATTAAACCAATCCCTCCAATTAATGAGATGACACCGACAAAATAAGTTTTCCATCTAGTCAGTGGCTTGTAATCCTAAGGGCGTGTTTGGTTTGTAGGAAAAGATTAGGATGGAATATGATAAAGGATGGTATTAGAAGGTATAGGTGGAGGATGGTAGTTGTGAAGATCCCATCCTATGTTTGGATGCAACACAGGATAAGACTTGTCATGACTTATGTAGACATATGAATTGTTCCTGTAATCTTGCTTTAACGATCATCCAAATCAATGTCAATTGCCAAAAAGTCAACTTTGTAATTGCAAAAGTCAAATTAAGATAAAAAATTACAATTTCACCCTCGTATTTAATATATTTATATGAGAATAATTTCTCTCATTATGGATTTTTCAATAATGGAGTAATGATGCTATAATGAAAAGTTTCATATTTTCCATAAAAGAAAATTTGAAAATTATTTTTACAAAATAATATATTTTAGCATGAATCATCACACACGGTTCAACACATGCCATGAACAAAAATGTAAAAGAAAAAAACCAAGCCATAAAGATCTAGAAAAGTTAACCCTAGAAAAAGTAACATTCTTGCATAAGTTCAAATAAAATGTATTCTAAACTTTTGATAAAACTTCAATTATATCTCTTATTTATCAAGTTCTTCAAGAATAACTCACGATGTTCTTTGGGAAACTGAAAAAATGCACGACATAGAGAATAATTTACGCTTAGTTTCACTATGGCATTGATCTTCTCCTACTTAGTTAGATTTGATAATTTCCCAATTTCATCACCAAAAATATCTTTTTCCTTCTCAAAATTTGTCAGCATAGGCTCACTCATTATTTCTGCTGCTACTATAATGTCTTTCCCAATTCTCTTTGCCACATCAGATAGCACATTTGCAATATTGTTCTCATTACTTCTTTTTATTTTCCTGACTTGATTTTTGTTCTCTGTGCCTAAATCAAGTTTACCTGTGTGGGGTGGGGGAATGTTGGCCATTATCACTCTCATACAAATCTTCAACATCAACACTTTCCCCATTTTGTTGTTGGTCAACCATGGCAGTTATCATGTCCTCTGCATCTTGGGCATTACTTCTAGTTTCCCGATCCTTTCCAAAGATAGTGACATGCTATTGAAATATGGAAACTTCTTATTTCTCCATGACTCTGCTTCAGAATGACTCTGTCATTATCACATACAAAAATATTTGTAGCTCACAAATTAAATGATCAAATATATAAAATGCAAGGTTGCTTACCACGATGTAGTTATCGCAAACACCTTTCCCAGCTTCCACACAATGTGTATTGTCATTATATCCAAACCCACTGGTGCTCCCTCGCAACATGTCATAAATTACATTGAACTCTCTCTTCAACACCTTTATATTTGATTCAATATGCAGATTTACTTTTAAACCACAACCTGGTAGTCTTTCTTCAAGATCCTTTTCTAATGCAGTAAAAAACCAGGTTTGAAATTGTTTTTAGCTTTGTATTTCCCCCAAACAACCATCTCTACTAATGCATCAATCAAAATTTTCTCCTCCACTAGTGTCCAAGTTCTCTTTTTCTTCTTCTTTGATCTCTCTTCATCTGTTCCTAGAGCTTCTTGTTGTTGTGTGATAGGTGGTACATGGTTACTAACAACAATTTGTTGATGAACATGATTGACATTATCCATCACTAAATCATATTGATGGCACAATTAATATTTTGAATATGAAGTTAGGAATTTACCAATATAAACAAAAGAGAAAGATAAAAACACAAAATCTTATAATTAATAAAGTGTGTGCTATATTGAAAAACATCACTAAAATTCTAAAACAATTTGCTACAACAATATAAAAAGACATCTCATATTAATTCATGTTGGACCATTCAAAAAACATTTGTTCAGGTAAATTATCTCTCCAATTAGACCATTCATCACTTGGTTCCATAGTTTGTACTATTGGATTTTAGGGGAGATAGAGAAGGCAGCAAAAACAAAAAATTTCTTCTCCCAAACCCAGAATAAAGGAATCACGTCAACATCTATACAATAGGAAGGATGGTTTGTAGAGGCGTACCTTGTCCCAAGGCTTTCTCAGCAACATTACCTCGCAGATTGCGCGGTCTTCACCTCTGGTCTTGGACGGTGTCTGAGCAGCTCCTGGTCTCACTGGGACTGTCGAGATTGACAACTGTCCTCCGAGCGGCAGAAGTCTCCCGCCTCTACAGTCATTCACACAGACTGCCTGGAACTCTGATCACCTTATCTCACAAGGAATCAGAAGGAGTCGCACCCTCCTATCAGTGTACTAGTCACCGACACACTTTCCTGCAACCAGTTGCCTTTCTGTAGTTGTCTTTCCCTTGTTGTGCCTCCCTTATCGGGTAGCATGTGCTCAGGCTCTCTCAGTTACCAAAACCAGAGAGAACGACAACTTTGCAGAGCAACTGGTGTTCTGAGTTGTACTTTGAGAAGCCCCCAATACACCTATATATAGGAGGGTCATGGGACAAGGTTCTATACCTCGACAATGCGGGACTAAACAGGAGTAGAAGGGTTCGAGATTTTCTACAAAATAATCAACTGCGCCACCTGAACCGATCATTTCAACCTTAAAATGACCGGTTGGTGACCTGAGCCGATCGGTTCACACATGAACCGATTGTTTGGCACCCTTTGACCCGATCGGTTCATCACATGATCCAATCAGTTCATGGTCCTGGTCCAACTCAAATTGACTTTCATATTTGTTTCCGATTAATCAAATATTAATCCTTGTCCAAATCGAATCTGTACAAGTGAAACAAATTGTATTTGCAAAATCGACTTTCCAAACGATCTCCGTTGGTTACATGAGCCAACCGGTTCAACAATTGAGACGATCGGTTCACCAACCTAAGCTGATCAGTTCATCTCATGAGCCGATCAGTTGGAAGTGCAGATTATGCAAAAATAGTCAATCACAGTTTCAATCAATCCGTTACTCTAATCAATTGGTCCAACACCTTGAACACTATGATTTTGAGCTATTAATCGATCGAGTGTTTAATTGAACTACTAAAATCCTTTAGTAATCAATATAAACATCATTTGTGGATAAACTCCTCTTCCAGGTTAAATCCTATGTGTGTGACCCTGAAGCTCCATTTCACGTTGGAAGTGAAAGTCCATAACACTTATGACTTCACAAGCAAAGAGCAGTGCCTAGTCACACATCAGTGCTACCCAAGTGAAATAGAAAGTTGGAGAACAACTTTCAATCCTACAATCTGTGAATGGTGTTATAGTGAATGTATAATTCCTTTGTCACTAATGTCCTGAATGAACTCAAGGCATGGTCCAGTCATCCTTTCAACGTTCATCCATTTCCTTAATCTCAGAGCAGACTGGGTGAGATGTGTGTGACATCAATATCACATATTGATTCATACGTGCATGCACATGCCTTTCTCAATCCTACTCATCAAGTGGCCATGGACATTAAACTCCCTTAGGGGGGACAAATCCCATATCTATCACTCACCCCTCAAAAGCCCCATGTGTCAAAGCCACCCAATCATCACCTTTATAACAACCCATGTTTCAGGGCTGCGTTTGATGATGTCAAAGTGTACCCAACAACATGTGTTGAGTGTAGTGATTTCAGGTCGAAGAATCACATTCACCACCATCACTGTGAGAGCTGACTGTGACTATTAAATCATGGTTCCATGTGTCACTCTCACGGTGGGTCTGTCCGGTACACTTGTTCTCTAACAAGTACCTATGTGCTTGGTTTGATATCACTATATCATGACTAATGAGATTCTATCATCAACCAACACACGATCTAGTCTTTAGTGTTATTGATGTCTATGGTTATTTCCACAATATCGACTAGGGACCAAACAAGAATGTATACTCTTAACATCCATATGATCTCATCGTTTAGGTCCTTAACCTAAAAGCATACGTCATTGAGTAAAACAATTCTTTGGACATCTATATATCATCTCATAAACTGTTAAACATATAGATCGGAAATTGCCTTTATTATTATTCAAATCATTTACAAGGTATCCCATTACAATCATCACATGAATTGATTTATGGGCATACATACCAATAGACTCCCACTTGCACTTAGATCCAGTCACCTAGGAACCTCAGTACTTGTGACCTAGCATGACCATCATGCTTCTGCTGAGAAAGGGCCTTAGGTAGTGGATCAGCTATGTTGTCTTCAGTTGGTACTTTGCAAATCTTCACATCTCCTCGTTGTATGATCTCTCATATGAGATGGAAGCACCACAGTATGTGCTTGGACCACTTATGTGATCTGGGCTCCTTAGCTTGAGCAATAGCTCCATTATTGTCACAATAAAGCTCAATTGCATCACAACTACTGGGAACTACACCAAGTTCAGAGATGAACTTCCTAATCCACACAACTTCCTTTGCTGCATGTGAAGCAGTAATATACTCGGCCTCTGTAGTAGAATCAACAACCATTTCTTTCTTGGAACTCTTCCAGCTCACAACTCCATTGTTTAGGCAAAACACAAATCCTGATTGTGATCTGTAATCATCTTTGTCGGTTTGGAAGATCACATCGGTGTAACCCTTTACAACCAATTCTTCCTCACCGCCGTATATAAGGAACTGATCCTTAGTCCTTCACAAGTACTTGAGGATATTCTTTACGGCTGCCCAGTGAGCATCCTTGGGATCTGATTGGTACGTGCTCACAATGCTTAGGGCATACGAGACATCTGGGCATGTACACAACATAGCGTACATGGTGGATCCGATGGCTGATGCATATGGGATCCCATTCATACACTCCCTCTCTTCACAAGATTGGGGACATTGAGCTCTAGAGACGGTGACTCCATGTAGCATGGGGATGTTGCCTCTCTTTGAGTTCTCCATGCTGAACCACTTCAACACTTTGTCAATGTATGTGCTTTGACTTAGTCCGAGAAGCCTTTTAGATCTATCTCTATATATCTTAATTCCTAGAATGTAGGATGCTTCTCCTAAGTCCTTCATTGAGAAAGTATTCCCAAGCCAAGTCTTTACCTTCTCTAAGGCTGAGACATCATTCCCCATCAATAATATATCATCCACATACAATATGAGGAATGTGGTCATGCTCCCACTAACCTTCTTGTACACACAAGGTTAATCTTCATTTTGAATAAATCCAAACACTTTGACTTCCTCATCAAATTGAAGATTCCAACTCCGAGATGCTTGTTTCAATCCATAGATCGACCTTTGCAGCTTACAGACTTTATTGGCATTCTTTGGATCTACAAAACCTTCAGGTTGTGTCATGTACACATCCTCATTTATACTCCCATTAAGGAATGCAATTTTAACATCCATTTGCCAAATCTCATAGTCATAGTAAGCCACAATAGCAAGCATAATCCCGATGGACTTAATCATGGCTACTGGAGAAAAAGTTTCATCATAGTCAACACCTTGAACTTGTCGAAAACCCTTTGCAACCAATCTGCCTTTATAAGTTTGCACATTGCCATCCATGTCGGTCTTCTTCTTGAAGACCCACTTGCACCCTATGGGTTTTACCCCTTCGGGTGGTTCCACCAAAGTCCATACTTTGTTGGAGTACATGGATTCCATCTCAGATTTCATGGCCTCAAGCCATTTCTCAAAATTTGGTCCCTCCATAGCCTCTAGATAGGTAGTTGTATCATCATCTATGATCAACTCATCACCTTCCTGAGTCACAAGGTATCCAAACCTCTCAGGTTCAAGGCGTGTCCTACTAGATCTACGAGGTCCTTGTGTTACTTGAGGATACTGAGATTCCATAACACCTTGTGAATCTCTATGTTCCTCTTGTACATCTACTGGTTCAATGTTTTCTTGTTGGGCTTGAACCTCTTCAAGCTCTATTTTCCTCCCACTGCTTCCTTTGGAAATAAATTCCTTTTCTAGGAACACAACATCCCTAGCAACAAACACTTTGTTGTCAGTTGAGTGGTATAAGTAATATCCCTTGGTTTCCTTAGGATATCCAACAAAATAACATTTATCAGATCTAGGGCCTAGCTTGTCAGGAAACATTTTCTTGACATATGCCTCACACCCCCAAATCCTCATAAAAGACATATTGGGATGCTTCCCAGTCCATATCTCATATGGTGTCTTTTGAACTGATTTAGATGGTACTCGGTTAAGTGTAAACGCGGCAGTTTCAAGAGCATGACCCCAGAAGGAAATTGGAAGATCAGCAAAACTCATCATTGATCGCACCATATCCAGTAAAGTACGATTCCTTCTTTCAGACACACCATAATGTTGTGGTGTTCCAGCCGGAGTCCATTGTGATACAATACCACGGGCTCACAGAAGGTCCTCAAACTCCTGTCTTAAGTATTCTCCACCTCGATCGGATCAAAGTGATTTAATACTTTTACCAAGTTGGTTTTGTACTTTATTCATGAAATCCTTGAACCTTTCAAGGGTTTCTGACTTATGTTTCATCAGGTACACATAGCCATACCTACTGAAGTCATCAGTGAAGGTAATGAAGTACTGATACCCATTTCTGGCATTAGTTCTAAAAGGCCCACATACATCAGTATGTATGAGTCCTAGTAGATCACTAGCTCTCTCATCTTTACCTAAAAAGGGAGTCTTGGTCATCTTGCCCAACAAACAAGATTCACATGTCTCTATTGATTCATAATCAAAAGAGTCTAGATAACCATCTTTATGGAGTCTAGAAATGCATTTCTCATTTATATACCCTAGACGACAATGCCAAAGATACGTTTTGTTTGAGTTTTTGAGTTTTTGCCTTTTGGTGTTTACGTTGTATACACTTGTCTCTAGATCTATCAAGTATAGTCAATAAGGCATTGGGGCACTGCCATAAAAGATCCCATCTTTTGAAATGGAACACTTTCCATTCTTAATAAGAAATTCAAAACCATCCTTGTCCAAATAGGAAACAGAAATGATATTCCTATTTATGGCAGGTACATAATAGCAGTTCTTCGACTCTATTATTAGCCCACTAGGTAGAGTTAACTCATAGGTTCCTACGGCACTGGCGGCAACCCTTGCCCCATTGGCAAAATGTAGTTCAACCTCACCTTTCCCCAAAGGCCTACTTCTTTTAAGATCCTTCACATTTGAACAAATGTGAGATCCACATCTGGTATCAAGTACCCATGACAAAGAAGTAGTAAAGTTAATCTCTATCACGTATACACCAGAAGTAGAGATCTCTATCTCTTACTTCTTCTTCCATCGTTCCTTCCATCCTCTCCATGTTTTGAGCGCAAAAGATTCTGACATTGGTTCGGCGAGAGAACCCTTCTCTCCCTCACTATTGTCCTTAGATTTCATTCCATTGATCTCCATCAATGAACTATCCTTCTTCTTAAACGCACATAGAATGGATTTAAAGGCTACCCGTATATCTGGATTGTGCAGAACACTTCTCACAATCCTCAACCAGTTATGGAATTTATTCTCAATTATTTTGCCCATTTTAAAAGATGATTCTTTTTCCATTCTACAAGAGAAAATTGCATTTGTCAAAAATCCTTTTGATTTGAATAAAATTTGACAGTAGTTAATTAGGCCTTTAATTAATTACTGCTCCCACGATTTTGATTCAAATTGACAGCCCTCACCATCAATTCAGAAGATTGCAGCGTACAATCTTCTAGTGGGTCAAGATCCGTATTTCATCAAGTCATGAGTCAGCTTTGGCTGATCATCCATAACTTGACTATTTAGGTAGGCCATCATGCCAATTGCATCATATGCAACTCTTGATGAATGAACATGCGCAACAGCTTGCCACGAACATTCCTTGCCTCTGGGCTTAGACGCTCTAAGAATCACCAGTTAAGTCTAACCCAAAAGCTGACACGATAAACATGCACCCTGCTTTGGCAGAACCTACATGCTTACTCTTCACACTTCCACGAGATAGACGGCGCATCACGCTTTGGCGTAACCTACGCTTGGTCGATCAGGTTTTTCATGTGTGTCACTAATGGAAGGCGTAAAAGACTTAATATTTAGATGATGGATTTGGTTTTTATAGGTACATATACATATCCAATCACCATAATATAGTAAGTATCATATACATGCTATATCCCACAGAAAACATGTGGAACGATAAAAGCAATGATTATGGCCATCCTAATGTGATTCCTCGAGCCAAGAGGAATCACGGTCATCTAGGTCCACATCTCATGCAACCTGTACAAGATGAACTCTGTGCTTTGCCTTTCTAGGTTTGATCAACTCATCTCCATGATTGATCGGCTCACCATCAGGCCGGTCGGTTGGGTGCCACCAGCCGATCGACTGGCGCCTCCAGCCGATCGGTTCACTGGTCATTGTGCATTTCCTCAGGCCGCCATCCGCTTGTCTCGCTCCTCGAACCGGTCGTCAAAAGGTATGTCGTTCTTTTTCATAATAGGAAATAAAATTCTATCCTATTTTACATTTGAAAAAGGAAACCCTGAGTTACATTTCGGGGGGAGCAAAGGTAGGAAATAAATATCGAGTTATCTCGAGTTACATTAGGAATAGGAGATAGGGAATCAGTGCCCAGACCGAGATGCAAGCAACCACATTCAACCAAGCACATATACATAGGGTTTATAGGCCATAATCATGTTGTACATTCACCACAAAACTCATTTAAGGGCGACACGTCTCGAGTGCATTCATATTACATATCATATATGTATATTGGGGTTTGTGGATTTAGGATTGGACATGCATAAAGCCAATTTTATTCACATTGTATGCAATAAATAAAGGCGACAAACCAAAATCGATCATATCGATAACCCTAATGCATAGAGCAGTTGACGTGGCTCCGATACCACTGTTGGGTTTTAGGGGAGATAGAGAAGGTAGCGGAAACAAAAAATTCTTCTCCCGAACCTAGAATAAAGGAATCGCGTCAATGTCTATACAATAGGAAGGATGGTTTGTAGAGGCGTACCTTGTTCCGAGGCTTTCTCGGCGACGTTGCCTCACAGCTTGCGCGGTCTTCACCTCCGGTCTCGGACGATGTCTGAGCAGCTCCTGGTCTCACCGGGACTGTCAGGATTGACAACTGTCCTCCGAGTTGCAGAAGTCTCCCGCCTCTACAGTCGTTCACATGGACTGCCTGGAACTCCGATCTCCTTGTCTCACAAGGAATCGGAAGGAGTCGCACCCTCCTGTCGGCATACTAGTCACCGACACATTCTCCTGCAACAAGTTGCCTTTCTGCAGTTGTCTTTCCCTTGTTGTGCCTCCCTTATCGGGTAGCACTTGCTCGAGCTCTCTCGGTTACCAAAACCAGAGAGAACGACAACTTTGTAGAGCAACTGGTGTTCTGAGTTGTACTTTGAGAAGCCCCCAATACCCCTATATATAGGAGGGTCATGGGATAGGGTTCTCTACCCCGGGCAATGCAGGACTAAACATGAGTAGAAGGATTCGAGATTTTCCACAAAACAATCAACTATGCCACCTGAACTGATCGTTTCAACCTTGAAACGGTCGGTTGGTGACCTGAGATGATCAGTTCACACCTGAACCGATCGTTTGGCACCGTTGAGCCGATCAGTTCATCACATGAGGCGATCAGTTCGTAGTCCTGGTCCAACTCAAATTGACTTTCATATTTGTTTCCGATTGATCAAATATTAATCCTTGTCCAAATCGAATCTGTACAAGTAAAACAAATTGTATTTGCAAAATCGACTTTCCAAACGATCTCCGTTGGTTACATGAGCCGACCGGTTCAGCAATTGAGCCGATCGGTTCACCAACCTAAGCCGATCAGTTCATCTCATGAGCCAATCAGTTGGAAGTGCAGATTGTGCAAAATTAGTCAATCGTAGTTTCAATCAATCTAATACTCTAATCAATTGGTCCAATACCTTGAACACTATGATTTTGAGCTATCAATCGACTGAGTGTTTAATAGAACTACTAAACTCCTTTAGTAATCAATCTAAACATCATTTGTGGATAAACTCCTCTTCCAGGTTAAATCCTATGTGTGTGACCCTGCAAGTCCATTTCACGTTGGCAGTGAAAGTCCATAACACTTATGACTTCACAAGCAAAGAGCGATGCCTAGTCACACATCAGTGCTACCCAAGTGAAATAGAAAGTTGGAGAACAACTTTCAATCCTACAATCCATGAAAGGTGTTATAGTGAATATATAATTCCTTTGTCACTAATGTCCTGAATGAACTCAAGGCATGGTCCAATCATCCTTTCAATGTTCATCCATTTCCTTGATCTCAGAGCAGACTGGGTGAGATGTGTGTGACATCAATATCACATATTGATTCATATGTGCATGTGCATTCCTTTCTCAATCATACTCATCAAGTGGCCATGGACATTAAAATCCCTTAGGAGGGACAAATCCCATATCTATCACTCACCCCTCAAAATCCCCATGTGTCAAAACCACCCAATCATCACCTTTATAACAACCCGTGTTTCAGGACTGCGTTTGATGATGCCAAAGTGTACCCAATGACATGTGTTGAGTGTAGTGATTTCAGGTAAAAGAATCACATTCACCACCATCACTGTGAGAGCTGGCTGTGACTACCAAATCATGGTTCCATGTGTTACTCTCACGGTGGGTCTGTCTGGTACACTTGTTCTCTAACAAGTACCTATGTTCTTGGTTTGATATCACTATATCATGACTAATGAGATTTTGTCATCAACCAACACACAACTTAGTCTTTAGTGTTATTGATGTCTATGGTTATTTCCACAATAACAATTGACTAGGGACCAAACAAGAATGTATACTCTAAACATCCGTATGATCTCATCATTTAGGTCCTTAACCTAAAAGCATACGTCATTGAGTAAAACAATTCTTTAGACATATATCATGTTACACTATCATCTCAGAAATAGTTAAACATATAGATCGGAAATTGCCTTTATTATTATTCAAATCATTTACAAGGTATCCCATTACAATCATCACATGACTTCCTCTATGGGAATACATACCAACATGTACATCATCATCTGTATATCCTTCATTTGTGACAACTTTGGGGACTTCGACCTCCATTGGATCATTGGAAATTTCTCAACTAATAAAATTTTGTAGTATTCAACAAGCAAGAATAATTTATTAGCAATTTTGACTAGATAAAAGGATGGACTTCTCAATATTTCCCATCTTTGTTTTAGTAGCCCAAAGGATCTTTCAATAACATTCCATGATGAAGCATGTCTTAAATTAAAAATCTCCTTTGCTGTAGATGGTTGTTGACTTACTCTCCATTGATTCAAATGATATATTTGCCCTCTATACGGTCCTAGAAACCCTTCTCTATTAACATACCCCACATCTACCAAGTGATAGTCCCCTACAATCATGAAATAAATTAGTAATGAATATTAATCAATAGTAAATATATAATTATTTTGAGTTTTAAATTTATACAATGAGGAACATGAAACCGATTTGGCCTAGCCATAGCATCTTTGAGAACTCTCATGTCTGATGCAGAACCCTCTCATCATGGTAAAACATAGATAAATTGCATATCTTTATTGCAAACTTGTAATGACCCCACCTCCTAGTAACCCCTAATTAAGGGAGGCCAATAGGTTAGAGCCGTTATCCCAATTAACAGGATCAAAGGTTCAACAAATAATCAATAATAATTATAAAATTCTACCAAACTATACTAAAAGCTGGTATAAAATAAAACTTTGCATACTTTTTTCAAAAACTTGGATATCTACTTCTATACCCAGTTGGAGTCTATTCTAACTAATCCTCCTTGCACTTTTAATTCTCACTTTCACAATATGTCATTTTACTATTTGTCCTTTTCAACTTTGTACCTAAAATGCCGACAAACAAAACATCAGTCAACATATAGGAATATGTCGGTATGTGGGGACAACCAAAATTTCACACATATGGCTAACAATATAAATATCACAATCAAGTTAATTAACAAGCCAATTTACGCTTTCAATGTGACATTCTCCACCACTTTTGCCCTAACCCTGGCATACCCTCCTTAGGGTTTCTCTTTTGCCATTGACTTAAGGCCACATTCTCAATCCCGAGCTTGGTGGCTGGGGTCACCTCTCATGGTGCCCATTAGTCATTCAATAAAGACCACCTTCTCAATCCCGAGCTTGGTGTCTGGGGTTACCACTCAGGGTGCCCATGGGTCTTCCCTCCTGGGCTTGACCTTTCAGCATCATCCATCAGGGTGGCATGTAGGTGCAAGAATACACACTTCTATTATTGTTGTGATAATCATAGTGACTTTATGATTTGCAAGTATGAACATCCAAACTGATAAGTTGCATTCAATGCAATGAATCATCAGGGAGACTCTTCAGGAAACTAATGTGATTAACCATAATTAACCACATACCTGTCAGGCTGACTTGAGTGCAGAAATAATCCAACTAAGCAAGAAATCCAGTAAACAAGCAAAGACACACGATGATCCTGAAATATACATCCAATTTCCTATCATTGATCATGCCATCAAGATCTATTAAACCTAGCTCTCTTCCTAGGGTTTCTAGTCCACTTTTAGGGTTTCTATTGCAATTAGGGTTCCTCTTCATTTTTACTCTTTTAAACCCTAATTTTATACAATTACTCGCAAACCCTAATTATCTCATCTATTCTTCACGAAAGATATTAAGGTTACTTTTTAACAACATATAACCTTAATTCCAGATTAAAGGCATACTTAACCAACAATTAAGTCCATTATTGTCTTTTACATTAAAACTACCATTTTTATCCTTTTTCATGACAAGATCATTAGGTCTAATTATCATCTTTGGTTCCTTCTGGATTAACAACTCATAGTTCATTATGATCTAATTCACATATGAACTTTATTTATCATTAATTCCACCTTTATCCATTAGAAAACCCTAACTACCAAATTAAGGGTATTTATCCACAATTAGGAACTCTTATACTCGAAATAGCTTAGAACCATCATATCTCAACTTATTCATGAATTTGAACAATCAAAGTCATTAAGAGTCACAATGACTAACATTAGGGCTTCAAGGCCCATTAAAGCTCATTTATATACATGGAACCCTAAATTAATCAACTTTACATATAAAACAGATTGAAGTTTGACTTTAATATTCAATAGGTTATTACTTCACAAATTAACCTATTAAACCTTAAAGATTCATCCTTTAAACTCAAATAGGGTCTCTAAGTGCTTAATCATTCTTACTTGAGGTAAAACCCCTAAATTATGCAAGAAACATCTAGATCAGGTTCAAGTTCGTCATTAACTATTCAATAGGTTACAATTACTCAATTTCATCAACTAAGCAACATGAACTTAACCAATATGCTCAATTAGGGTTTCTTCATCTAATACATAATCACTTTTCATTAGATTAACACACTTTTGCAATAAGAATAGATTCAGGTTCTCAAACCAATTTTATTGTGTTCCTCGTATTTTTCTAAGCAACTTTCATTTATAACTTTTTCTAATCGAGCTTCCTAGCAAAAGTTATGATTTTTATAAAGAAAATCACTTTTCAAAATTATCTATTATTTTTTAGAAAATCGTAGGCCGCTTGATCCGTGGTCCACTGGTCCATGCGGATCCAACGGCCGAGGATCCACGTGCCTAAACTTAGATCTGAAGTATGCAAAGGACCAAAATGTCCTTACCACTTTCACACGCGCTCAAGGGCAGGGATGAATTTTCCGCACTAGTCATTTTCAACGTCTCGCTTCTCTTCTCATGCGAACTGGCGGTCAACTGGGATGTTGACTTCGAGCTCTAGAGCATCTGCACGCGAACCCAGGACACCAAACGCTCCGTCTTGTCACCACAAACTCGAAGGACCCTTTTAATTGCTCATTTGTTGTCTCCTATCATCGAGACATCTCTGGTCATCTCTGGCATTATCTGCTTCTTGACAGGGCCTTAGGTCACGTCAATTCCTTGAATTGGCAACATCATGCCGACTGTCTCCGCGCCACGGTTATGGGAGGGTAAACTGTAGGTTTACTCGCATTGTTGTGTGCACTACCCTATATATAGGGTGGACATTGAGTCCTCAGTGAATTGGGGACTCCCCCGTTTCACGACGAAACCCCACCAACCTTAGGGTGGTTGGGTTCGGAACAAGCTCCTGAAGGAGATGGATTCCTTCACATATTCGCAGATGGCTTCCAACTCGAAGAAAAGTCTGATCAAAAAATCATAGCCTGGTCTCTGATATTCCAGATCCTGGTATGATCGGGATTTGTCCCAGGCCATGGATCATGGATCCAACGATTGCATATGAGCACCCAAAATCAAAAATTAGGATTTAATCCAAGATAAATCGTGACACATGATCATTATGCCATTAATGTCCGCACTTTAGGATATTTTGTAAATTGCATAACTTGGAATCCGTGCATTTTTTTCAACCAAAATTTAGGGAAATCTTTAGATTTGCATTATCTTCCTTTATTCCAATTTTGAGCCTTAAACTCTCAAGGAAATATATGGTTTCTTCACATGCAAGTAAATGTTTAATAAAAGTCATTTAAGCACAATTTCTTTCTCATAATACTTCATTTTCTTAATTGTGATTCCTTTTTCTATTAGAAACCATGTGAACATGAAATCTTTCCCAAGATGGATCCATTATCCATATTTTCACATATTTATTGTAATATTATCATTCTCTCGCATTTCCTCTAAATAAAGCAATATTTAATTAATCCTTTCTCTTTCTTGTTGCATTATCTTTGCAATTTGGACTCTTTGGAACCCAAGGAACCCAAGAGGCACGAAATCCTCATTTAGGGAATATTCCTTTGCCTTCTAGAGGCTTCTACCTCTTTCTTTTCTCCATTTCTTAATTATTCATTTACTAATTGAATTTCCTTTTTCTTTTCCTTGTTATTGGGCCCAATAGCCAATAAGGCCCACGAAACAACCAAGCAAGGCTATTTACAAACAAAATTCATGCATTAAATCAAATGACATCATTATTTGTTCACTTATCTTTATTAAAAGAAATTTCATTTATCATCAAAAGAACCCAAAATTGGGGTTGTAACATCCTTCCCCTCTTATAGGAATTTTTGCCCTCAAAATTCCACCAGGCACACAAACAAATAGGACAAGCCTTTCGTATGTCCATCATGGCTCCCATGTGGCCTCACCCTTTCCATGGTGCTTCCAAAAAACCTTCATCATCTCATATTCTTACATCTGAGTTCTCTCTCACCTTGGTATATCGTACCCTCATAGGTGACTCAGGACATTTCAGCCTCTCATAAAGCTGAATAGGTTCATGGCTCAACACATGGCTTGGGTATCTCACATGGTGCTCTAGATCGGACTCATGGAACACATTATACATCCTATTATCCTGAGAGGTAAGACTAAACATAACCATCTCTGCCAATCCATCTCAAATAGACCCATGTAGCTGAGACTCCGCTCTCTTATCTATAACTTAGAGGGGTCATATACTCTCCCATAGTGAACTGTATGTCAGTCTGCTTTGCATTAGCTCACAACTCATGTCACCCCCAGGCTCTCTTTCAGCCATTACACGATCAAAGCAACTTCATATGCACACACCGTGGTCCTTTTCTGACCTTTGCGAGGTCCATTCACCAACATCATCTTAATGAAGTGGTGACCAACACAACCTCCCTTGCATCCCGATACTGGCTATGGTGGTTATCATCACATCTTACAGAGGATAAGAACTGTCTCTCTGTATCACCTTGAACAAGCACACACACTCTCATCAGACCCTCTAGTCTGGATTATTCTAACCATTAGTTAGGGGTGATAAACTGTACTAACATCGAGTTCTTCATGTACCTACTTCCACCGCATGGAAGTGTACCTTTAGGCTATACTCAAGAACTTTTGAACTTGCATCATCGTGTAGTTGAACCATCTTTCTCATATGTAGTTCAACCGGATCCATCTCTTGACAGAATTCTTTCTCTCTCATGTTATCTAGGTAAGGCGATCTACCATAACCCATATTGCATCTTGACCTTCCTTAGTTTAGGGGAGACTTACCACAACATCCATAGTGATCAACTCCCAATCCCCCTCGGGGACTCTTCATCCTCTATACCAACTCAGTGGGTTACTGGTGTTTGTCCTTCACCTCCTGACATGCATGGCGACAAGCCACATGTATCTTTGTACACTTTTCATCTTAGGCATCAAAGTACTACTACCACTTATTATCTTAGCAGTACCATGGTGTATGGTGATCTTAAAATCATGATCTCCTATATGTCATGATTCCTCAAGATTGATTCCTCAGAAACCCTAAACCACTCTAGTCGGGGTTTTATCACCTTCCTTTCCAGAGAAGTGCATCTGAGGTTCTACAACCATCCCTTTATTGCATCAAGGCCTAGGCTGACTAACCAACCAACTACTAACTTGTTCAACAAATCTTGTTACATCTGAGTGTTAGCCCAAACATATCTCCTTTTCCAAACTTAGGGTTAACCTAACAACCTCTTCTAACCTCTAGCTAAACTAGGAAGCTGTATCTCAACCAGAGCATCCATTACTACCTCACATCCTTAGGTGTTAGGTAATGTTGAAGACACACACCTCCATGTATTCCACTTATCATCTCATCTCAGACTCAACATGAAAACTTAGATCTCATCTTCTTGGTTATCAAACTTAACCTTGTATGACTCACAAATTCAACATAGCTCATGATACAAGCATCCTCATAAGATGACTACCTTAGTTCTCTTGATGTTTGTAAAACATACACATATTGTTTACTCCACAAGGGTATGTTATCATCTCTGTCCTCATACCTCATAGCAATGTTCCAAATCCCATCATCTTTATACTTGGTGTATGGCATGCGTACTGTCCTATCTCTCACTCCCATAATAAGAGGAAATGAGCATTTGGCGGCCGTCCAAACACAAAGTTCTTCCTGTTCCAAGAGTAGAGATGGTGCATCCCACATTGCCCGTACACCTTCAAAACAAAGTTGAAATGTGCAACTTATGTCTCTACATTACCATCATCTTGATATCAAAGTTACTTCCATGGAAAACTGGTCTCGAACCTACTTGGGTCACCACACAATCCTTGGTCATCTCCTCTAGGTCTATAGGGTGCCGACACTTTTGGGGTCATCCCTCTTCCCTTATGCATCCAGAGAGTGCCTTCCTCATCTGCCCTTTGGGTCCCATGAGTTCATGAAGGTGATCAATCTCCTAACCCATGGCCCTCAGACAATGATAGCTATTACCTCCCGACCCTACGGTCATGTGCAACTAGGGAATTAGGCAACTCCTACTTCCATCGGTCTTATCCCTACCTGACCCTAGGATAGACTTAGGAGTACATGTCCAACTTAGAACCTTATCCAAGTCTCCATCATCTCTCTCTGCATTCTTGGGCTGACTTTCATCCTTTCATAGGGGTCATGGCGACCTGCTTACCTTGGTCAGGCCCCATACCGGTTACCTCCATGGTAACACCCCCACATGCACTTAGAGATGGTTATCTATGGGTCTACAGGTTCATTCTCTTACTATGTACTTTTCACTTAGCTTCACAAGATCCTATGAGACCTCCTTAGGTTATTTCAAAACCAACAGAAACTGGTATACACCCTACAAAAGGGTCCCTCTCCCAGGATGGGAGGAAACTATCTCTTGATAGCAACAAAGGTCATAAACGTCCTTATGTCTAGGGTTTACATCCACATGAGCATGCTTGACCCTAGAAAGCTACTAAGGCACAAGAAGACCACCTACTAAACCATGCTAGGTCATACTTGTTCTCATTCCTCAACATTGGACCAAGAACACACCTTCCCATGTCACCAACTTAGCTGTGAGGGGTTCATCAAACATACCTTAGACTTAAGGGGTTTCCCTTTCCTCTAAACATGAGGAGTACCATGCTTGAATCTATAGAAACTCAAATCTCGTCATGAGCATCAGGTACACCTCTTCCCCTCTTAGGCCTAGGAACTCTAGGTTCACTTTTTAGATGTCCCACTGCATGCTCAACCTTTAAACCATGAACCAAGCATGTAAAAGGTATAAAGTGTACGTCCTATTATCATTCCAGTTGAACAACACTTCAGAGTGGAGTCCTCCTCAAGGACAACCAACTAGGTGTAAGGCTTCACAACTTGTTACTAAACCTCTTCAGGTCTAAAGAACTCTTCTTCCTAGCTCATAAGGTAAGCACCTATTTTCATATAGGTACTAGCAACCTCATCCTATTTCTAGGGTTTGGTTCCTCTAAAGGCAACCAAGATATCATCAGCCTCCAGAGATCATGCATGAGGCAACCACAACCATCCACTTAGGTCGCATCATCTTCAACTCCCCTTTGTTTCTCATATCTCTGAGTCTAAGCTTCCAACCTTCTGACTTGGGTCCTGCTCTCTCTCTCCTTAGAGATAACCCTACAAACAACCTTACTACTAGAGGTTCTCTCTCCATGAAGGATCAAGCTCACAAGCGTACCCCTACATGGGTGAAGCCTATGTTCAAACTTATGTTTGCTCAAGATTATTCATAGCCCTTTATGCTTATCTCATAAGCTATCCAACATACTCTCCTAGCCAGGGTTTCAACCTACTACCCGCACTACTGACGTACTCTGGGTGCATGTTATGCCCTACTCGCATAAGCCCATAGGGTTTCTGTAGGTTCTTCACTAACCTCATCATTGAAGGAGCTACTATTAGTGATAATGTTTCATTTTGTGAGCTATTATGTAAAACAATCAATGATAAGCATATCATTGATATATGTATATAGTTATCCATAATATGTGTGAATGCTCAATTGAAAGTCACGTGCTTAGCACGTGTTCTCTTGCTAGTTTCTTGAAATGGAGTAGTAATGGAGAAGAGAAGAGTCAGGGAAGGAATCACTATAAAATTGCTTTGACTTCACGGAGAGGGTGGAGGTTGAGGATAATGTGGAGCCTTCAAATCAGGGTTAACTTAAACCCTGATCGTATGATGGCGCGTCTTAAGAGGGGTAAAGATAGTCCTTCTTGTGCAAATAACTCACATCATTTATTTTTTCTATTTACTTAATTTGGATATGTTTTGCTTTTGGACCAAATAAGGACATTGGATTCACATTGGTCCAGTCTGTCTGTGTTTAACGAGTCTGTAAGTGTGCATATAGGGTGGAGGGAGTGACCTCACTTTTAATCGTCAGGCTCTCTCTTAGTCAACTCTATATAAATTATTATATGACAATGTAGTACTAATCACAACCCTAATAAAAAACTTTGTGTGCATTTTGGTAATTTTGTAAAGACGCGCTACAATTTGGAGGGAATCAAGGGGTTTAATCAAATGCATGTATGTTCCAACATCTTTTCTATCTGCTCATCGACCCATTCAACTTGTGTGTTCTAAGAGTATGTCTGCGTTTTAAGTAGTCCAATTTATTTTTGTACTTATATCTTGGAGGGAGTTATTGAGATTCTCCCTCTCTCTCTTAGATTGTTTCATTTAAAGTATTATGTATGAATGTAGAGCTAATCATGAGTCTGACATAAAATATAGTTTTTAGCAGAGATTCAACAAATTCGAGTGACTTTTTCTAAAGTTTAGTTGGTATATAACTTTTTGACATGTTTCATGTACCTAACACTTTTTTTTGAGTGACTATTTGAACATCATAGTCCATAATTTTTTACATAAAAGTGGTGATAGACATTATTCATGTAGTTTCCTTTCGATGATTTTTTAATTCTTCTTTTACAAAAGTAGTGACAAGGGTTGTTGTGGATGCTTGTTTGACCATTTTTATTCACTGTGTATGTTAATTTTTATTAGAGTAGTCATAAACTTAACTATAAGTACAAAAAAACTTCTAAATGCCCAACGTAGATGCCAATCTTTTTTTTAGTTTAGATAATCTCAACCAAATAGAGATATATGAGGCCCACCCTAGTAGATAAATATGTGACAACAAATATAATGGAAAATTACCATGTGTCTGAGGGTCTATGTACTATTTAATTAACTTTCTTTTGATCTTTATTTTTTCCAAAAAAAAATAGTGACAACTGATATTTAAGTACTTCATATTTTTTCATAAAAGCAATGACACAAACTGATATTCACAGTTATGGTTTACTCGATTGGTAAGCATCTATAATTTACATGCTTAACACATGTAACCTACTAATAATTACTAAAGATGCATATCTCTTTTTTTTAGTTTTTTTTCTAGGGGTTATATTCATCTACCCCCCCCCCCAATTTAGGAAAACCACAAAATTATAAGATCTGAACAACCTCTACAAAGATACTTGGAAGGCTTGAGGTAAGGTATACTATAACATCCCTGACCTGGGTTATGAGTTAACCCTAGGTGTTTTGCCTAAATATGTAATTAAATCCTTGTGATTAATTTAGGGCATGTAATTAAGTTTCTCAGAAACATATATTTCAGATTAAGCTCCTTTTTATATAAAATTGTAGCATTTTTTGTTATACAGGGACCTATGTGCAATTTACCTAGTTAGAAGGGTTAACTTGCAATTTGCACATGTTGAGAGGTTCCTCTGATGTTGATACATCATGAGAATCATTATGATGAAGTTTGAGGGATTTCCCAAGCTTGGGCACCAAGGTGCAGCTGTGGAAGCAATCCCTGTGCTTGAAAACCCTAAATTGGAGTAAAGTGCAATTTACCCAATTTGAGGGGTGCAACTTGTAATTTACACCATAAAAAGTATTTATTAAGACTCTTGTCATCATTTAGAGAATAAATGATGAAGAGGTCACTTTAATTGAATAATCATATAATGAAAAACACCTTTGTGATTGAATAATCAAGGTGTATGTACAATAGCCTTTTATGTGTATGCTTAAGTTATAGGTTGATCTTCTTTGCCTTCATTTCTTGACCTTAAAAGAAGGTTGTCCTTATAAATAAGAAGAAGGGACTAGCAAAGAAGGATGGAGGGACTAAGTTGAAAATATGGAGAACTTATGAGCTTATGTTGAAACCTCATCCCAAGTATATAAGCTCTCTACTTCACTTAGCAAGGAAACTCTTCCTTCGTTTCTTTCACTGTTCCATTTACCCAAACCGACTAAAGAAGAGCTGTGGAGCTCAGGAGGACGACCAAGGAGTGCAAGGTAGGTTTGAATCCTCCCTTTTGCTTAAGTTCATGGTTAGAACTCGAATTCAAGGTCAAATTGATGGTTAGCTCACTTAGCTCTATCTTTCTAGCCATCTTTTCTCAACTTTCCTTGGAAGGATCACCTTGGCCGACCTATGGAAACACTAGGACGCCATTAAAGCTTGGAGCTCGAAATCTTGGAGCTCAAGGAGCAAGCTTTAGGCGGGTTTTATAACTCTAAACCCATGCTTTGTTATATACATCTTGTTTATGCTTTTAGATGATAGTTCTTCTTCTTCTCTACCTTCCTTTGCTACTTTGCAAGCAAATCTGTGAGAAATCCTTTATGTTCTTGAGCTAGGAGATGAAGACGTTATTTCCAAAGTTAATCCACTACTTTGCACTTTACTAAACGGTCTCCACCAAGTGCTCACACGGTTTGCAAAACCGTTTGGTGAGCAAACGGTCTCAAGACTGTGTAAGGGAAAACGGTCTTCAAGACCGTTTAGCCGCGTTGACCGAGCATGGACCGTATAAGAAATCTGTTCATAATTATGTAGGCTAATCACCCACAAAATGTGAGAGGTTATCTTCAAAGTAATCGAGAGATATAGCCTTTTTAAATCAACAAATCAATTGAATTTAGTTCTGAATTGCAATCTGTTGAAATCGCCCCTTTTTGGGCAAACGGTCTCAAGACCGTGTAAGAATGTTGACTAAGCGTTGACCGTATGAAATTACTGTTCATAATAATGTTGATTAACAACTCACAAAATTTGATGGACTAATTTCAAACGAACTAAGAGTTGAAGGATGATTACTAGGGTAAACCCTAATTGAAATCAGTACTGAAATCTCAATGAATAACTTAGTGTTTTTGGGTTGATTGACCCAAACGGTCTCAAGACCGTTTGGGGATCAACCAAACGGTCTCAAGACCGTGTGGTGACAACCCAAGACCGTTTGGAGGTCTATGGTTAAGGTAATTTGATCAATTGAGGGGCCAATTGCAATGGGTTATTGAATTAATCAAAAATACTGACTTGAGACTGAATCAAGGTTCAACCCCTATCAAATCACATTAGATTTTGATGAAATCTTGGGCAAACGGTCTCAAGACCGTGTGGAGTTCATCCACACGATCTCAAGACCGTTTGGGACAAGTTTGGGCCCAATTGGAGCTCAATTGAAGGGTTCAACCTTGTGTTGAGTCACATTGTTGAGTGTTGATGGTTGAACATTGATGGACCTTAATTGAACCAACTTCAACCCTAATTGGATAACAATCGAGGGTCAATTGAGTGACCAATTGGTTAAGCATAACCCTAATTGACTCAATCTATAAATGGTTACCATGACTTTGACCATTTGGAGGCTTCAACATTGATAATCATAAACGATTGAAATCATTGAACCATGTTGAAGGTCCAAACGGTTTGAGACCAAATGGACCAAACGGTCTCAAGACCGTTTGAGGCCTCACGATCTCAAGACCGTTTGAGACCTCACGGTCTCAAGACCGTTTGAGGTCACACGGTCTCAAGACCGTGTGAGGCCTCATGGTCTCAAGACCGTTTGGACTCAAACGATCTCAAGATCGAGAGACACCAAACAGTCTCAAACCGTGTAAGCCCTCTCGGTCTTGAAGTCAAACTTGTTAAACGGTCTACACCCTCACATGGTTTGGGAAAACGACCTTGAAGGTCACACGGTCTTGGAGTCAACCCTAGCAAACGGTCTCAAACCGTTTGGAGGTTGAAGGTTGAAACCGTTTGAGGTTTTCAAAGGTTGATTTCACTTAATCAATTGAAGGTGTAAATGGTTCAATGATGCTCTAATCTAAACCCTAATGATAACCTAGGATATTAAGGGATTAAGTGACTAATGAATTGAACCATGATGGTGATCAATGGGGTGAATTACCAAAATACCTTGATGGGTTCAATTGAGTAATACCTTGTTCAAATCAAACCCTAATCACATGATAGTGATGTTTTGGCTTATGTTAGCCCATGAGGACTTAACCCAACCTGATCTAGAGTGGTGTTATCACCATCTACTAGTATGAGGAGAGAGAAAGTATCTTAAGAGAGAGAAAGTACCTTAAGAGAGAGAAAGTACCCTTTTAGGGTGGAAACTCAAGTAAAGAACCTTCAATACACATGAATGTGCATGATTAGGGTATGATCCACCTATGTGAGATCATGGAAACCCTAATTATGATATATGATGAATCTTAAGCTAATCTGAGAGCATCAATGATGATGTTCCTCATACATGATGATGTTATGAGTTCAATTCACCATATGATGTGAATAGTAAACCCTAATTCAAGGGTAATGACATATGATGTGAATAGTAAACCCTAATTCAAAGGTGATGACATGTTATATGAGTATTAAACTCTATTTGATAAGAATCAAAGAACTTAGCTATTATGACAAGAGTGGAAAGTATAATCATTGTTTTGAATTACCTTTATTAGTTGAATTAACCATGCAGGTTCTGATATGGAGGTGATCATATCCAGGTATGGATGATGATACTATATTCATTAAAGGCATATTGATAGCTTTATGAATAAGTAAAGTATCTTGATGCCTTGTCAGTGGCATTCTATGATAATAATGGGCTGTGAGAGCCATGGATACCATCAAGGTCATGCTTTAGAGATGACTTGTGATGAGTATAATGAGAAATAATGATTGATGTGAGTTAGGCTTGTTACATTTAGTATTCTCCTTTTACAGCTGTTATGCTACTGTTATTGTTTGAAGAACAATGTGTGATGTTAAATGAATACTGAATGTACCTAACTAATCAAGTATAATGTAGAGCCCTGATCATAGACCCATCATTGTCAGAGATCTAATGATGGTGAAACAGGTTTTCTTAAGGGAACTCCTGGATCACATACTATTGAGTATGTGGGGTATATGGATGTGTAGAACCTTACATCCTAGTGTAGGAATTTGATGTAGATATGTAATCCGTCAATCCTTCTCTACAATCCCATACCGTATCAGTAGTAGGTAAACATGAAACCTCCTGATGACGAAGAAAACATAGATATCTGTATCAGTGGAGATAAACATGAAATCTCCTGATGACGAAGAGAGTACAAAACGCCACTGTAACTCGAAAATAGCGAAGGACTAGTTTACCCTGGTGAGCTATAATAGTAGAGACACAAGATGTCCTACAAGTGATCCTCTTACTGACTGAGGAAGGTGAAGGTCATGAGAATCCGACTCTCTTAATGACCTATGTATGATACTGATGTGACTTCTTAGCGATCAGTTGGAGTATGAGTGGTATGCCTCATCTCCACATGGCATAATATTGTTTGTAAAACATAATCAACCGCGTAGTATACCTGTTAGAGATAACTACGAGTTAGTTGATTGATGATACACTGTAATAGTGCTTATATTATTCATGTCTCATAAATGTTGAGCGCTTGTTTATAGCTGCAACTGCTATTGAATACTTTGAAAGCTTTACTGCTTAAGATATTCTTTGATGTTATAATAAAGCTTCTGGCGGAAAGTTATAACTCTCGCTGGGACAATTTTGTAAAATTGTCTCACCCCGTAGACTTCAACTTTTTAGGTGGACGTCGGAGACGGAGGAACCGGTCTACAGGTGACCAGTCCCAGCAGCAGCAGCAGCAGCACCAGGAGCAGCAGTAAATCTCAGGTGGAGATTTAGCCTGCCATGTGGTGTAGTTAGAGTCAGTCCTATGTGTCCTCTGTACTCTCAGGTCTTGGAGTCTTTTGTTATGAGTTCTTGAGATTTTGTGTCTTGTTGTATATAATTACTCAAGAAGTAATTATCATGAGATGTAAACAGTTTATCTCTTGTTATGAAAGAAGCTTTTATGGATTCAAGCTCTTGTTTCGAAAAGTTTTAATTTCCCGTGATTTTTGTCTTCCGCTGTTAATCGAATTGCTTCCGCTAAGTTTGAATCATGTTTATATCGTGGTTTGGAGATCAGAGCCCACAATTAGTGGTATCAGAGCTCTAGGTCACTTGAGTCTACAGAGGCATAGGACTTAGGATGTCGAGTCTATCTTTAGTACTCTTTCCCTATCTAATAGAATCTTCTACTCCTCAGGAGAAGAAGATACATAAGGATGGTTGAGCCTCATGATGAGTACGTGACAGAGAGTAGTGATAGTGCACCTCAAGGCGGTGCAAGGGTTCCAAGAATAGAACAGCCTGCACCTGAGTCACCAAGAGAGCCACCCCAGTTAGACCCAACTGACATGGGTAACCCAGCAGTACAGACAATGTTCGGGCAGTTCATGACTGCCATGACACACATAACCGATAGGATGCCCATGCCTGCACCGAGGGCACCCGTCCAGCCTGAAGCACAAGGTATCGGTAAGACGTTCGAACGACTTCGTCGTGTCGGAGCTACCGAGTACTTTGGGATTGCCGACCCCGCAGATGCTGACCTATGGTTGACAGAGTTGGAGAAGGCTTTCAGGATTCTTATTATCCCGGAAGCTGAGAAGGTTAGACATGCTGTCTATCTTCTCAAAGGCAGTGCTGGTCACTGGTGGAACATGGAAGAGCAGAAGAGACATGGAGTAGAGTTCTCATGGGAAGAGTTTCGTCGGGAATTTATCAATAGATATTTTCCAAAGACCTTCCTAGATGAGAAGATCTCTCAGTTTGAGAGACTAAGGCAGGGTATGATGAACATTAGCGAGTATGAAGCTAAGCTCATGGAGTTGCTGCGGTTCTATCCGCTCATGGATGCCACAAAAGAGGAAAGAATCAGAAGATTCGATAAGGGTTTGAATGCTGATATATCAACCCCTGTGTCTGCCTTAGAAAACCGAGAGAGATTCTCTACCTTCGTTGAGTCAGTCCGAAGGATAGAGAGATCTGTGGTTGAGAAGAGACAAACTCAGAAAAGATATCCACAGTTCCAGGGTTCTTCATCTAGGGATTCCAAGAAACCTAGATTCTCTGCACCTAACCCTCCACCACCCAGATCGAGTTTTCAAACTCAATGGACACCAAGCAGAGGTAGAGGACGGAGTCAACCGCCTCAAAGGACACACAGTTTTGCATCAATGTCAGTTACTGGACCACCCCGACCACAACAACAGGAGAGGAGTTGCTACAACTGTGGTAAGGTGGGACACCTGATGAAGGATTGTCGTTCTAGGCCTATCAGTGTGACACAACCTCCGAGACAGAATCAACAAGGATCTCAGAATAGACAACATCAAGGAGCAGCTCGAGGACGTGGACAAGTGTCTCAAGCTGGATCATCAACACCACCTCAACACCAGGCAACAACGAGGTTCTATGCTATGAACCCACCTGAAGCAGTGGTCAATCCACGGGTAGTGGCAGGTCAGATGAAACTTTTATATTTTGATATGTCTACCTCCTGTGTAGTATCTGTTCTGATTGATCCGGGTGCTACGCACTCTTTCATCAATCGAAGAGTGATTTGTAACTGTAATGTGACTGTTAATCATAGGACAGATAGTTTGTTGTTGGAGACTCCGTTGAGTGGGTCTGTCGTTTTGCAGGAGGTATGCTCTCCCTGCATCCTTTTCTTTTCTGACCATCGCATTCAAGTGGATCTTATACCACTTAATATGCAAGGATTTGATATAATCCTCGGGGTGGATACCTTAGAGAGGTATAGAGTTGTCTTGGATTGTGAATCCAAGTTGGTTGTGTTTGCTGATGAAAGCAACACATGGATTTTTCAAGGAGAAAGAAAGATTCTGCCCACCTGTCTTGTGTCATCTATGGTTGCTAATAAGTTGTTGAGGCAAGGATGTTATGCATTCTTAGCCCATGTGGTAGATGTTACCAAGGAAAGGTCCAATCCTGCTGAAGTTCCCATAGTCAGGGAATTTGAGGATGTGTTTCCTGAAGAACTTCCTAGTATACCACCACCTCAGGAGATTGATTTTGAAATCAATCTGATCCCAGATACGAAACCCATAGCCCAGACTCTGTATAGGATGGCGCCTGCCGAGATGGCAGAACTCAAGAAATAGCTTCAAGAGTTACTTGAGAAGGGCTTTATCCGACCAAGCACTTCACCTTGGGGTGCTCCGGTCTTGTTTGTTAAAAAGAAAGATGGGTCAATGCAGTTGTGCATCGACTACAGACAACTCAATAAAGTAACAATAAAGAATAAGTACCCTCTGCCGAGGATTGATGATCTCTTTGACCAGTTGCGTGGTGCAACCGTCTTTTCCAAGATAGACTTGAGGTCTGGATATCATCAACTTCGTATTAAGGATAGTGACATATCCAAGTCTGCCTTTAGGACAAGGTATGGTCACTATGAGTTCACAGTTATGTCGTTTGGACTAACCAATGCACCAGCTGCATTTATGGAACTCATGAATAGAGTTTTTCGACCTTTCCTTGATCAGTGTGTTGTCGTCTTCATAGATGACATTCTGATCTATAGTAAGGATGCTCAGCAGCATGAGCGGCATCTTCGCCAAGCTTTGACCTTGCTAAGAGAACACAAGTTGTATGCTAAGTTTAGCAAGTGTGAGTTCTGGCTGCCAGAGGTATCTTTTCTTGGACATGTGATATCTACCTCAGGAATTCGTGTTGACCCTACAAAGGTATAATTTGTTCTACAATGGGAACAACCGAAGACACCGACGGAGATTCGAAGTTTCTTGGGGTTAGCTGGCTATTATCGAAGGTTCATTAAGAACTTTAGTTCTATAGCCTTACCGTTGACCAAGTTGACCCGGAAAGATGTTCCTTTTTCTTGGAGTGATAAGTGTCAACAATCTTTCCAGTTGTTGAAGGAGAGGTTGACAAGTGCACCTGTGCTTGTGCTACCTGAACAAGGAAAAGGATATGTAGTCTTCTGTGATGCTTCCAAGAATGGACTAGGATGTGTGTTGATGCAGGATAAACAAGTGATTTCTTTTGCTTCCCGACAGCTTAAGAAACACGAGGAGAATTATCCGACACACGATATGGAGTTAGCTGCCGTGGTTCATGCCTTGAAAATCTAGAGACATTATCTCTATAGAGAAACATTCCAGATTTTCACAGACCACAAGAACTTTAAGTATATCTTCTCTCAGCACGAGCTTAACATGAGGCAACGTCGTTGGATGGAGTTAATCAAGGACTACGATTGTACAATTGATTACCATCCGGGCAAGGCCAATGTTGTTGCAGATGCCTTGAGTAGGAAATCAGCAACATCAACCATGAATAGAGCACAACTAAACTCTTTAGTATGCTCTAGGAGAGATATGCTTATCTCTTTAAGGCAAGACAATGTACAGTTGAAGGTGTCATTGTTAGCTGGGTTGTTAGCTGAGATGCATATTAAACCTACCCTAAGAGAGCAGATTAAGGAAGCACAGCTAGGTGATGCTGCAGTTCAGCAGATTAGATCTGAGTATGGAAATGAGAAGCGAGATGGTTTCCATGACTCAGATGACCAAGTAGTCTGTTATAATGGAAGGATGATAGTGCCGGATGTGGATAACTTGAGGAAGTTAGTCCTGGAAGAAGCTCATTCTTCCATGTATGCTATGCATCCAGGGAGCACCAAGATGTATCAGAATTTGAAAGATCTGTATTGGTGGCCTGGAATGAAGAAGGATGTTGCAGAGTTTGTTCTGAGGTGTCCTGTGTGTCAACAAGTTAAAGCTGAACACCAGAAGCCTGCAGGAACAATGCAACCTTTACCCATACCACAGTGGAAGTGGGACCATGTGACCATGGACTTTGTTGTTGGCCTGCCCAGGACAAGCAAATGACATGATTCCATTTGGGTAGTTGTTGATAGGTTGACAAAGACAGCACACTTCTTACCTGTCAAAACAACCTATTCTGCTGAAAGGTTATCACAGTTATATGTGCAAGAGATAGTGCGTTTGCACGGAATTCCTATCACAATAGTTTCTGACAGAGGTCCTCAGTTCACAAGTCATTTTTAGGAACAATTACACAGAGCCTTAGGCACCAAGCTAAGGTTTAGTACGGCCGTTCATCCACAGACTGATGGATAGTCAGAAAGGACCATACAGACTTTAGAAGACCTATTGAGAGCATGTGTTCTCCAGTTTACCGGGAGTTGGGATCTACACCTAAGCTTGATAGAGTTTGCCTATAATAATAGCTATCAGCATAGTATTGATATGGCACCATATGAAGCCTTATATGGTAGACGTTGTAGATCACCCTTGTGTTGGTTTGAGACTGGTGAGCGTCAGTTGTTAGGTCCTGATCTTGTGCAGCAGACCACAGAAAAGATTAAAGTAATACAACAAAAGATTAAGACTGCACAGGATAGGCAGAAATCTTATGCTGACAAGCGGCGTAGACCCTTAGAGTTCCAGGTTGGAGACAAAGTGTATCTCAAAGTCTCGCCTTGGAAAGGAGTCCTTCGTTTCGGAAGGAAAGGGAAGTTAGATCCTAGATATATGGGGCCTTATCCAATCATTGGACGAATTGGAAAGGTAGCATATAGACTAGAGCTGCCACCAGAGTTACAGAGGTTACACAATGTGTTTCACATTTCTATGCTGAAGAAATGTCACCCAGACACTGAGTCAATTCTACAACCTATGGAGGTAGAATTGAATGAAGATGTATCTTATGAGGAGGGACCAGTGTCAATCCTTGATAACAGAATTAAAAAGTTAAAGAAGAAAGATATAAGTCTTGTGAAAGTCCTCTGGAATCACCGTGGTGTTGAAGAAGCCACTTGGGAACTAGAGGATGAGATGAGAAGGAAGTATCCTGCCCTTTTCTCTTAATATGTCTTATCGATTTCGGGGACGAAATCCTTGTAAGGGGTGGATAATTTGTAACATCCCTGACCTGGGTTATGAGTTAAACCTAGGTGTTTTGCCTAAATATGTAATTAAATCCTTGTGATTAATTTAGGTCATGTAATTAAGTTTCTCAGAAACATATATTTCAGATTTTGCTCCTTTTTATATAAAATTGTAGCATTGTTTTGTTATACAGGGACCTATGTGCAATTTACCCAGTTAGAAGGGTTAACTTGCAATTTGCACATGTTGAGATGTTCCTCTGATGTTGAGACATCATGAGAATCATTATGATGAAGTTTGAGGGATTTCCCAAGCTTGGGCACCAAGGTGCAGTTGTGGAAGTAATCCCTGTGCTTGAAAACCCTAAATTGGAGTAAAGTGCAATTTACCCAATTTGAGGGGTGCAACTTGTAATTTACACCATCAAAAGTATTTATTAAGACTCTTGTCATCATTTAGATAAGAAATGATGAAGAGGTCACTTTAATTGAATAATCATATAATGAAAAACACCTTTGTGATTGAATAATCAAGGTGTATGTACAGTAGCCTTTTATGTGTATGCTTAAGTTATAGGTTGATCTTCTTTGCCTTCATTTCTTGACCTTAAAAGAAGGTTGTCCTTAGAAATAAGAAGAAGGGACGAGCAAAGAAGGACGGAGGGACTCAGTTGAAAATATGGAGAACTTATGAGCTTATGTTGAAACCTCATCCCAAGTATATAAGCTCTCTACTTCACTTAGCAAAGAAACTCTTCCTTCGTTTCTTTCACTGTTCCATTTACCCAAACCGACTAAAGAAGAGTTGTGGAGCTCAGGAGGACGACCAAGGAGTGCAAGGTAGGTTTGAATCCTCCCTTTTGCTTAAGTTCATGGTTAGAACTCGAATTCAAGGTCAAATTGATGGTTAGCTCACTTAGCTCTACCTTTCTAGCCATCTTTTCTCAACTTTCCTTGGAAGGATCACCTTGGCCGACCTGTGGAAACACTAGGACGCCATTAAATCTTGGATCTCGAAAGCTTGGAGCTCAAGGAGAAAGCTTTAGGCAGGTTTTATAACTCTAAACCCATGCTTTGTTATATACATCTTGTTTATGCTTTTAGATGATAGTTCTTCTTCTTCTCTACCTTCCTTTGCTACTTTGCAAGCAAATCCGTGAGAAATCCTTTATTATTGAGCTAGGAGATGAATACGTTATTTCCAAAGTTAATCCACTACTTTTCACTTTACTAAACGGTCTCCACCAAGTGCTCACACGGTTTGCAAAACCGTTTGGTGAGCAAACGGTCTCAAGACCGTGTAAGGGAAAACGGTCTTCAAGACCATTTAGCCGCATTGACCGAGCATGGACCGTATAAGAAATCTGTTCATAATTATGTAGGCTAATAACCCACAAAATGTGAGAGGTTAACTCCAAAGGAATCGAGAGATATAGCCTTTTTAAATCAACAAATCAATTGAATTTAGTTCTGAATTGCAATCTGTTGAAATCGCCCCTTTTTGGGCAAACGGTCTCAAGACCGTGTAAGAATGTTGACTAAGCGTTGACCGTATGAAATTACTGTTCATAATAATGTTGATTAACAACTCACCAAATTTGATGGACTAATTCCAAACGAACTAAGTGTTGAAGGATGATTACTAGGGTAAACCCTAATTGAAATCAGTACTGAAATCTCAATGAATAACTTAGTGTTTTTGGGTTGATTGACCCAAACGGTCTCAAGACCGTTTGGGGATCAACCAAACGGTCTCAAGACCGTGTGGTGACAACCCAAGACCGTTTGGAGGTCTAGGGTTAAGGTAATTTGATCAATTGAGGGGCCAATTGCAATGGGTTATTGAATTAATCAAAAATACTGACTTGAGACTGAATCAAGGTTCAACCCCTATCAAATCACATTAGATTTTGATGACATCTTGGGCAAACGGTCTCAAGACCGTGTGGAGTTCATCCACACGATCTCAAGACCGTTTGGGACAAGTTTGGGCCCAATTGGAGCTCAATTGAAGGGTTCAACCTTGTGTTGATTCACATTGTTGAGTGTTGATGGTTGAACATTGATGGACCTTAATTGAACCAACTTCAACCCTAATTGGATAACAATTGAGGGTCAATTGAGTGACCAATTGGTTAAGCATAACCCTAATTGACTCAATCTATAAATGGTTACCATGACTTTGACCATTTGGAGGCTTCAACATTGATAATCATAAACGATTGAAATCATTGAACCATGTTGAAGGTCCAAACGGTTTGAGACCAAATGGACCAAACGGTCTCAAGACCGTTTGAGGCCTCATGGTCTCAAGACCGTTTGAGACCTCACGGTCTCAAGACCGTTTGAGGTCACACGGTCTCAAGACCGTGTGAGGCCTCACGGTCTCAAGACCGTTTGGGGCCAAACGGTCTCAAGACCGTTTGGACTCAAACGATCTCAAGATCGAGAGACACCAAACAGTCTCAAACCGTGTAAGCCCTCTCGGTCTTGAAGTCAAACTTGTTAAATAGTCTACACCCTCACACGGTTTGGGAAAACGACCTTGAAGGTCACACGGTCTTGGAGTCAACCCTAGCAAACGGTCAACTCATCCAAACGGTCTCAAACCGTTTGGAGGTTGAAGGTTGAAACCGTTTGAGGTTTTCAAAGGTTGATTTCACTTAATCAATTGAAGGTGTAAATGGTTCAATGATGCTCTAATCTAAACGCTAATGATAACCTAGGATATTAAGGGATTAAGTGACTAATGAATTGAACCATGATGGTGATCAATGGGGTGAATTACCAAAATACCTTGATGGGTTCAATTGAGTAATACCTTATTCAAATCAAACCCTAATCACATGATAGTGATGTTTTGGCTTATGTTAGCCCACGAGGACTTAACCCAACCTGATCTAGAGTGGTGTTATCACCATCTACTAGTATGAGGAGAGAGAAAGTATCTTAAGAGAGAGAAAGTACCTTAAGAGAGAGAAAGTACCCTTTTAGGATGGAAACTCAAGTAAAGAACCTTCAATACACATGAATGTGCATGATTAGGGTATGATCCACCTATGTGAGATCATGGAAACCCTAATTATGATATATGATGAATCTTAAGCTAATCTAAGAGCATCAATGATGATGTTCCTCATACATGATGATGTTATGAGTTCAATTCACCATATGATGTGAATAGTAAACCCTAATTCAAGGGTAATGACATATGATGTGAATAGTAAACCCTAATTCAAAGGTGATGACATGTTATATGATTATTAAACTCTATTTGATAAGAATCAAAGAACTTAGCTCTTATGACAAGAGTGGAAAGTATAATCATTGTTTTGAATTACCTTTATTAGTTGAATTAACCATGCAGGTTCTGATATGGAGGTGATCATATCCAGGTATGGATGATGATACTATATTCATTAAAGGCATATTGATAGCTTTATGAATAAGTAAAGTATCTTGATGCCTTGTCAGTGGCATTCTATGATAATAATGGGCTGTGAGAGCCATGGATACCATCAAGGTCATGCTTTAGAGATGACTTTGTTGGGTTTTTGTGGAGAAAACATGTGCGGCGGAAGCGATAAATCCACGCAACCCGTAACAGGATCTCGTCGATAACAGCGTATTCGGAAATAGGTTTGCGGGATATATCTTATCGCGGAGCAAGTCCGGCGATGTCCCGCTGCACGACGGTGAAACACTGCTTGTCAAACACGGACGGATCTTCTCTCCCGTTCGCTGTCGCAGGTTGATCCGGCAATGCTCCTCTGCGGCAGTGATGTACGTTGCTCGTAGCACGTACATGTGGTCGTTGACGTCCTCCGAACGCAGGCGTCAAGGCGTCTGCGTCTCTACTTTGTCCATGCGGATGGACGGAACTCCACGTCGCGCTTCTCAAGTCGGCGGGAAGGAGCGTGTCTCTGCGGCGGCGTGCTAGCGGCACGTTGCTCTCCTTTCTTTCCTAAGGATGACGACGGCTAGGTTTTGTACGTGAGAATAACCTAAAAGCGTCTCTCTATATCTTATATAGATATCGGTCGTCTATCCTCCTTTAAATAGGATAAGAAGAGAAGTAGGGTTTCCTAAACCCATCGGTAAACAGAAACGTTGCGTTAATTAAAACGCTCGTGGATTAATTAGAATATTTCGGAATTCATTAATTAACCAAATAATCGCATTAATTGATTAATTAATATCCGACTCCATGCAATCGCTTGGGATGGCTCTACGGGCATACATATACCAACAGACTCCCACTTGTACTTAGAGCCAGTCACTCCAATATTATTCTCATCGATTACATAAACATTTTAGTAATCAATGTGATTCGAAGCAATTTCAATCAAATCCACAATTATACTCCTATTCCAACACATCCTGTGCGTGTGACCCGGTAGGCTCCAAATTACGTTGGCAGTGATATCCATAATCATATTATGATTTCACAAGCAATGATTGGTATCTAGCAAGACTTCATTGCTACCCAAGTAATTGGAGAAGTTGGAGAACAACTTAACCTATCATACATGACCGGTGTTACAGTGATTGTACAGTTCCTTTGTCGCTGATATCCGGATTGAACTCAAGTCATGGAATTGTTATCCTCTTCAATGTTCAATCCATGTTCCTTGAACTAGAGCAGACTGTCTGAGATATATGTAAGCTCAATATCACATATTGACTCACATCAGCATGGCCATGCATTTCTCAGTCTTGCTTATCAAGTGGCCGGAATATCAAACTCCCGTAGGAAGGACAAATTCCATCTACATCACTCACAGTCATCCCCATGTGTCACAGTGCACCCAAGCACCATCTTTATAGCAATCCTTATTCAGGACCACGATGGATGATGTCAAAGTACACCAAACGTCATGTGATAAGTGTAGTGACTTCAGGTCTAAGAACCACAATCACCACCATCATTATGAGATGTGACTCTAACTACCAATCATGGTATCCATGTGTCACTCTCAAGGTGGGTCTATCCGATACACTGTTCTCTAACAAGTATCTATGTATTTGGTTTGATATCTCCATATCATGGATAATGAGATTCTTCCATCAACCAACATACATTCTAATCTTATGTGTTATTGATGTTTATGGATATTTCCACAATAACAACCGATTAGGGACAAAACAAGAATACATACTCTTAGCATACATATGATCTCACTGTTCAGGTCATCAACCCGAAGACATATGTCATTGAGTATATTATTCTATAGACATCTATAAGTTTTATGGTCATCTCACAATATAAAACACAAACATATAGATTGGAAACTTGCCTTTATTGATATGATCAATGTAGTATTACAAATCATTTACATAGTATCCCATTACAATCATCGAATGATAGTCTCTATGGGCATACAAACCAATAGATTCCCACTTGCACTTATACCCAATCACCCATGAATCTCAATCCAAGTGATCGAACATGCCCGTCATGTTTCTGCTGTGAAAGTGCTTTTGTGAGCGGGTCAGCCACATTGCTTTCTGTAGGTACTCTGCAAATCTTCACATCTCCTCGTTGTACGATCTCTCGTATGAGATGGAACCACCGTAGAATATGTTTGGAACGTTGGTGCGATCTTGGTTCTTTAGCTTGTGCAATTGCTCCATTGTTGTCGCAAAACAACTCAATTGCATCACCAGCGCTTGGAACCACTCCAAGTTCAGAAATGAACTTCTTGATCCACACAGCTTCCTTTGCAGCATTAGATGCGGCAATATATTCGGCCTCTGTTGTAGAATCCGCAACCGTCTCTTGCTTGGAACTCTTCCAGCTCACAGCTCCGTTGTTCAGGCAAAACACAAATCCAGATTGCGATCTGTAGTCATCTTTGTCAGTTTGGAAGCTAGCATCGGTGTAACCCTTTACTACGAGCTCTTCCTCACCACCGTATACCAAGAATTGATCCTTAGTCCTTCTCAAGTACTTTAGGATGTTCTTTATGGCTGTCCAGTGACATTCACCTGGATCTGACTGATACCGGCTCGTCATGCTCAAAGCATACGATACATCAGGACGAGTACATAACATCGCGTACATGATAGATCCAATTGCTGATGCATATGGAATCTTACTCATGCGTGCCCGTTCATCACATGAACTAGGACATTGGGATTTAGAGATTTGAACCCCATGGGACATGGGCAAGTTACCTCTCTTAGAACCCTCCATGCTAAACCTCTTTAGCACCTTGTCAATGTATGTGCTCTGGCTTAGGCCTAGAAGCCTTCTAGATCTATCTCTATAGATCTTGATCCCTAGTATATAGGATGCTTCACCTAAATCCTTCATAGAGAAAGTCTTCCCTAGCCAACCTTTTACTGTCTGAAGAGTAGGGATGTCATTTCCCATCAATAGTATGTCATCCACATACAATATGAGAAATACGACTGTGCTCCCACTAACCTTTTTGTAAACACAAGGTTCATCTTCATTTTGACTAAAGCCAAACTTTTTGACTACTTCATCAAAACGTAGATTCCAGCTCCGAGATGCTTGCTTCAATCCATAGATTGACCTTTGTAGCTTACAGACTTTATTGGCTTCCTTTGGATCGATAAAACCCTCAGGTTGTGTCATGTACACATCCTCGAGTAAATTCCCATTAAGGAATGCTGTTTTAACATCCATCTGCCAAATCTCATAGTCATGATAAGCTGCAATGGCAAGCATGATCCTGATGGATTTAACCATGGCAACTGGTGAGAAGGTCTCGTCATAATCAACACCTTGAATTTGACAGAATCCTTTCGCAACCAATCTATCTTTATAGGTTTGAACATTTCCATCCATGTCAGTCTTCTTCTTGAAGACCCACTTGCACCCTATGGGTCTTACCCCTTCGGGTGGATCCACCAAGGTCCATACCTTGTTGGTGTACATGGATTCCATCTCAGATCTCATGGCTTCGAGCCATTTCTCAGATTCTGGTCCCTTAGTAGCTTCTAGATAGGAAGTTGGCTCATCTGCTATGCCCAATTCGTCACTGTCTTGAGTCACGAGAAATCCAAATCTCTCAGGCTCAAGTCGTGTCCTACTAGATCTACGAGGTTCCTGTGTTACATTTGGAACTTGAAATTCCACAACAACTTGTGAGTCCTCATGTTCCTTATGTACCTCCTCAGGTTCTCTGCTTTCTTGTTGGTCTCGAACTTCTTCGAACTCTACATTCCTCCCACTAATTCCTTTGGAAATAAATTCCTTTTCAAGAAATACAGCAGTCCTAGCAACAAACACTTTGTTGTCAGTTGGTGTGTAGAAGTAGTATCCCCGAGTTTCCTTGGGGTATCCAAAAAAATAGCATTTTTCCGATTTGGGTCCAAGCTTTTCAGGAAATTGTTTCCTAACATAAGCTTCACATCCCCAAATCTTTAACATAGACAAATTGGGACGATTCCCATTCCATATCTCATATGGTGTCTTTTGAACCGATTTGGAAGGTACACGGTTAAGTGTAAATGCTGCAGTTTCAAGAGCATATCCCCAGAACGATATTAGAAGTTCGGCTGAACTCATCATTGATCGTACCATGTCTAATAATGTACGATTCCTTCTTTCTGACACACCATTATGTTGTGGTGTACCAGGTGGAGTCCATTGTGATACAATACCACAGTCTCTCAGAAGGTCCTCAAACTCTTGGCTTAAGTATTCGCCACCTCGATCTGAACGGAGTGCTTTAATACTCTTACCAAGTTGCTTCTCTACTTCATTCTTGAAAGTCTTGAACATTTCAAGAGTTTCTGACTTGTGTTTCATAAGATATACATAGCCATACCTACTGAGGTCATCAGTGAAGGTAATGAAGTATTGATAGCCTCCTCTAGCATTTGATCTAAAAGGTCCACATACATCAGTATGTATGAGCCCTAGCAGATCACTGGCTCTCTCACTGTGTCCAGTGAAAGGAGTTTTGGTCATCTTCCCTAATAAACATGCCTCACATGTCTCTAATGATTCAAAATCAAAAGAGTCTAGATAACCATCCTTATGGAGTCTAGATATGCACTTCTCGTTTATATGCCCAAGACGAAAATGCCATAAGAATGTTTTGTTTGAGTTGTCAAGTTTTAACCTTTTAGTATTTACGTTATATATGCTAGTCTCAAGTTCTAACAAGTAGATACCATAAGACATAGGGGCATTGCCATAAAAGATCTCATCTTTAGATATAGAAATAATTCCATTCTTAATGTGAAATTCAAATCCACTCTTGTCCATACAAGATACAGAAATAATATTTCTATTAATGGCAGGTACATAATAGCAATTCTCTAATTCTATTATAAGGCCCGTAGGCAAAGATAAACTAATAACTCCAACTGCGGTGGCAGCAACTCTTGCTCCATTAGCAACCCGCAGCTCGACTTGGCCCTTTCGTAAAGGCTTACTTCTTATCAGATCCTGCATATTAGAACATATGTGAGATCCACATCCGGTATCCAGTACCCATGATGAAGAAGTATTTAAGTTTATCTCAATAACGTATATACCTGAAGTGGAGATCTCTATCCCCTGCTTCTTCTTCCTTAGTTCCTCCAGGTAGAGAGGACAGTTTCTTTTCCAATGTCCAGGCTGGTGACAATGGTGACAACTGCCTTCTTTGGAGATCCCACCTTTAGCTTTGAGCGCGGATGACTTTGGCTTCTGCCCGGCTTTAGAACTTTTCTTAGCCTTGCCTTTGCCTTTTGACTTTCCCTTTGTCTTGCTGATCATCATCACAGACTTGGGCTTGTCTTTCTTCATCTGTGCTTCGGCTGTCCTCAACATGCCCAACAATTCTGACAACGGCTTGTCAAAATTGTTCATGTTGTAGTTCATGACAAAATGATTATATGATTCAGGCAACGATTGTAGAATCACATCAGTGGCCAACTCTTGACCTAGGGGAAATCCCAGCTTGGATAGGCTTTCCACGTACCCAATCAAGGTGAGTATATGGGTGCCAACTGAGTCTCCCTCTTTCATCTTGCTTTTGAACAACGCCTTTGAGACATCATATCTCTCCTATCTTGCTTGATGTTGATACATGTTCTTGAGATGTGTTACCATCTCCATGACATTCATGTTCTCATGTTGCTCTTGCAACTCATAGTTCATTGAGCACAACATTAGGCACTTGACATCCACGGCATCATCAAGGTGCTTCTTGTAAGCATCCTTTTCAGCCTTGGGCGCATTTACGGCGGGCTCCTCTGGCTCTGGTGTTTCAAGGACATAGAGCTTACGCTCATGTGTGAGAACAATTCTCAATGTCCTAAACCAGTTTTGAAAGTTGGTTCCGGTAAGTTTGTCCTTCTCAAGGACCGATCGCAACGAGAACGTGTGAGTGTTGTTTGCCATTTGATTGCTACAAAAGAAAAAATTTGCATTTAGTCCAAAACATTTTGACTTGTAAAGATTTGATAAACGAGATTAATTAGGCCTTTAATTAATTACGCTCCCACTATTTTATTCAAATTGATAGCCCTCACTATCAACTTGGAAGATTGCAATGCACAACCTTCTAGTGAGCCAAGACCCAAAATAATTGGATCAATGCCCAGCCAACGCTGGCATCAAAGACCAAATACTAAGGTAGGCAACTTTTGCCAATTGCATCATATGCAACTCTTGGATAGATGATCATACACAACTCCTTGCCATGATGCATCTGTGTGCCTCTAGGTACTTGATCCTATCAAGGTTCCCTAGTTAAGTCCAACCCATAAGCCAACACGATGAGTGTGCACCCTGCGGAGGCAGACCCACACACCCACCATCACACTTCCACGAGATAGATAGTGTACCACGCGGAGGCGTGCCCACACATAGTCGATCAAGCTTTTCATGTGTGTTGCTTTATGGAAGGCAACTAAAACTTAATATTATTAATTGAGGGATTTTATTAATACATATATATATATCCAAACACCACATACTTATAGTACGTATCATATACTACTATATCCACAACCACAAACGATAGACATGCAATCACAAATACATCAGTTATGGCCATACTATTGTAATCCTTTGGAGCAACAAAGGATTACGGTCCACCTATGGTCTTATGCATCTCATGCAACACCTGTGAAAACAACCTGTAAGCCTATAATGATCAACATTACAATGAACAACTTCATGGATGCTTCGTGAGGTTGGAATGTCAAGTTGCTTCTTGGAATGGGATCTTCTTGTTGCTTCTCCATGGACGCTCCTTAGAGTGGGATCTTCAGGTTGCTTCTTGGAATTAGATCTTCATGGTGCTTCTCCATGGACACTCCTTGGAGTTGGATCTTCAAGTGGCCTCCTTACATCAAGATTACAAAGACTAAAACTAATCCTATCTTTATTACATCATATGATTACAAAATTAAAGAGAAAGAATTAATTACACTTTGAAATAAGAGATGAGGCTCGGCATGCAAGCCGAATACATTATACAAAGGATCCATATGCAACGATTATACATCCATAACATTCACAAACAACCATATCCACAAGATCAACATCCACATCCATTAACAACATTCACAAAAGGGGATACTAGGCCATAACCGTGCATGCACTCACCACATAAAACAGATTTTAAAGGCGACATGTATGCTATCATAGGTATATCTACATATACGTATATACATATTAAAATTGCAGTACTTTTAATGCGGGACATTCCCCATTAAATGAATTTTGACTCCCACGCAGACAATGCGGGGTACACAGGGGCAGCGCCCCTGTGCGGGGACCCCTGAAAGGTCTACGGAATTTTACTTCCGTGCACTTAGGAAAATCACTATTTTCCACAGTCGACCCCGTCCAAAACGTCAAAAACAATAGCCTGCGGCGTATGTGGAATTAGGTTTAGATTTGCACATTAACAGGTTTAATTCGCATCGTATGCAACATAAAACAGTATACAGCGATTCGATCATATCGAAACGAATCCAAATACACCGTAGATCGACGCTGCTCTGATACCACTGTTGGGTTTTTGTGGAGAAAACATGCGCGGCGGAAGCGATAAATCCACGCAACCCGTAACAGGATCTCGTCGATAACAGCGTATTCGGAAATAGGTTTGCGGGATATACCTTATCGCGGAGCAAGTCCGGCGATGTCCCGCTGCACGACGGTGCAACACTGCTTGTCAAACACGGACGAATCTTCTCTCCCGTTCGCTGTCGCAGGTTGATCCGACAATGCTCCTCTGCGGCAGTGATGTACGTTGCTCGTAGCACGTACAGGTGGTCGTTGACGTCCTCCGAACGCAGGCGTCAAGGCGTCTGCTTCTCTACTTCGTCCACGCGGATGGACGGAACTCCACGTCGCGCTTCTCAAGCCGGCGGGAAGGAGCGTGTCTCTGCGGCGGCGTGCTAGCAGCGCGTTGCTCTCCTTTCTTTCCTAAGGATGATGACGACTAGGTTTTGTACATGAGAATAACCTAAAAGCGTCTCTCTATATCTTATATAGATATCGGTCGTCTATCCTCCTTTAAATAGGATAAGAAGAGAAGTAGGGTTTCCTAAACCCATCGGTAAACAGAAACGTTGCGTTAATTAAAACGCTCGTGGATTAATTAGAATATTTCGGAATTCATTAATTAACCAAATAATCGCATTAATTGATTAATTAATATCCGACTCCATTCAATCGCTTGGGATGGCTCTACGGGCATACATATACCAACAGACTTGTGATGAGTATAATGAGAAATGATGATTGATGTGAGTTAAGCTTGTTACATTGAGTATTCTCCTTTTATAGTTGTTATGCTACTGTTATTGTTTGAAGAACAATGTGTGATGTTAAATGAATACTGAATGTACCTAACTAATCAAGTATAATGTAGAGCCCTGATCATAGACCCATTATTGTCAGAGATCAAATGATGGTGAAACAGGTTTTCCTAAGGGAACTCCTGGATCACATACAATTGAGTATGTGGGGTATATGGATGTGTAGAACCTTACATCCTAGTGTAGGAATTTGATGTAGATATGTAATCCGTCAATCCTTCACTACAATCCCATACCGTATCAGTAGTAGGTAAACATGAAACCTCCTGATGACGAAGAAAACATAGATATTCGTATCAGTGGAGATAAACATGAAATCTCCTGATGACGAAGAGAGTACAGAACGCCACTGTAACTCTAAAATAGCGAAGGACCAGTTTACCCTGGTGAGCTATAATAGTAGAGACACAAGATGTCCTACAAGTGATCCTCTTACTGACTGAGGAAGGTGAAGGTCATGAGAATCCGGCTCTCTTAATGACCTATGTATGATACTGATGTGACTTCTTAGCGATCAGTTGGAGTATGAGTGGTATGCCTCATCTCCACAGGGCATAATATTATTTGTAAAACATAATCAACCGCGTAGTATACCTGTTAGAGATAACTACGAGTTAGTTGATTGATGATACACTGTAATAGTGCTTATATTCTTCATGTCTCATAAATGTTGAGTGCTTGTTTATAGCTGCAACTGCTATTGAATACTTTGAAAGATTTACTGCTTAAGATATTCTTTGATGTTATAATAAAGCTTCTGGCGGAGAGTTATAACTCTCGCTGGGACAATTATGTAAAATTGTCTCACCCCGTAGACTTCAACTTTTTAGGTGGACGTTGGAGACGGAGGAACCAGTCTACAGGTGACCAGTCCCAGCAGCAGCAGCAGCAGCACCAGGAGCAGCAGTAAATCTCAGGTGGAGATTTAGCCTGCCATGTGGTGTAGTTAGAGTAAGTCCTATGTGTCCTCTGTACTCTCAGGTCTTGGAGTCTTTTGTTATGAGTTCTTGAGATTTTGTGTCTTGTTGTATATAATTACTCAAGAAGTAATTATCATGAGATGTAAACAATTTATCTCTTGTTATGAAAGAAGCTTTTATGGATTCAAGCTCTTGTTTCGAAAAGTTTTAATTTCCCATGATTTTGTCTTCCGCTGTTAATCGAATCGCTTCCGCTAAGTTTGAATCGTGTTTATATCGTGGTTTGGAGATCAGAGCCCACATATACTTTGTCTATCTAAGAAGTAAATTCCCCTTATAGAGGGTGACGTGTCAACTAGTCTATTAAAGATATAGCAACTTGATAAGACACCTTTGTAAACTGCCAATCTATTGGCTACTTTATTAACAACTTTATGATCAGGTGTACAACAAAATTGAAGGATAGTCTGGTCCTCCTGTATCCCCTCCGTCTATGTAGAAAACAACCAAAGGGCCTAAACTTTACCATGTATCATGTCAAGGAATGTATGACTGTCTGACTCCATTGACCAAGGGGTGTGGGTTGTGTTGCCTTGGAGTTGCAAATGTTGAGTGTTGCACACCAAGCTTCCAGGTAAGAACCTATGCCCAAAGTCACCTCAGAAGGCATGGAGAAAGCCCAAAGAAGAGTGCCATTTTCATCTATAAGGATACAACCACATTTATAGCGAATTTATCATAAATGCCCGTTGCGCCATCTACCAATGCCCAAGTTAAGTTCGGTGGTACCCACCATAGGCTTGATCAAACAAGCAGGAGAATACCTAACACTATAGTAATTACATGGTTGAATCATCATATATTCTCAAGTATGACAACGAAGATCATCATTCTCTAGTCTATTAACAACAATTTTTTTAACTGTATGGTTGAACAAGTAAGTCACATTATACCATATAGACTTTGGGCTAGACCTTTTAGTATTATCATTCATGTAGGAGAACCTAGCCTCCCATAAGCACCACATGATGATCTGAGGGAGCAACCCAAATATCAAGCCAACAATAGACAAACAACTTGCAGACTTCCATATGCGAGTTAACCCAACACACAAGTTGTGAAAATTCTCAAAAGAAGATCCCCAATAAGGCGCAGACAAAGTTTGCGCCAAAGATCACATGCCATTTTCCCCTGCTAGAGCAAGTGATCCAAAAATTCATCTTGTTTGGAGTCGTGACATTCACATTGAAACACCATGGCAATGTGGCAATCTCTAACTCTAGAATCCACTCCAACTGCCTTGCTTAAATTCTTCACATTTGAGGCACTTACTCATACATATATACATATATATATATATATATATATATATATATATATATATATATATATATATATATATACCTCACATGCAACCGCATAGAGGTGAAAAGTACATAGATATGATGCATGTGATGATGAAAGTGAACATCAGCAATGTCATTCAATCATACCAACATGGAGGAATAACCTAGAGAGTTCATCAAGTTTGCAGTAGGGTGGGGTATGCTGAATAACATGTCCCAAGATGATATAGAATGGAAACGAGATAGTGATATCTACTATTCATTTATTTCCTCCAAGATTTGTTTCATAGCAGTCATGTGAGGTCCATCGCATTGTTATGTTTCATAAGTGGTTTTGATAGCAAGAAGTCATCCTATACCTCAGTGGTAGATCTAGAAATTTGTAGTAGGGGGGTTGAGTTTGTTAAGTCATTACTAAAATTGTATATTAAAAAATTTATAATATGTGATAGTTAGATGAATTATCATTAAGGCGGGGATCAAATGTGCAAACCAAAATTTCCCATGCCCAACTCATACTCAAGCTTGGACCCGTAACTCATCTTAATTCTTATTCCAAAAAACTAAATCATTTTCAATATATTGAAATTTTTTCATATATTCGACTGCCATATTTCCTCACAATCTTGATCCATGTTTCAGTCCGGAACTGACATGGTTCATTAGTTTTTGAACATAGTTCATAATTTCTTAATTATCTAAAAAGAATGATATTGATGTTCTTAACAAATGTGGCAACACATCTCACTATCACATAGACAGCGAGGTGTTACGCGAAAACATGCGGAAAACACCATAACCACATATTACTAAAACATGGGTTAATTAAAACCGATTGTGGAAAGCGGATAAATTGAGAAACCATAACATATAGGTCCTCATCCTGTAAGAAAACATGTTATATAAATATATACAAGGCTTTATACGTGTCCACAACTTAGGAGACCAGTTGTTTTGTCATCACATGAGTCCATCACATGTTATATATATATATATATATATATAAAGGCCCACATCTGGCCAACAGTAGGATATACAAAGGATCAACAACCATAGATCGTGAAACAATGCCAAAACACCCCCAAGGACCTGAGAGTACAGGGATGACTCTAGACTCTACTACACAACACCAAAACAGCAGCATATCCATCTCTTGCCTTCTACTACTCGTCTTGCTGCTCGTCCGCAACTCCGCGACCACCACCATGTCTAGCTCGAACACCTGAAAACCAGTGGGGTGAGACAATTGAACATTGTCCCAGCGAGAAACATAACTTCTCGCCAAAACTATAAAACCAAAAGGATAAAGCAACAACAGCATATATCTCGTAGAGGTATATCAAGAGTAGTCTATATAGTAAAGATATTCGTACCATTCAAGCTTACCAGGATGTTCATAAGTCATATTACCAATTATCTCTTTATGGAACATGATTAACAAGATAAGATATATTGCCACATAACATGAGGAACATATAAACAACTGCAATATATAGCAAGATTAACTACACAAGCAAGGCCTCAATCAATGTTCTGTATTTTGCCTTAAGCAATAAATACTATACGGCTGGATTACATATTATTATGCCCTGAGGAAGTGAGTCGTACCGCTCAAATCCAACCTTCGGTTGCGAAACCCAAAGTCGGTGCCATACAAGGTCAAATGGAAGAGTCGGACTCCACGACCTCCCACCTCGTAGTCAGTGTACGAGTACAACACAAGAAGGACCGCAGTCTCATGCTTAAGTGGCCTCAGCCACAGGGTCAGCTCCATAGGCTACCCATCCTCTAGCCCACCTCGGTACAGGTCACGATGCTAGTATATCTGAGCCATAGGCCTGTTCACCGTGCTTTGAGCCATGAACGCATTCATGCTCCTTATATCACATATCCAGAGCCATGGGCCTGTTCACCATGCTCTATTCATATCCCGAGTATGCATCCGTAGCTGCACTCGAATCCTCACTATTTTAGGCTAGGAGAAACCTCGCATATTCGACAATATGCGCTCCGGGTTAACCTGTAAGAGAACCCGTTTCACCACCACCAATTCCTGACGATGATGGATCTATGGCCAGGGCAAACTACATGATATATTCCACTGTGATTAATTAGTATCTTTTATGTGGATTGCAAGATTCAACCAAGTTGTATAACATGCAAACTATAATAGGAAATAAACAACAACATTATGCCTTTATTGTAGTCACATCATCCTGATCCATCACAAGGATCCAACATCACATGTTATCACTTGGCCTCTTGCCAATCATCCAGATCCATCTCAAGGATCATCACCTACCATGGGATTTCAGTCCCTCATCATATATTGCCACTGCCTCTCAAGGCTTCATCATCATCATGGGATAGCAATCCCAAGTACTGTTTAGCCAAACACATCATACATCTTATCTCATAATCAAGAGTAACTATTCAAGCAATGTTACTCATCATATATTCCTTATAGCCTTTTACTTGGCTAATCATCACCTGCATGGTTAGTGTACACAATAATCATAGGCTTAACAAAAAGACCATGCTTATCAATATAGGGTGGCATTAATGATTACATGCCTCAACTTGTGATCATGAGCTTAGGTTTCATCACAAAGCAAACCAGATTACATGCTTACCATTTGTTTAGCATTATACAACATATCATGGTGGTCACATATATGTGTTACCTAAAAAAGCTTTACCATATCAATTACCATTCAGCATGTCGATTTATATGAGGGGCAGAACTCTTACTAAAAGCATCACAAACCCTCACCATAACTGGTATCGGGTAGGATACCCTCATCTATGGGTGATATCGGGCAACATAGAAACCAACCCTATCCGTGCACTTCAAGGGTAACAGGCAATGCATGTCGTGCACGTTTGCAACGTTGTGTCGTGTGCAAAGATAACGACCAAGGGCCTGCCGTTCAGCTAGGTGTATCAGGCAACATAGTGTCGGACTGGTGTGACGCACACCCTATCATGCACTCACAAGGGGTTAGTGTGACACCCGTCACAACTACTATCAACGCCTACCTCAAAGAAAAACAGCCCCAAACTACATCTTAAGACAGGTGTGAATCGGACCAGGTACTCCACCAGAGGTACAACTCAAACTGCTATCAATGGACCTATCGTGCAACTAACTAAACCATGACCTAACGACCATCACAAGGCAGAGTGGTGGTGTGACGCCCGTCACAGAGACTAGGAGTATCGTCCATCACAACCACCATAGCCTATCGTCCAAGGTGTTAGGTCAAGAGGGCTGTCAGCCAGCACCTCCCCAAGTTCATCATCAAACTCGGGCACAGGGGCACCAAACCCTAAAGTGTCAAGAAGATGGCTCACCTCTCAACTTAAATGAGAGAGGGGTCTTGCACATCTCTTAACACCAAACGGGCAACACAAGGAACAACCTTAGCACGGTTCATATCCACCACAAAGCTCACTCTTCAAGTCCATTGTGAGAGGAGGGTGTTGCTCAAGCTACTAGATCACAAGCCTACCTCTCAACTTAAACGAGAGAGGAGTGTTGCTCATGATGCTAGGACTCAAGATCACTCCTCAAGATCTAGGAGAGAAGAGAGTATTGCTCACCAAGGAACCCTAGAACACATGGTTTGGCCAACAAGAACAACTAGGCAAGAAACAAAGCTAGCAACATATAAGAACATGAAAGGAGGTAGTATAGTAAGGGTTAGGAGTTATGCAACCCGCCTTAAGCAAGCTCCAAGCTCCTAGGAAGAAGAAAGCTCCAAGGAAGGATCAGCCACCAACCAAGCTAGCTCCTCCAAGAGTGTCATCCACCAAGCTTGCAAAGGAGAAGGGTGTCGTGCACCAAGGTAGAGGAAAAACCAAGAGACTAAAGGATCCCTAGCAAGAGGAAAAGAACACATATATAGAAGGGAAGGGAGGAGAAAAAAAGGTAGAGCCAAGCAAGGTGTCTTCCTCCTAGGTACACTTGTCCTAGTGCACGAGCCACCACTCTAGCAATCCCTAAACACATGTCCAAGGTCATTGCTACATGCAAGCATCAAGTACCAAGTGTCCACTAGTGGTGACACAAACGAGGTCAAAGCTTGGTCAAAGATCATGGGCGACACACTTGGGCGACACACCATCTTCATGGGCGACACACCCCTGGGCGACACTGCCCTGGGCAACACAGCCACCTCCTGGCCGATACAAGGGCCCAACAAGGCAAAGGCAAGGCTCAACAAAGCCCAACAAGGTCAGCCCAAAGGTACTCAAGCAACGAGCCCAAACCATCCTCTCTACACTAGAGGAAGCAAAGAGAGGGAGGAACACCTCACGAGGTGGCCAACTTGCCCACAAACCCTAGGCTTGGGTAAATTGCAAGTAGCACCCTTCGACTCTCAACAAAGCACAACCAAACCCTAATCACCACTAAAGGTGATTAGCAAGCAACAAAGCATCAGGGTTAAGCAAAGCAAACAGGGTAAACCCTAAACAGAGGTCAGGGTCCTTACAACAAATGTTTAACCCAAACTTAAATAAAATTGCATCCATAGAAAGATATATAAAAACTGAGAAAACTTTGGTATATTACAACACTATAGATTGATATAAAACTTTTACTCACGCGTACAATAAGATCAAACACGACTAAGAATTTCAATTCATCTTTTTTTTCTCTCTCCTTCGTTTATATCTTATATTCTTATCACATAACAATAACAAAATAAAACATTACTAATTACATGCATCTTAGTCATGTGCTTGAGAAAAGGAATTTTATTGATTTCCAAAAAAAAAAGGAATTTTACTAAATGATTAGGAAAATTGAGTACCAAACCTGAGCATGGCGAGAAGTGGAATGAACCAACTCGGTTGTCTTGATTGCTACATCCTGTCAATATATATATATATATATATATATATATATATATATATATATATATATATATATATATATATATATATATATATATATTCTTCTAAAGCTGAGGAATGAAGCAACTTGGCTATCTTGTTTGCTACATCATGTCAATATTATATATATATATATATATATATATATATATATATATATATATATATATATATATATATATATATATATATATATATATATATATATATATATATATATATATATATATATATATATATATATATATATATATATATATATATATATATATATATGGGGTTTTATTTAATACCCGCGCGGGTAGCTACCCACACACCTTTCCTACTTTTTTTATTCTCACAATTGTAGAGGAGCATTTTATCTAGCTCCCAAAAAAATTTCATCTAAAAATAATATCATTTGCCCCCTAAAATAAAAAAACCCGTCCATATATTTACTGACTATATATTTTCTGCGCAGTTACTTTTTTGGTCTTAGAGTTGCTCTTGTGTACCACATAGTTACTCTATTGATCTCAGAGTTACTCTTGTGTACCATATAGTTACTCTTTTGTATGTATATATATATATATATATATATATTCTTCTAAAGCAGAGGAATGAACCAACTTGGCTGTTTTGATTGCTACATCCTGTCAATATTATATATATATATATATATATATACATAGGGCGTTCATTCGTTGCCCGCGCGGGTAGTCTAGATTTTCGCTACCCGGCAGCCAAAAAAGTAACTATGGTGATGAGAAAGTAACTACACGAATAAAAGAGTAACTGTGTACAAAATATACATCAGATATATATAAGGACGGGTTTTTTTTATTTTGGAGGGGAAAATGATATTATTTTTGGCTAAATTTTTTTGGAGAGCTAGACAAAATAGTCCTCTACAATTGTGATTTTTTTTTGAAAAAAAGTGGTCGGAAGGGTGGGCGGGTATCTACCCAAGCGGGCAATAAAAATGGGCCCATATATATATATATATGCTACTATAAAAAGAGTGAATCTTTTCTAAAATTTACAGTTATGCCATTTTGTCTTCTTAAAAAAATTCTAACCAATGAGATTGCAGCATTTTAAAAATCTTGCAGCCTCCTTGACTCTCTCTCTTCTCACGTTTTTCTAACATTTTTTGCTTTTTATTTGTTCCTCTTTCTTCTCGTGAAAGCACGTCTCGAAATATCTTCGCTAACCTCCCGTTCAAATCGCACGTAACTTGCCTCTTCCCACGTCTCCTCCCACGCCTCCTCCCATGTCCTCCCACCCTTAGATGTTCCTCCTCAGGAAGCTCCCTCAACTTCCTAAGCCCCACACATCCTCACCCCTCAAGCATCAACGTACAATCATGACCCCACACCTCTCAAAAATCCCTCTGAGTTCATGGTGAAAGTACTATCTTCCTGGCAGGAATGAAAGCGCCCATACAGTATACCGACAGGCGATTGCCACCACCGTTAGTTCTTCTACAAAACTTTATGGGCATTGCGTATAGCACAAACACCAGTCCACTGCTGGAGTTGTAAAGAAAAGAAAAAGGTACCCATCCCTTCTGTTAATTCATGCTTCTCTCAAGCCGTTTTCTGTGATAGAACATTTGATTTCGTCCAAACTCTGTAAAGAATGTAGAGGGTTGTCGATACAGCTGGTCTGCAAACATGTTGTTTCTGGCACAAGCAGGAAAAGTGTGTCACCGTTCTTGTATCTTGTTAACCAGTGAGTCGAGCATTCTAACTGTTAAGCTTTGTGTCCGTTCATCAGTTTGTCCTTCAGATTTGTTGCCAAGTTACAGGTCTAAGCATTGAATCTGGCACCGTCACAACATCAGACGTGTCTCTTTGGTTTGGAGAACAAGGACACCGGTCGCCTAACAACAGTGTTGGCAAAGAGAAAAAGTATGGATTTGTGCCGACCGTGGTTGTCTGGCTGACCTACTGCAGTTCTGCTGCTTCTATCGACGCTACATAGAGAGATTGCCTCACTTCCACACAGCCAATGGTGGCAAGAAATGACTCTGATCTACACCAGCTCACCGACGAAGACAGATGGATGCCACGACATGAGGTCGGTAGGAGGATCTGGTGCAATGCAGTCCGGTTATACTTGTATTATGTAGCAAAATGACGACCATCATGGTAAATGCTCCTCTGCTTTCTGTTTGTATGCTTCACACTAACCTTAAAATTGTCAGTTATCTTGGCAGCGAGTGGAGTCGAGGTGATTTCTATTTCCTTTCTTATTTTTTTTGAGGTAACTAGAGATCAACTCTTATTCATTCCGCTCTCTCGTGCAGATAATAAAGTGTTTACATATACTGTCTTGAAGGCCGTGAGCCAATCAGGTATAACAGAATTGAAATTACAGGAAACTTCAGAAGCTAGGACTCTTTTCATAATCAGGTCTGCAGAGGCATTTTGAGTGTGTGGCACATGATGTAGCGTTAACCAATTAACTTCCTCGTGTATGGTGCTCGCCAAACGGGCATGTGGTTTGAATTTAGTCGGGCCTTCTAGCTTGTTTTGAGTCGGAGAGGATGTACACCGAGGTCCACTCCATCTCCTTTGTTTTCTTTCTTATTGAATTAGCATGACAAGGTGATTACCTTCTTTTCATGCTAGAGTAAAGTTAAGAATTAAACATTGTTTTGCACCGTCTCACCCTTTTAGTAGTACCTTTTTCCATTACGTACGTTTGCAGTGTTTGTATAAAAATGCTCCTGCACGACGTAAAGTCAAATTCAATGTTTTTACATTTCCAATAGCATATTGTTTAATATATTTGATGGCAAACCGAATAGATACTTCAACTTTTCTTCAACGAAAATGAAAGGTATGCTGTGCTCACAAAAACGTTTTCAATTTATATCCGGATGTATTCATTGTTCTTTATTCTGAATTGATAAACGTCGATATCATAATGTTATATTAAAAGATATATTAGGCAATTGGCATAGTCGTTGTTTTCATTATAATTCGCGATATGTTTCACTATATGGCTATTTTTCGTAGGTGATCAATTGGATGTTCAGTTAGGATGTGCATTGAAGTTTGAAGGCTACACATAACGGATGATCTACGAAACAATGCAGCAATTAACTTTTCTTATGCTGGAGTTGAAAGATAATTGGATCCCCTGTGTAAGGTCTTTGGGTAGCACTCTCTCGGCTATGTCTCCTATACGGCTATACCTACACCATGGGGTTAGATTCACAAAATAGCAATACCTGACAACTCAAAACAAATATAGAACAACAATCATAAAGTGAGGATTTCTATTTGAAATGTCCTGAAGGTCGAAATTTTTGTAATGTTATAACATTATATCTAGCATGTGAAATGAATTTTCCAGTTAATTATCAATGTCACTATGCTTCACATTTTTGTTGTATCTTAGTGCTTCCTACATTTGTTAAATTTTACGATTCACACACTTTAAAAAACCAGCGGCAACAAAAGGCCCATAGTTGTTTTGGTATACATGAAGTATATTGTACAAAATAATCTTCTTTATGAGTTAAATAAATACATATCTTTTGAAGTTTATTAAATAAAGAATCATGTCACTTTTGTCGATAGGATAAAGAATAAACAAAATTAACTTATGCGACTCTCATATTATATTTCTTCCCTATTATCAATTCAACAACTATAACCGAAAATAAATGATGGTCAAATGAATCCAACAAAATCTCTCACTACATGTCACCATCTCATACACGTGATATTGTACAAGTTTCATTAATAGCACCAATTGAACCAAGACCCGTCCATGCTTATACATATCAAGAAAAAAAATGTATTAAAAATATATATATACATATTTGTCACTAAAATTTATCTATTCAATGTTACTATAGAAAGAGGGAGTTTTTTCAACTAATTACAGACAATATCATTTTGACCTATTTGACCAACTCAAAAAGTAATATTTTAAAATGTTGTTCTTTCCTTAACTTCTCTTTCTCATAATTTTTCTCATCCTTTTTCCTAATTTAATCTTATCTTTTTCTGACATCTTCTACTAACCGCCCCCACTTACAAACCCAAAACCCCACTCCCAACAAAATGTGCCATTCTCTTAAAAGAATCACACTCAAATAACCAAGTAATTAGTTGATGGTACAAATTGTTATATGTAACAATAGTTTCCAAATCTCTCCCACTCCCTAAATAAAATAAGCACACATTCTCCCTTTTTGACTGTTCATTATTCTTTCTTCCCTTGATATAACTGACGGGGTCCAATTTTCTCTCTCCTTGACATAACTCATATCCTCATAAGCTCCCCCCCAATATGTTTCAAAATCCAACCACATATGTTTGTCTTCACTCAAATGTACAATAAGTAATATCTTTTATTCTTTAAGAAGTTTGTGAGAACATTTGATAAATCAATTATTTCTTTCTAGATAGACATTCCAAGATAGACATTCCAATGACTAAAAACTTTATCGCAAGTACAAAGAAATATAAACACTCATTTGAGAAAGTTAGATATCATTTCATATTTCAAACTTATGATTTTTCTTACAAAAATTGATTAATTTACAATATAATGACATCATCAAAAATATTATAAAGAATTACCTTATCAAAATACATATTTTGTATAATTTCTACAAATCTCAACATTCATTATACTTATTTTAAATTTACTTCAAATCTATTTACTTATTTCGTATGTAGTATGCATATATTTTTTACATAGATGGAAGCCATGAATAAAAACAAATTTCTCTGTTATTTACTTTCAGTAACATATCAATTTAGATTTAAATTTTAAAAACCAACTTTGGGCTCTCTTCTTGACTATACAATTATTTGAGCCATTTCAATTTGTTAGTGAGGTTATATTTGGTAAACAAATCTAAATATTCTTAATTAAAAACCATTTGAAAGTTATTTGTACCTCTGATAACATTGAGCTATTCACATGCTAATATGGTATTATGTTTGTGAGCAATAACAATGTGAAGATGCAGTACCAAATGTCACATATTTCAATCAAATCTTTCTCGATAGAATGTAATCGATAACATAAGTAATTAACATTGTCTTTCAAGGGGGCTTACTCAATTAACGATCATTAACAAATTTTAAGTATATCTTTGCATAAAACTATGACAGTTCTTTTCTAATGATTTGATAATGGTACTTTTTATAAGTTCATTAGAATAAGAATGAATTGCTATCAAAGGATAAATATTATTTCCTGCATGCTCCAACTTAATGTTGAGTTATATTTTTTCCTTGATGAAGATTTTTCTAATGCCACTTTTTTTAATTTCATCTCCTCTTTTAGTATATCAATAATATTATCCGCCCGTTATCCTTCAGGTAGACAATTTCATCCGCACCTGCTGTCGGGTCCGGTGGGGGCATCTCCAGGATTAACCTTGCTGACTCCTTTTCAAACCACTGGTCTATAAACTCCATGTCCCAGCCTCCATTCATATTGACCATGGAGCTGACGGTTAGGCCTAACAGGTCCCCTGGAATTTGAGCCTGGTTCTTTAGCTTTGGTTGCTCACCTGCAACCCAGTTGTCATTCCAAACTGACGTGAGCTCTCCAGATAGAATTACCTTACCGGTGACCACTTCCAGCTTTGGTTTGAGCTTGTTTATCATCCTCCACAGCTGTGAGGCTCCCACAACCCCTTGATTGATACGATGGTGGTACTTTTCTCTCATAACTATCTTCTATAAGGCATGGCGTTGCGACATATAGTCCCAACTCATTTTTTGCAGCAGAGCCTTGTTTTGTAGTTTCGCCATCTTAATATCAAGTCCCCCGTCTTTCTTGTTAGCACAGACTTTATCCCACGCCACAGAGAAAGTGCCCTTCTGCCCCGCTGCACCCTTCCAGATGAAGGTCCTCACGACTCTATCAATATTGTCACAAATTGCTACTGGGAGGGCTGTTGATTGCATAGTATAGATGGGAATGGTATTAAGCACGGATTTGGCCAAGGTTACTCTCCCGGCAAGCGACATCGAATTATTAACCCACGAAGATATCCTGGCTTCAATCTTGTTGATGACGTCGAGGTACATGCCTTTAGACGTTCGTTCATGTATGATTGGAACGCCAAGGTGCTTCCCTAGGTCTTCCGTCTGTCGTATGCCTGTAACCCGCGTGATCACCTTTCTTGCTTGAGGGTTTGTGTTTTTGGAAAAGAAGATTGCCGACTTCTCTTTTGCTAAGATCTGTCCAGAAGCTCTCTCGAATCTCTTCATAACAGCCATCATCATCTTCGCTTGCTTCACAGTAGCTTCTCCAAAAAGTATTAAGTCATCCGCGAAACATACGTGCGAAATTCCAATCCCATTCCTTGTCGCTCGGATCGGCATCCAATTGCCATTGCCTTCCTCCCTGGCAATGTCTTGGCTCAGTCTGTCTAGGCACAATACGAAGATGTAAGGGGAAAGCGGATCCCCTTGTCACACCCCTCGGGTGGCTTTGAAAGGTGCTAAACTCGTTCCATTCCAGGCAATTGAAATTTCTCCTGCCGTTATGATATTCATAATGACCTGCCTTAGGTGATGTGGTATAGCTGTCCTCCTCAATGTATCCTGGATAAAATCCCAATCCATCCTATCGTATGCTTTCGAAAGGTCCACCTTCATCGCCATCAACGTGCTTTTGCCCAGTCTCATTTTCATGGAGTGAACTAGCTCTTGAACTAAAATGATATTATCTGTGATGCGTCTTCCGGGCACAAAACTGCTTTGCGTAGGCGCAATCCACTCCGGCAGAAAAGGCTTGATTCTTTCCACTATAATTTTTTAAAGGAGCTTCAACCCGACATTGTTGAGGGCGATCGGACGGAGATTGTTACAGCTCTCCGGCGTCTTTGTTTTTGGGATCAAGATCAACGTAGAATTTGCCAATTCAGCTTCGATTGGGTCACCTGCAAAACACTTAGATAGCATTAGTGTAACTGAGTCGCCTAAGCGATCCCAGTCTTTTTGTAAAAATCCGACATCTACTCCGTCCGGCCCCGGCGCCTTGATCGGATTCATCTTCATCAACACTTCCTTCGCTTCCTCCTTGCTAGGAGTCCGCCCCATCGTAAGCTGCTCCTGCTCCTGCAGCTCGGGAAAACTTCCTCCGTACTCCTTCACTACAGAACTGCCCCCTCTTCTTCTTCTCCTCGTGAACAAGTCAGCAAAGTACCCCCGGACGACTTCCTGCAGCTCTATGCCTTCCACCCAAGCTCCTTGATCGCTCTTAATCTTAGTTATCAGGTTCCGTTGCCTTTTAGCTTTAACCAAGGCTTGGAAATATTTGGTATTATCATCTCCCTCCTTCATCCAGTCGCATCTCGCCCTTTGTCTCCACTCCTCTGCCTCATAGTGGATCAGTTCGTTATATTCTAACTGCAACTCCCCCAGCCTGTTGTCATGCTCATCATTCGAGCCGATATTGCTGATAGCCTGCAATCTCCCAATCTCCGATAATAGCTTATGATTCCGTGCACCTGTATTCCGTCTTTCCTCCTGATCCCATTGCACCGACTTCTCCATCAGGTTTGTGATTTCCTTGTGGAAAGGCAACAAGTTGTTCCAATTCTTTTGTAGGAAAGTTGGGAACGAAGGCCTATCATTCCATGTAATACTTGTCATCGGTCGCCGACCTCTTGTCTGCGTTCTCGCCCTTGTCGTGACTAGGACTGGTGCGTGGTCCGAATTTACACGAGGTAAATTGGTCACTGCTGTTGTCGGGTATGCTTCAAGCCAAGCTAGGTTCGCTACCGCCCTGTCCAACCTTTCGAAAAGCCAACCACGCCTGAACGTCATCCTCGGTCCCGACGCGCCCAAGTCCTCAAGCTCGGCGTTACGGAGCCCCTCAACGAACTCCCTGCAACTACTCATCACGATCGGTTCTCCGCCCACCTTTTCGTCCGCGCTCAGCACTGTGTTGAAATCTCCCAGTACCACCCATGGTGAGTCCGACGCCGACGCCATGGTATGGAGATGGTCCCATAACAATCTTCCCCCCGATTGCTTTGTACTCGCATAGACGAAGGTCACCCTGTTCTGCTTGTTCACCTGACAATGTACAAATTGCTTGTGGCTCACTAGAATCTCGACTTCCCCCACTCTTCTCCTCCAAAGCACCCAAATGCCGCCAGAAAATCCCTTAGCTTCAACCCGGTAGGACATTTCAAAACCCAACATTCTGACAATCTTGTCCGCCTTACTTCCACTGGTTCTCGTCTCTAACACCGCAAGAATGTCGATTTTGTGCAACTGTGAAAGATCTTTTATTGTGTTTTGGGTATCTTGTCCACAGATACCATGTACGTTCCAAGCAGCTATAATCATTGGGTTATCATATCTGATTGTCTCGGGTCTTCACTGCCCGGTGTACTCTCCTCCTCCGGTCCGCTGCGTCGAGTCTTTTCCCGTGGACCATTCTTCGTTAACTCTTTTGAGTTCATAATCTTCCGATTCCGGAGATGTACCCCGGTTGACGCACCAAATCGCATAGACTTGGTTGGGCTGCAATATCGATCCGTTGTTTTCCGGCTCAGGACCGCTCCCATCTTGAAGGTCAGACTTCCTTGCCCTCCTTCGTCGTCCCCCGGTATTACCACAGTGTCATCCCCTTCGATTGTCACCACTTGATGGTTTTGCATTTTCTCCTTCCACTGCCTCCACTCGTAGCCCGGCTTAGGTCCTGCAGATTCCATCAGTGTCGCTTCCTCATTAGCTTCCTCCGGGATATCAAGATTCCCAAATTTATTGTGCGTTTGTAGTCCTCCTTTCTTGTTCGGTTGCTCATCCTTCCTTGGCCTCCTGACGAACGCCTTGGCATGTAGGTGCTCCGTGAAATTCCCCATTGGATTCGGCCGGATCTCCTCACCTTCTTTCTGTTTCCCCGCCTTTGCCTGTGCTTCAATGGCTCGCTTCTTTTCCATACAGACCTCATCGGTGTGACCAATCTTACCACAGAACATACAGATACTTGTCAAATTCTTGTACTCAACCATGTACGTTTCTCCTTGGACTATGATCTCTGGGACCAGCGGCTTGCTGGTGTCTAATTTCACCGCTATACGCGCGAACTTGCCGCGCTTCTTCTGGTATGTGTTGGCGTCAACCCTGATCGTGGTTCCGATCGCGTCTCCTACTTCTATCAGGAACCGTGAGTGGTACAGATATATTGGTAGCCGTGGTATGCGAATCCAAACCACCATGAATTTAGGGTTCGCCTCCGACGGGGAGAAGGTTATGTCCCAGGGTTGGACGCTTAGATACGACCCCATCACCGGCCACAGACCCCCAGTCAAGGCCGTAAGATAATCATCTTCCCTGGTGAGTTGCACAATGAAATAGTTGTCCTCCAGGTCTATAAGTCTGAACGCTCCTGCAGGTTTCCACATGGCCCGGATTCGGTCCTGTAGGGTTAGGAATCCGATGTTGCGCGTGATGACCTTTACGACGACCGCAAACATCCAAGGTTTAACGATCTCCTCAAACCTGTCCTCTGCGATCACGAACTTCGGAGTCCCGTCCACTATACTCGTGGCAATATCCTCCTTATTCAGTGTAATGTTTGGATTGTCGAATCCCAGGAACGGAAGCCTGCGTACTTCGGCACCGCCGCCCACAACATCTCTATAAGATACTGCTGTTCGTGGTTCCTGTCCCGCCACCGTTGTGCTACCGGTCATTCCGGCGTGCAAAACTGGAAACACAGCCTGCCCCGACGGCGGGGATGCGTTCTCCTTCCCTTCCTGCGTTAGGTTTTCGCCCATGCTTATCTCGGATTCTTTGCTGTTATAATTCAGCGTTATTCCTTGCTTCTTTAGTATCTCTTGTTGCGCCAGCCTTCTGTTCACCTTCTCCACCACGAAGAGTGGGTTGTCCGAGAGGACCACTGTATCCGGTGCAACTGCCTCACCGATAGATACTTCCTTCGATGCTTCTCCTTGACTCTCAGGTATCGCGGCCGTCGCTCCTGCCTCCATGTGCGTGCCGCTTGCTGGTGTCCTCTTGTCATCCCCTCCTTCCAGCCCTTCCATGCCCACGTAGATCGACCCTTCGACAACGTCCGGGTCATCCGGCGGTCTTGTCCCGCCGAACCTTCCTCTTCCTCCCCGGCCTCCACAACCACCGTGCGCTCCTCCTCTCATAACCCTAACTAGTGTGAGGGTACCCCAAAGAGTCAAAACGACGTTGTGGTTAACAATGCATGGTAGTCTCATGACGAATGAGACCTGAGTCAGACGTGGCTTCACTGATAATCCGATGTGCCCAAGATGTCATAGGGTGCCCGAGTCTGCAATGCATGCCCTTATTAGCTGTGCGGAGGTCCAGGAAGTATGGCGACGAGTCCAACAGACCACATGGCTAAGTTTGTGTCAGCAGAGCACGATGGAAAGCTGGCTCAGGGCTAATTTGCGGAGAAGGAAGGAGTGGACTGACTGGAGCACTTGGGTTGCTATTACTATTTGGAAGTTATGGGGCTTTCGATGTGGTATAGCGTTCCAGGAGCTCAATGTGAATGCCGAGGGTATGTTTAGCAGCATTAAATAAGAGGTCACCCTCTGCAAGATGGCTTTCACGAAGGAAAGCGTGGAAAGGAACGGCCGGACCGGCGATGATCATGGTTGGCTCCACCCGTCGAGGGAGCAAGTGAAGGTCAATGTCGACGCAGCAGTAAAGAGAAAGAGGAAGGCCATGGCTACCAGATTCATCATAAGGGATCATGAAGGAAGGTCATGGCTACCAGAGTTACTCTTGTGTACCATATAGTTACTCTTTTGGATGAGCGGGTAGCGAAGGCTATCTAACTCTATGTAATTCATTATTTAGATTTTTTTTTGGAGGGGGAGGGGGGGAGCGCTAGAACTTCGACAATCTCTTTAGCTACACCTCTACTTACCTGCATCATCTGCAAACAAGATAATCATTATAACAAGTTTTGACCGATGTAATCAAAAGATCGTATGACATGCAACTATTATTGTGAAATCTATTGTTCTTCTCCGTTCAGATCGTCCAAATGATCGCAACAGAGATAATGTTACTAATGTAAGTGGCTAATGTCTCTAGAGACTCGATGTTCTAAATTAAGTCTAGGATTAGTTTAATATTATTAGTCAAGGTGAAATTTATCTAGCTGTATAGCAAGCAAAGAAAAAATATTGATTGATTTCAGCCTAAGAACTACACATGAGGCAAATCGATGGTCGAAAAAACCAATACTTCTTCTTTATAGTTCTTCCGTTTGACTTTTGTCGTGTCATATGAGTCTAAAAAGGCACTTAGTAGGCAAGACATATGCAATACTGATGAAAGAAATTGAGGCCGAACTGGACTTGCTATAGAATTTAGCTCAGAGCCAGATAACATCAAATGAGGCACACCCTAACATAATCATTATGTGAACATGTGATTTCAAACCACCACGTTTCTGAATGTTTGTTTACTAACTTGCTTCCGATCTTTCTTCCAAATAAGCAGTGACAAGCTGATATTTAAGAACTTCAATTTTCTTTTTTCATAAAAGTGCTGACACATGTTAATTATTGCGTAAAAATAAAATAAAAATTATCTGTAGATTTCCTCCCTATGCTATGCTATGCAAACAAGCCTAACTTTGTGGTTAGAAAGGGGCCGCCGTTGCCTTGGGTGCTTTCGCCGCCTTATAATGACGGTACCATATTCCCAATTCCGGCTTTCAAAAGTTATAGCAGGAATGTTGAGAAGGTAATTAAAGTAAAGACCTGGGTTTTCTTGCAATTTTCGTCGCCATTAAGTGCAATACACCAACTGTCCTGTTTACTCTCGGACCCTCTGTCGATCGCGCCCCCGTCCTCGGTCTCCCCCGTTTTCCCTGCTCAACTCGGCTCCACTGCTTCTCTTGCTCTCTCAAGCCTCGACCTCCCGGGGGTGAAAACCCTCTGATTCGCCGGAAACCATGTCTGGGAAAGGTGCAAAAGGGCTCATCACTGCCAACGCCAACAAGGATAAGGACAAGGACAAGAAGCGCCCAATTTCTCGGTCCTCAAGGGCTGGTCTCCAGGTTTTTCCTTTTTCTTGACCATTCTCTCTGCTTTTAGACGGTTTCTGCAGTGTACTGCGCGTTTGTGCTCTTTCTAACTGAACTGAAGTTCTGTACAAAGAGTTTAGGTTTTAAAAATTTGCCAGATCGGCTCCTTCGATTTGGGCGGGATTTGTAGATTTTTGAGATGCAAGAGATATTTCTTAGCCGTTGGGCGGATCAAAGAGGATTGCGTATGGTTTCTGGCTCCGTCAATGTGACCTCGTTTTTAAATATGACAAGCCTCCCTCATTTACCGCTGAGCCAAAGAATGGCCTGTTAATGAGCTCATGGAGATAGTTTCTGACACTGTAAAGTGACTTTGATTTGACATGTGATAAAACTCCCTCATTTTCCGGTGCAATGTATGATATATTGGCTGCCGTGTTAATGAGCCAGTTTTGCAACCTTTCTCGCCGTTTTACTCTTAATGCCAGCAGGAAATAGTATTTCTTATTGGCGTAGGGCGGAGTGTGGGTGCGGGATGGGATGGGGGCCCACGGTCATTTGTCATTCGATCCGAACCTTACTGTATGTGTTTAAGCCATCTGCCTTCTTTGCTTAAATCAAAGAGGCGATTAAAAGGTCTTCATGTGCTTCATAAAAAAGCAACAGTAGCAGTTAGCTGTAGCCTCGAACTGCTGCTTTGGCAAATGTGAATGTTTTGAAAGGGTATTGAATCTTCTCATCAGACAGTAAGAAGACTTTGTTTGCCAACTTTGTTAGACGGATGCCATATGTTTTAAGTTTGACCAAGCATTTTCACCTGAATAAATCTTCTTTCTCCAACACAACATATATAGTTGTGAAAACATCTTATTAATTTAGTGTATTTACTTTGCAACTGTGTAAAAAGACTGACTTGACGTAAAAAGACTATCTTATTAATATAGTAGACGCCTAGGCGGTCAGCCAACAGCCTAGATAGGCTGGGCGCCCAGGTTTTGGAGGCTAGGTGGCCGCCTACAGCGCCTAGGTGGGCGCCCGTATAACTAGATTCTAGTATCGGATATATGTAAATTAAATTTGAAACCATCTCTATTGTGGTCATATGACAAGGCCAAAACTTTGCATCAATGTGAAATTGGGTGCCTTTCAGCTTTTTTTTTTCGACAAAATTGTTGGAAAGGGAGGTAGACTTCACATATGCACGCAGTTAACCACAACTACTATGTAAATTTTAGATAAAAGGTACCTTTTCATCTATACTCAATATTTTTTTGGGAAGGGTAGGCTTACTTTATACCTGCATGCAGGTTACCACAACTAATGTGCATTGTGCATACTCTGTGTCCGTACAATTGTTCAAGTATGTCTTGGGTCATTAGGGCTTTGTTTAAGTCTATATGTTTCCCCATTCTCCTATATATAGGAAAGGGGTCTGCCCATCTAATAATACACACAAGGGAATGTTTCCTACTCTTCTTCTCTACATGGTATCAGAGCAGAGATTCTAAACCCTAGTCGTCAAGTAAAAGAAAGAAAAGAAGATAAACTCCTAGTCGGCGGGTGGCTGCACCCCCCCTGGTGTGCCACCCGCAAGCCTCATGCATCACCCTGCCCCTATGAGTGTTTCCCTTCTGCCTAGTTCCAACGTGCAACTCTGGTCCCGTGTAACACAGCCATTGCTGTATGGTGCTGTCCCCCTCTTGTGCTTGTCGCACCTTGATATAATTCTATGTTTCAGTCATTATGTTAGCATTTCATATGCATATTACAATAATCGTCGATTTTTTTTTATAAAATTTGCGTTTGAAACACTATTTTTTTGTGCGTTTGGATCTCCTTTTGCCCATGGATGCGTATTGCTCTTTCTCGTCTCACGACTATCTGTCTGCTACCGTTTTGTGCTGCCTATGCTGGCTGCCCCACTTTTTGCATGCAATGTCAACGGCACCTCCGAAGTTCATCTCTGAATCGTGCCTCTTGCTATCTCTTTGTTTGAATATGTCAGATAATGTTTTCTGATCAGCAAGAAAATTGTAGTGAATACATGAGAGAAATACATAGTTTCTTTCTTCTAATAAATATGGAAGTGGTCTGATGGTGAACTTCAGCTGTTATACATGAACATACAACTGTATTATGATAAGTCATATTTTTTAGCTGCTTTCAGCCAACAAATTTGCACTTTTCACGTCATCCTCCTTCTTAATTGTTTTCTATGTCCACCTGTGGTTCTTTTGAACACTGCTTTTCACTGAATGGGCTAGTTATTGGATTTCCCCTTTTTTAACTCTTGCTAGCTTCTATTAGGTGCCGCTCTACATTCTACGATTCTTTGTCCTCTTTTAATGTGGTCCATATCTCCATTGCACACGTGACCCCTCATATCTCATCCTCTTTTTGTGTTCCATTTCTGTACTATCAACAACAATGTACATTTTAGGCAAAAAAGGTTGCTGTTACTTTCGGCTACTCTTGCACAGCAATGCAATGTGTTTTGTACATGTACTTGCTAGTTCGTTCAACAAGCAAGCCTGGTCGGTTTGTTAGCCGCTGGTTGCGAGTTTGATACCTTGGAGCATCCGGAGGGGAGATTTCCAACAACAACTAATAGTGCTCTTTCACGATTCTGTGATAGGGTTGAACTTCTTCTCCTCCTCACCATCATCTAAATCTCAATCCCAACCATGTTGGGGTCGGCTTCATGGATCCTTCTTTTCCAATTAGTGTTATGGTCCGTGCTCTGGTCAAGATGTAAAGATTCAAAATCTTGCTTTATAAGTTCTCCCCAAGTTAATTTAGGTTTGCCTTTGCTTCTTTACATTGTGCTTGACTCAATAACCTTGCTTTGGATAGGTGCATTAGTTGGTCGATGCTGCATGTGTCCATACCATCTTAGACAACCTTCACGCAACTTGTCCTCGATGCTCACTACCCCTGCTTTGTTCCTGATATAGTCGTTCCTCAAATGGTCTTTTCTTGTCTTTCCACACATCCATTTCAACACATTCATCTTGTTGAGACCTTATATCTTCACTGCCTATCATTCACTCCCATATCGCATGGCTGGCCGTATAGCTGTTCTATAAAGTTTGCTTATTAACAATCTGAGTGAGATCTTCTGGTCACATACTACTCTAGTTGCAGTCCTCCAGTTCAACCATCGTACTGTGATCATGTGACAAACCTCATCTTGGACCTCACCCTCATTTTCAATAATAGAACCCAAGTAACAAAATTTATCACATACTGGTACATCCATTCCATCCAACTTGACTCCACCATTCACAATTCTAGATTGACTAAAGTTGCAATGCATATATTCAATTGTGCTTCTACTGTCATAAATCCGTTAGATTCCAATGCATTTCTCCATAGTTCAACTTTATCATTCAATGTTCTTTCTTTCATCAATCAACACAATATCATCAACAAATAACATGCACCAATGGACATTATCTTGAACTTGCTTTGTCAACTCATTCATAACAAGAGCAAATAGATATGGACTGAGTGTCGATCCTTGATGTATCCCAACAGTGATAGGAAAAGTTTGTGTCTCTCGTCCAAGAGTCCTAACACTTGCAGTTGAGTCATCATACATGTCTTTAATCAGGTCAATGTATTGAATAGACACACCCTTTAGATGCAAAATCCTCCATAACACTTCTCTGGGTACTTGGTCATAGGCCTTTTCCTGATGAATAAACACCACATGAAGATCTCTTTTATTTCTCTGTACTTCTTCATAAGCATGCTTATAAAAAAAATAGCATCTGTTGTTGATCTTCCTAGAATAAAACCAAACAGGTTGTTTGATATCTGTGTTATCGATCTTAGCCTTTGTCTTCATAATCTTGTTAAAGAAATTTGTTAACCACATAGCTCCTTCCTCTCCCATACTCTTGCATACATCAATGGGAATATTGTCCGGATCGCATGCCTCTTTTCCACTTATATATTGTGTATCTTTTTGTCTCCCACAAGTTTGACTAGTTATATCGATCATGTAACTGATTTTCCCTATGAAAGTTGACCACATTTCAATTAACTGTATTGATATGCACATCCTCTCTAGCTAGAGTAGAGATAAATGTGATATGTTGTTCAGATAAGATTTTCTAGCCTTGACAGAATCTTCATACATTTTGATTTGCTCAACAATAGGCATCCTTAGTGTAGTTAGAAAAATATTGATTCATGCAAAAGAGAATTTGTTAGTAGACATAGAAGCACATTCTAAGAAATGTTGCAAAATATCAAGATTTGAATATGTAATTGAAGCAACATGCATTTGGAACTAGGTGTTCATTTTCAGAAGCGATTTGCAGGGGACCGTTACAAAAGGGCCTCCTTTCAGCTGAAGGGAGCGGAGTGCATCCTACAAAGCTATCGATAAGGCCGGTGGCTTCTTTGGAAGTTTGATTCACATGCCTTGTTTCATGTATGGATCGTGGGGAGTTGGGGGTTGGGGGTTGGTGCAACACCCCCATGCTTGGGGTTTATGGGAGATACTTTTGAAACAAAATTTTCTCGACTTGAAAGAGGGACAAACTTTTTTTGTTTGGGGCTGATGCGAAATAGGTTCCGTTCATAAGTGCAGGATGTATGTCTTATTCAATAGAATAGGAATTGAATGCTGGTGATGGAGAATAACCATCACTTGGAGACTGTACATCAGTAGCATAGAAAGCTCGGCAACATCTTTGACAGAGGAGGTGATCATCAATTAAGAGCATCAGATACTCATATTGCATCTTGCAATGCAGCACATGGTCCATAATGTAATTGGCAACAAAGAAGAGACAAAAAGCCACCATAACTTTTGAAATGTCCTACAACTCATGTCAGACCTCACATGGTGAGATGGAAGAATCACACTATTATTGGCATCAAGCATATCACTATATGATGTCTTGAGATGAAACAAGGCGAACATGTGAAGATACCATGGTGGGTAGGCCACTCTTGTTCATACTGAAAAGGGCCTGGACTGCTAGCGGCACTGCAAGCCACATGTGGTGCTTCTATGTTGCTGTTGCTGTGCAGAGGCTTGGTCAGAGCTGCTGTTGCTGGTGTGTCTAGCAGACTTTGCTGGGGTGCTCTAGATGGGCCAACTGGTGGCAGCGGCCCACTAGTATGCAGGATCACTTGGCCGCCAGCCTCGCACTGTTTTTCTCCTTCATTAAGAAGGCACTATTTGTCCCCCTCCCCTCAGCACTAGGAGCTGTCCGGCTTCTATCGGGAAGAGGACGGCCTGCGTTCCATGGTCAAGCAGCCGACAACTTTAGAGATTGAGCAGCTGAGGAGAGTCATTGGATATGGTCTTTGTTGCCCAGTCACCTGCAATCTCTCTTCATGGCCTCTGTTCCATGTTCAAGCAGCTGTCAATCTTAGAGATTGAGCAGCTGAGGAGAGTCATTGCATTATGGCCTTTGATGCCCGCTCACCTGCAATAACTCTGCATGCTGACCCAGTTTTATGCTGGATATCTCTTGCTTTAGCCTGTACAAGGAATGTGAATGGATGAGGATTCCTAAAGATCCAATGAATGGTCAGACAGGCAGGCATAACCGTCATGTGCTTGTCCTCGGTGCTCAAGGTGGCTTTTGGTCTTGTGACCTGCAACATGTTTGGTCAAACAAGTCGCACATTAGTTGATTCTAACTCTTCCAGCATCATGTCATGCTGCAGACGAATCAATCTTGGGGCAACGAAAGTTGGCATAATATGGGGTCTTTCAATGGCTCTGACATCAACAACGCATAATTTGAGGCGATTGTTGTTTTTTTTCATGAGGTTATCTCATTGAGAAGATTTTGATAAAAATAAGGGAGGAGGAGAAGATTGCAGGTTCCCAGTAACTCGGTAACTCCTCACATGGATTCATCTATTACAATGTCGTGGAGCGTTTACCCTTTTATATGCGCTACTTATGTATCATACAAGGCACCTGATACGTCTTATGTTTTGTGGAGCTATCCCCACCATTCTACAACAAAGTATGCATAATTCTTCCACGATTTTATTTTCCTCCCAGTCCCCTGATTCAAGCCCTAAAGTAATGTAGAAGTAAGGCTCAACAAATTCCTACAAACTATTATTGATGTAGCTTGACACTTGAAATTTGTATATCAGCAGCCCAATATTCCATCGCCCCTGCCTTCAGCTGCCTCAAACTATATTATGTGCGAGACTATAGACAAGGAGGTTCCTGTCATTATTTGGGCCTTGGGTGATCATCCGACACAATAGCAATACCCGTGTTTCTAGGTTTGTTTCTTATGCCACGAAGGCGTCTGTGAAGCTGTTTGTGATCCACATTTATTAATTTATTTTGTTTGTGCTCCCCCATGATGAGTTGTCTTTTATTGACATTCTTCTCCCGTGCCTCCACTTTTGAAATTTAAGATGTTGACTGCCACCACATATTGTCCAAAATTAGATATTGTTATCTCGCCCGGATATCTGTGCCATTTGCTACTTGATGTGGATATCAGTACAGATGCCTCGAATGTTTAAACTAGTTAAGATTTCACTGTCTCTCCCATCCAATATGTATGGTACTTTTATACTCTGCATCATATGATTGCTTTACTGATAATACCATTTTGTGAACAAGCCTCAATGATTTAATTTTCTTAGAATTTTACACTTACATAACTTACTGGAGCATCATTCTTCTCAATGTTTCAAAAAAAGGCAGCACGGGGCGCATAAGTAGTCCGCATATACTTAGCCGCTTATAAGGCCGATTAGTCGGCGATTATTAGATGGACATTTGTTATCTCAACCCAAACTAGATTATACTTTATTGATAACATTGCCTTGATGTACAATTTTGTTGAATGTTTTGTAAATGAGTCATATGCTCATTTAATGTGTGTTCTTTTGGACCTCTAGGACATGGGGCATCTTTTTGTATGATTTGATTATGCTTCATTGTTATGTAGTTGTGGTAGACCATTTCGTGTATGCTTCATTGGATTTATGCTTAAATGATTCTAGAATGCATTCTAGATGGCGCTTCACTTTTCATTGAAGCTTTATATTTGATCTATCTCAAATTTTAGGATCCGAATATGTAATTGTACAAATAGAATATGTATATAATAATTATTTATAAAAATATCCAAAACTGCATATACTCCCGCAAACCACATATACTCTATAAGGTGATCTCTCCGCATGCATAACGCATACCGTTTTTTAAAACACTGATTCTTCTCAGCTATAGAATTATGAACCTTTTTTCTTTTATAGTCTAATGGATTGGGATTGGTTAGTTGTTAATTGGATTAGTAATTTATTTATTATCTATGTCGATAAGTAGGAATTATTATTGACTACACGTGCTTGCTATTTAGTGTCTTTCTTGGTTGTGTTTTATTATTAGGAGGAATATATTTCCTCCTTACTTTTGTGTCATATTGGGTATTTGGGTATCATTACCAGTTATGTTATGTGGTCGTCTTTATAAGATTTTGTAATCTGTCTTTAGATGTTCGTGTAATCCATCTTTAGAGTGTGGGATTTGATGAATGCAAAATCGTCATTACAGTTTAGTTTGAATCCGATAATTTTATTTGCATAGAAAATAACATCTCGACATATTTGAATTAGATTTGATTTAGGCAGTTGACTTCAATGCTTTGTCTATAGTGAATTCTAATACTGTGTTTTGATACCACGACTTGCTTTTTTGCACAATCATAAGATCACCTTCAAAGCGAGGTGATAATATGCGTTGTCTCTGCCAAGGAAATTAGAGATACCTGCCTTTCCATTCGTTTGATATGCTAGTCACACTTTTGACGAGCCACTCTAAATGCCTTTGTAATATATCACATGAGTAACAACATTCTTACTATTTGGCATGTATCTGCCAACAAGCCACACAATGAAGATAATAATGAGATGGTTAATAAACATGTTCATTAATAAGCCCCACGTTGCTTCATGTCTGAGATTCAAGAGATAGTCCATTTTCATGTAGATATCTGGATTCAGTGGATCATCAATTGGCCTGGTTTCAACTCGCTACCATGGTAACAAATTCAGGATTCGACAACTTTTTCGGCCGGCCGGAAAAAATCGGAATCTGGAAAAAATTGCAAAATTTTGTGAAAAAATTGATATATTTCAGTCAAAGTTCGGTCAACTATTCAGAATTAATCAATAATAAGTCGGCTATATATGTATATATACATATATATTTATAGATGCACACATATGTGTATATATATGTATATATACATATGTATATATATATACCTATATATATATACCTATACATATATATACCTATATATATACCAATATATGTAGATATATATACCTATATATATATAGATATATATATATATATACCTATATAAATTTAGCTATATATATATATATATATACCTATATATATATCTATATATATACCTATATATATAGGTATATATATACCTATATATATAGGTTTATATATATACCTATATATATATACCTATATATATATAGGTATATATATACCTATATATATAGGTGTATATATATACCTATATATATATAGGTATATATATATACCTATATATAGGTGTATATATATACCTATATATATAGGTGTATATATATACCTATATATATAGGTATATATATATATATACCTATATATATAGGTATATATATATATACCTATATATATAGGTATATATATATATATATATATATATATATATATATATATATATATATATATATATATATATATATAGATATATAGGTATATAGATCTATATATACCTATATATATACATATATATATACCTATATATATACATATATATATACATATATATATAGGTATATATATATATATATATAGGTATATATATACCTATATATATAGGTATATATATATATATAGATGTATATAGGTATATATATATATATAGATGTATATAGGTATATATATATACCTATATATATATATACCTATATATATACCTATATATATAGATAGATAGATATAGATATATAGGTATATATATATATATACATATATATATATAGGTATATATATACATATATATATCTATCTATATATACATATATATATATATATATATATATATATATATACCTATATATCTATATATATAGGTATATATATACATATATATATCTATCTATATATACATATATATATATATATATATATATATATATATATATATAGATAGATAGGTATATATATACATATATATATCTATCTATATATACATATATATATATATATATATATATATATATATAGGTATATATATATATATATATATATATATATATATATATATATATATAGGTATAGATATATAGGTATATATATATATACATATATATATATAGGTATATATATACATATATATATCTATCTATATATACATATATATATATATATATATATATACCTATATATATATATATATATATATATATAGGTATATATATAGGTATATATATATATATATATATATATATATATATAGGTATATATATAGGTATATATATATATATATAGGTATATATATAGGTATATATATATATAGGAATATATATACCTATATATAGATATATAGGCATATATATACCTATATAGGTATATATATATATGAGTCAGGCTAGAATACACTCGAGTGTACGGATCGCACGAATACACTCAAGTGTGTTTGCATATCAAGACTATTTTTTGCAAAATGTAAACCGTTGATCTTCACCGTCATACTATAACTAGGCTACATACAAATTTTGAGCCCATTTGGATGAGTGTAAGTCACTCATCCAATGGCAACAAAATCAACGCACGAAACTAATTTGAAAGGCATAATTTTTGCGGTCTTCATAACATGAGCTATACATATCCAAATGTGCTCAAATTTTGCGTATGAGTTGTTCACGAGATGTTTAATAAGATCAACGGATTAGATTTCCAAAAAAAAATATTGTATCATGAAAAACTACTTGAGTGTATTCCGCTCCGGATACACTCAAGTGTATTCTAGCCTGACTCTATATATATACCTATATATGTATATATATAACTATATATATATATAACTATATATATATATATATCTATATAGGTATATATATATACCTATATATGTATATATATAACTATATATATATATCTATATATAGATATATATCTATATATATATATAAGTATATATATATATATATCTATCTATCTATCTATCTATATATATATATATATATATATACCTATATATATATACCTATATATGTATATATATACCTATATAGGTATATATAGATATATATATATATATATATCGGTATATATATCTACCTATATATATAGGTATATATGTATACCTATATAGGTATATTTATACCTATATATATATATAGGTATATATATAGGTATATATAGGTACCTATATAGGTATATATAGGTACCTATATAGGTATATATATTTACCTTTATAGGTATATATCTTTACCTATATAGGTATATATACCCCTATACCTATATATATAGGCATATATATACCTATATAGGTATATATATACCTATATAGGTATATATATGCCTATATATATATATATATATATAGGTATAGGTATATACATACCTATATAGGTATATATAGGTACCTATATAGGTATATATATACCTATATAGGTATATATATATACCTATATATATATAGGTATATATATAGGTATATGTATACCTATATATATATATATATATATATATATACCTATATATATATAGGTATATATATAGGTATATGTATATCTATACCTATATATATATATATATATATATATATATATATATATATATCATACTTGTCTAGGCGGCTAGGCGGTCCTTCCCACCTAGGGGAAGCCTAGGAGGCCTAGGCGTTTTTAGGTGTTCTTCATATTTGTTTATATTTTACATATATATAAATGATTTTGTGTATACATTCAGTTATATTCAAATATGTACATCATTATGTACATTTGTATTGCTTATCCCTAAGCCTAATCAATCATAACTTCACCTATATCACACCTGTCACGACCTAAGATAGACCTATTCGGCCTTAATTTGACCTAACACGATCTAAATTGGACCTAATGTAACCCAGTCTTACCCAATTTAGCCAAAGCCAGACCGATTTTGGCATAACATGACCTAATCAGACGTAACTTCCCCTAGTTTGTCCTACATTGACCTAAACGAGGCCTAATATAGCGAAATCAGTTGCAATTCCCCCAAATAAGACATTTTTTCCGTAAATCAGACCTATTTCCCCAAAATCAGACCTAATCTGCCCAAATTAGATTTGATTTGGTCTATATTAGATCTATTTCTTCCCTAAAATAACTAAACATGATCTAATTTGACCAAATTCCAACCTAATCTATGCTAATTTTGTCTTCAAGTGTCTTAATTTGGGCCTAAAAGGCCTTAGTCATCCACATTAGTTATCGAAAAGCCTAGGCGCCCAGTTTAAGGCGGACCACCTAGAGCCTAGGTAGCCCAGGCGAGCCTAGGCGGAGCCCAGGCGGGAGCCTGGATAATTATGATATATCTATATCTATATATACCTATATATATAGGTATACCTATATATATATGGAGTCAGGCTAGAATACACTCTATACACTCAAGTAGTTTTTCATGATGCAATTTTTTTTCTTCAAAAATCTAATCCGTTGATCTTCTTAAACATATTGTGAATTGCTCATACGTAAAATTTGAGCACATTTGGACATTTATAGTACATGTTATAAAGACCGCAAAAATTATGCATTTCAAATTAGTTTCGAGCGTCGATTTTGTTGCCCTTGGATGAGTGACCTACACTCATCCAAATGGGCTCAAAATTTGTATGTAGCCTAGTTATAATATGACGGTGAAGATCAATGGTTTACATCTTGCAAAAAATAGTCTTTATAGAGATATGTAGTTTCATGTGTTTTTTCTATTCCTTTCTTTGAGTATCATGTGCTTAGCATGTGCCTCACTTACTCCTTTTCTTATGTTATTTAGTCCCATATGGGTAGCGCTTAGTTTAGTCTCTTGTTATGTTTGCTATATAAGAGACTCCCATGTAATCAGTTTAAATCATCCAATAAACACCATTTCTCCTGTCTACATGGTATCAAGAGCAGGCCCTCAATTTCTCCCACCCTAAGTTCCCACCCATGACATAACAGCCCCCCCCGCCGCCGCCCCCCCCGCCGCCGCCACAGCCCCTCCTAACCCTATCCCTAGCCGCCCCCCGCCCCCCCCCCCCCCCCCCCCCCACAGCCGCCGCCCCCCCTCCCCACAGCCGCCGCCAACCCCCCCCCCCCCCCCCCCCCCCCCCCCCAGCTTCCGCCGCCAGCAGCGGCACTCTGCTGCTGCTGCAGCACCACCACAGCCACCTCCCATTTTTTTCACCCACTCCCTTCATCCCTACCCACACTACCCTCTCCTCCATATCTTCCCTCACCATATCCACCATTTCCCCCACAATTTCCCTCCCAATCACCTTCTAAATCCTTACGTACAGCCCTGTGCACTTTCTAATTTTTCTCCGTCTACGTCCGGCAGATTGCGGATTTGTGATCGGGACACCTCTAGCCTTCTAAGTTGAGAGTCTACTTTGTTCCTCGGGATTTCTGCCTGCGCCTCATGTTGGAACGTTGATTTTTCCTCATGACGGCGTAGGTTTCTATGTCTTATTTGCCCATATTGGGTCCTTCTGATCTGCCTTGTCAGATCTCTGCTACTTCTGCCCATTAAGGGTCTCTGCTGCCTCTGCCTGTCCAGGGGTTCTACTGCTTCTCTACGGCGTGGTCCATTCTGCAGCCATGGCATATTCTGAGCCACCCAGATCTCTGTGCGTCACCACTGTCAAACTTGAAGGAGGATCCAACTACCATCTGTGGTCTGCGTCGTTTGTGCTGTATGTCAAAGCACAAGGTCGGTACCATCATCTCACTGCTGATCCCCCGGCTGCCCCTACTGCTGATGCTGAAGACAAGACTAAACATGACTACATTCAGTGGTCCAAGGATGACTCCGGCGTCATGTCCTGGATTCTCAATAGCACCGAGCCTCAGATCAGCCAGTCTCTACTCTGCTTGCATGATGCCAAGACGATGTGGGACCAATTGGCCCATGTTTATTCTCACCAGGAGAATCCCAAGCGGGTGTTCGAGATTTTCAAACAACTCGCCAAGAAGGAGTTCTCCACTGACTTGTCAATCGATGACTTCTACAACCAATGCTCTGCTTTATGGAATGAATACGAGCTGTATCATCCGTTGACTGCCGATATTAAAGTTGCACAGCAGCACCGCAATGAACTTCGCATGGTGCAGTTTCTGGCTGCACTTCCTGACTCCTTCTCAGGGGTTGTTGATCAAATCCTGTCCAGTGACCCGCTTCCTACCGTTCGAGATGTCCTCAAAAGAGTCCAACGACTACCTTCGCTGACTCCTGCTTCTGCTCCCGCACCTTCGGCTCTGGCTGCTCGCTCTACTGATTCCGGCCGTGGTCGTGGCCGCGGTCGAGGCCGTGGTGGACGACCTCCTACTTCTAGCGGACGGGGCACTCCTGCACCTGGACGGAGCACTTCACCTCATCCACGCCACTGTGGCTGGTGTGGCCGTGATAACCATAATGAGGACCGTTGCTGGATAAAGCATGATAAACCTGCTTGGGCCAACCAAGCGGCTGATGATACTACTCCTGCTGTTTCTTCTGTGGATCAATCTGCTGCACCACCTAACACTGAATGGTTGCGCTCGGAGTTTGACATAATGTTTCAAGAACGTCTGGCACAACTACCATCTACCTCAGACTCATCAGCCATGCTTGCCTCGTCCTCGTCCGGTAACACAAAGTGGTGCATCGACTCTGGTGCTTCCACTCATATGACTAGTACTCGTCATTTATTTTCACATCTTACCAACCATACTCCTATTTCTTGTGTCACTGTGGCAAATGGTTCAAGAACTACTGTTAGTGGCACTGGCACTGTTCCTCTATCAAAGGAATTATTTCTTCGTTCTGTGTTATATATCCCAAATTATCCTGTCAATTTACTTTCGGTCAGCAAAATGGTTAAATAATTAAACTGCTCTGTTAAATTTGACCCGTCTGGTTGTATTATGAAGGACCTCCGCACGAAGACGAGATTTGGTTCGGGCCGTGAGGGACCAGATGGGCTGTACTACCTGGATGGACCACCTACTCCAAAGGCGATGCTCTCTACCTCGGTGACAAAACTTCAACTGCATGTTAGACTTGGTCATCCATCTGCGGCGAAACTAAAACATCTTTTTCCGGGCATCTCTGGCAATAGCTTTACTTGTGAATCTTGTGTAATGGGCAAGCATACAAGATCTGTTTTTCCTGCAAAAAAATATATTTCTTCTTCAACACCTTTTGAACTTGTGCATGCGGATATTTGGGGGCCATGTTCTGTGCCCAGTCATTCTGGAGTAAAATATTTTCTGACTTTTATTGATGATTACTCTCGTCTTACTTGGCTGTTTTTACTCAAAGGTCGAAACACTGTATTAGTTTGCATTAGTACCTTTTTTGCTGAAATTAAAACTCAATTTGATCGGCCTATTAAAACCTTCCGGACTGACAATGCACTAGAATTTATGCAACAATCTGTGACTCAATTTTGCATCTCCCATGGCACACTCCACCAAACCACTTGCCCATACACTCCACAACAGAATGGTGTAGCAGAACGGAAAAATCGCCATTTTCTTGAGTTTGCTCGCACTCTCTTGTTTCATTACAAGGTGCCTCACTGTTTTTGGCCTGATGCAGTTTCGACAACATGCTATCTTATTAATCGCATGCCTTCTTCTGTTTTGCAAAACAAAGTTCCCTACACTCTGTTATTTCCTGATAAACCCTTATTCTCTGTGCCGCCTCGCATCTTTGGTTGTACATGTTTTGTTAAAAACCTTCGCCCTGGTCTCACAAAGTTGGATGCCCGGTCTGTGAAATGTGTCTTTTTGGGATACTCCCGGACTCAGAAAGGCTATCGCTGTTTTGACCTCGATAAGAAACAATGGTTTGTAAGTGCGGATGTGATATTCTTTGAACACATGCCGTTCTACTCTGCTGCTGGGGACCGCATGACTACTGATATTTTGAATAGCACTCCTCTTCCAGTGGTTGAAGAAATACCTTCTGTTCCTACTTCACAAGAGAAACCTCTACAGGTATACAAGCGAAGACCAAAGCCCCTCACTGCCCCGGCCGAACCAAATCCTGCGTTAGCGGAGGATCCACCACAGGCTGAGGTATTTTCTGATTTGCATCTTCCTATTAGTTTACGAAAAGGGGTTCGTTCTTGTACTCAACATCCTATTAGTCACTTTTGTTCTACTGATCATCTGAGTGACGGTCTTGCATACTTTACATCTGCATTATCTGCTGTGCACATTCCTAAAACTGCTGCTGAAGCTCTTCGCCACCCTGCCTGGAGACATGCCATGGAACAAGAAATGCAAGCCCTATATGAACAACACACCTGGGATCTGGTTGATAAACCTTCTTCTTGTCATCCAGTTGGCTGTCGATGGATCTTTACTGTTAAATATGAACCAGATGGCACCATTGCACGCTTGAAAGCTCGATTAGTGGCGAAAGGATATACACAAACTTATGGCGTTGATTACTTTGAGACGTTTTCTCCAGTCGCCCGTCTTAATGCTGTTCGTATTTTGGTTTCTGTTGCTGTCAATAAAGATTGGCCTCTTTATCAACTGGATGTGAAAAATGCTTTCTTATATGGCGACCTTCAGGAGGATGTCTATATGGAGCAACCCCCAGGATTTGTTGCTCAGGGGGAGTCTGCTTCTCAAATCTGCAAGCTGCGCAAGGCGATTTATGGGTTAAAACAAAGTCCACGTGCATGGTTCGACAAACTTAGCAAAATCTTAATGTCCTTTGGATTTCGACGGTCGCAGGCTGATCACTCTGTTTTCATACGCAAAACCACAGCAGGGATGGTTATTCTTATTGTGTATGTTGATGACATCATCCTATCTGGCAGTGACCCCGCAGGGATACACGCAACCAAGCAATATCTCGCACAACACTTCATTACAAAAGACCTGGGCAAATTGCGTTATTTTCTGGGAATTGAGGTGGCTCGATCCTCTGCAGGTGTTTCTCTCTCTCAGCGCAAATATGTCCTTGACTTATTACAAGAAACAGGAATGTTGGGATGCAAGCCAGCTACCACTCCTCTGGATCCCAATATGGATTGGGACAGTGATTCATCTCCTGCATATGCTGACCGCCATCAGTTCCGAAGAATAGTGGGCAAACTCATTTATCTGACTGTCACCAGAGCTGATTTAGCTGCTGCTGTGGGATTTGTTAGCCGCTATCTTGATAAACCAAGGCAATGCCATTGGGATGCTATTATTCATATTCTTCTGTATCTTAAAAGTGCTCCTGGAAAAGGCCTTCTGTATAAGAAACATGGCCACTGTGACCTATCTGGTTTTTCTGATTCAGATTATGCAGGGAGTCGGTCTGACAGGAAATCCACTTCTGGATACTGCACTTTTGTGGGCGGCAATCTAGTTACCTGGTGCAGTAAAAAACAAACTGTTGTGGCAAGATCAAGCGCTGAGGCAGAATATAGAGCAATGGCTCATAGTCATACTACTTGCGAGCTGCTATGGGTTCATAGTCTTCTGAAGGAGTTTGACATATCTCCGCCTAGCCCTATGCCCATGTTCTGTAACAATAAGGCGGCCATTTTCATTTTGAGCAACCCAACCTTCCATGAAAGAACCAAGCACATTGAGGTCGACTGCCACTTTGTACGGGAAAAGGTTCTTTCAGGTCAGATCTACACTCCATATATCAGTACAGAACAGCAGCTTGCGGACATCTTCACCAAAGTGCTACCCAAGACTCGCTTTCAGAATCTGAGTTCCAAGCTGGGCTTCGTCGATATCTTCGCTCCAGCTTGAGGGGGAGTATAGAGATATGTAGTTTCATGTGTTTTTTCTGTTCCTTTCTTTGAGTATCATGTGCTTAGCATGTGCCTCACTTACTCCTTTTCTTATGTTGTTTAGTCCCATATGGGTAGCGCTTAGTTTAGTCTCTTGTTATGTTTGCTATATAAGAGACTCCCATGTAATCAGTTTAAATCATCCAATAAACACCATTTCTCCTGTCTACAGTCTTGATATGCAAACACACTTGAGTGTATCCGTGCGATCTGTACACACTCTCTCTCTCTCTCTCTCTCTATATATATATATATATATATATATAGTCAGGCTAGAATACACTCGAGTGTACAGATCACGTCGTACACCCCAATGATGTTTGCCTATCTAGACCATGTTTTTCCAAAATATAATCCATTGATCTTCATGGTTGCAATAATCATAGGCCACATACAAAATTTGAGCTCATTTGGATGACTGTAAGTCACTCATCTAAAGACAACAAAATCGACGCACAAAACTAATTTGAAATGCCTGATTTTTTCCTCCTCTAGATGCAAGACCTATAAGTGTCCAAATGAGCTGAAATTTATTATATAGTATGTTCTTAAGATATTTAGTGTGATTAGTGTAAGCAAATAATGACCTATAAGTGTCCAAATGCTTGCTTTTGTGTTCTTAAGAACATACTATATATCTTAAGAACATACTATTTTGATTTTGCATTTCGGAGTGGACTTGTCCTGGATCAGTCACTTCCGCCGCAAATAATCTAGTTCCTAGATCAAAACTAAAAGTTGATGATGCAAGCCAATAATACGTCCACATAAAAAAGTTTGGTTGAACGGACATTTGTAAATAATCAATCCAACGACCACCTTTACATCACAACTTGCATCCACAAGTAATGGGAAGAATGGATCCTCAAATGCTTGGATAGATGTGTCTTGCTTTGCTAGCGATGGTGTGATTAGTGTTGAAGTTGGAAGAGCATATCCATTGTTGATTAGTGCGATTAGTGTGATTAGTGTGATTAGTGTTGAAGTTGGAAGAGCATAAACTAATTTTCTTTATGAAAGCATGAAACATTTGGATACGATAGCATCAAACATATAGAAGCAAGCATCCATACAAAGCCAATTAAAATAATGCTTTGGCAACACAAAAAACATAAATACTTTAGTATAGTCCAATATATGGAATATTGGGCTTTGTGTGTGTGTGTGGGGGGGGGGGAACTAAACCGGTGGTGTATTTGATTCTACTTTCTAGGGCTGTGTTCTTTAATGATTGTCAATACGAAGTAAGTTCTTTGCAAAAAAAAGAGCATCAACCCACCCATAGGAACATAAATCAACAATTTTTGGAAAAATGTCAAACGATTTTTTTGCATTTTTAGTCATCTGCATGTTTTCCCAGAATAATATATATTTTGACGACTTTTCTCATGTTTTTTCAATTTTCACCCATAGGAACAGAAATCAACAACTTTTGGAAAAATGTCAAACGATTTTTTTTTGCATTTTTAGTCATCTGCATGTTTTCCTAGAATAATACCCAGTAGACCAATTCACAAGGACAACTTCGAAGTGTTTGGAAAGGTCAAAATTAAGAAATCATTAAAAACATGGGGGAAGTCTTAAAGTTTGGCCAAAATATTTGCAAAAAACCAAGAATAAGTCAACCTCCGAATTCATTGTATAATGGAAATTCATATAAAATGTGAAACCCACGTTTCATGACTTTTTCCCTAGGTCTTTTGCCATGTTTGTTACTATCCCCGTTGGGTCACAGGTCAACCGGTTAATAGGCTGGCGTTGGATCAGTTTAATTTTAAAACACATCTTTGCTTCATTTTGATAATTACATGTTCACTTTTTCTGGTAGACTAGTCCCTTTTTGCAAACAATTTGGGATATAACATTCGGAACTGGGTTGGTCTGATTGATGCGACAAGTGTAGTTTGGATCCAGATGAAGTGTTGTTTGAGAACTTAGTCTGATTTTGAAATCTTATGCCACATCTGTGGGACATGACTTCGATTTCGAGTTGTTTCAGTAAGTGTAGAAGTGAAAGTTTGTGGAAATATTGAGGAAGCTTTGAGGATTTTTACAACTAAACTTTGACACAACTTCGATAAAATTGAGCTAAAAATAATCATTTTGTGATGAAAATTGACTGATTTCATCAATTCTAGCTAAGAAGCACAATATATGTTTACATATAACCGTCCATATAGGTTTGCTTATGTATATTAATACACGATTACATATATAAAGTCATGTATAAAAATACACGATTACATACAATCGTCTTCGGACTACAAAGTTCTTCCATACATAAAGTTTATGACAATAAACAAACTACATAAAATGGTGTAAACGGAATTTATGATAGATCTAGTAGAGAGGGGGTCAATCTATTAGTATTAGTTTAGAATAATATAAAGAAACATCAAAATTACCTTACCTCAAGCTCCAACACTTTCCCCCCTCACACAACAAACTCCACAAAACACCAGAAGAATGTCGCCAACTCTAACAACTGATGTCGAGGAAGTTGGGGAATTTTTGAATGGACTTGGGTCAACTTCGTCGACAAATCGGGAAATGTCGACAACTTCGACGAAATGTCGAGGATATTGTGAAATGAGGATGTTTACGTGGTTTCGACATCGCCAACTATTGACATCAACAAAATCGACGAAATTTCATCCAACTTTAACGATTTTTAACACCATGGTCACATCATTGACAGAACAAAGAGACTAATCTGGATTGTACTATGAAATGCTGCTGATGCAAACCAGGTTGCAAAATAGATTCATTCATGTAATTCATCCGCATCCCCAGACGTAGGCTTATATAGATTACACGCGAGAAGCCCAAGTTGGCTTATTTCCGCTCAAGATCCGACTAAAGCAAGAATTAGAAACTAATTAACTTGGAACTTACAAGTAAGTCCCTATTATTACACCTAGGTTCTAAGATTCAAACATTCTTGTAAAAAATCCTTAAAGACGAAAACATAATGAAAGAACTAATTAGCTTGATATACTATTTTGATTTTGCATTTCGGAGTGGACTTGTCCTGGATCAGTCACTTCCGCCGCAAATAATCTAGTTCCTAGATCAAAACTAAAAGTTGATGATGCAAGCCAATAATAAGTCCACATAAAAAAGTTTGGTTGAACGGACATTTGTAAATAATCAATCCAACGACCAGCTTTACATCACAACTTGCATCCACAAGTAATGGGAAGAATGGATCCTCAAATGCTTGGATAGATGTGTCTTGCTTTGCTAGCGATGGTGTGATTAGTGTTGAAGTTGGAAGAGCATATCCATTGTTCTCTTTTTTTGAAACCAACTTTGTCCATGATAAATCAACTGGCGTTCTTAACGATTTAGAGGTGTGGTCATGTTGTTGTGGATGTCTCAGTACATGTCGCCTTTGTAAGAGCTCAAATGATGCCCACATTTCTTTCTACATGCCTAGAAGTAAAGCTTCTAAGCCATCAAACTGCTTGTCGTAGCATGTCAATCTATCTTCTAGTTTTGCAAGTCTAGCATTAATCTCCTCATTGTGGACCATGGTTGAAGTCGATGAAGTTTGAGAGCAATATAGAAAAACAAAATCTGGGTCCGTGGGTGTGTGTGGATTTCATAATGATCAGTGTGAAATCTAATAATTTCAAGATGTTGTGGAAGACTCTCAAGTTGTTGATGACACACAAGTAAGAAAGCGCCTAAAAATTGAATTTGAGGGCAAAATCCATAGTTTCAACTGTTGTTGGGTTATTGTATACCCGGATAATTGTGGCTCTATAGGTTGAAGGAGATCCGTCACTGCAGTCGCCTCGGGCCTCCGTTGACCGTGGGATGAAATTTGAGGGTAGGGAACTCTGCGATGTTCTTTGGGGAGCAAGTCCCATAGATGCCTCAATAGCAGGTAGGAACTACTGGAATTGAGTGTGGGGAACTTCGAAACATCCTCCAGGGAGCATGTCTCAAGGCCTAAAGATGCCTATATAGTAGGTAGGAACCGTCGGAATAGGTAGTAATGTTTTGTTGCAACGAGAAAAGAGGACCTGGAGCCCACTAAAAGGCCTAGGGGGCATTGAGGATTGGCTTCCATACCCGAGGAAGAGGTTGGAAGGGGTGATGCCGATCCTTGGGTTGATGATTAGTTGCATAGAACAAATTTTTGATCAAAATTGCGAAATTTTGCTCGAAATTTTGTTTTTTTGCAACCGGACATCGAAACATACGAACATGCGAAACACACAAAATGCAGAGAATGAGACGTAATTTCGCGAAAATTTCGACCCTCGGTGCGAAATTTCGACAAAAATGGTAAAATTTCGCAGCAAAAAGGCCAGTTTGGGCCGTAATTTTGCAAAATGGTACATAAACACAAAATAAATTTGGAGAAATATGTTCCAAAAGCTGATAATGCTACATCTTGGGTATTTTGGCAATTTTTTTGAATCTCTTGCTTCTAAAGGCTATCTTTCTTAATTCTAAGGTAAATTTCCCCTATCCCTAGACCATATACATTACCTTCATCAATTTCTACACTCTTCAATAGAGATATGGAGAAATACTCCAAAAATAACAAAGTTCTTTCTTGGATCTATGCATAAATGTCCCATGTAACCTAGTTAAATGCTAACACTAGACTTCAACAAGTTGTAGTTGGTAAGTTTGGAACTTGTAACTGTAAATTTTAAATTCTAAGCTGTAACTTGAAGCTTTTAACAGACTAATTGTCTAGCAGACTTGATATTTCTGTTCATTTGTGCACTCAATCATCAAGACATGTATCCCACCCTAACCTCTAAACATATAAATGTATTATATAGTCTAGTGCGTTTATGTCTCAACATTGTGTTTGCAAAATTTCATAAGTTAATTCCTTCATTTTGCCATCGAAATTGCCATTGAAATTCTGTCGAAATTGTTCAGCTTCCTTCACTTACAAATGTGGGAGACCCCTCCACATATCCAATATGAAATATTATTGCATATTTGAGTAGATCTTGGCGTTTAGATTGTCCTGGTAAATTTTCATAATTTAATTCTCTTATTTGGTCATTGAAATCGTTATGGCTGTAAATATCGAAATGCGTGAAATTTCGAAAAATTTCTGTTTTTGGGCCATTGGACACGACATTGAAATCGGACATTTAATTCTATGATTAGTTGACTACTGTTTGCAGTCGCTACAAGACTGGTTGTACATGATGTCAAGGTGAAAAGTTAGTTCAATAAAAAGTAAGATTATGACGTAAGTTGACTACTGTACAAATATCATCTCTATATGTTCCTAAAACTCCAATAGGGAATGTCATGAAAGAAAAACTCTTGATTGGGCTATAATGTACGTATATTACAAGTCAATGTAACGCAACCCATGGTAAATGAGACGGTGAAAAATTAGGACTCTTCTATAACAGGTGACACACCGAGTGCCAAAAGTCTATAGCCTTTCTCTCCAATGTTTGCCTTTCTAACTAATGTGGCGTGTAGGATGCATCAATGTGGCACATACGATGTTCTAAATAGTTTTATCCAACAATTAATTAAATTGGAATTTTCAGTTTGTAATATGTAATTTTTAGTTGACTTAGAAGAATGCTCTTAACTGAAATAGATTATGTATATTTGTAAAGACAATGAGATTGCTGAAGCTCTTATTGTTTGCTTGAGGGAAGATGATCTTACCATAAGCACCAAGTCTTGATGGATTCTGTATCAAGAAATGAAAGCGATAGTTGTGGACCTTGTGGTGATTGTTAGACACATTTAGGGTGCATAATTGATTTTTCAATTAATGACCTTCAGCATCTTGTAAGCCTCAACACTAATAATGTCGGATTTACCCATTCATGTCAACTGTGCTTTATCATACTGTTGATCAGCTGTGTTTTATCATACTGTTAATCAACTGTGCTTTATCATACTAATGTTTTGCTAAAAACAAGCCAAGTCTGTTGTTAGAAGCTGTCTCAACCACCATGTTCTTTTGGGTCCATCCATATGTAAATATGTCTTATTCAATTCTATTATTCCTAATAGGTCAACTCAGTCGTATTCCATTTTGAACTGCCCAAATCATCAGGGATGTCCCATCTTAGTATCCAGTATCCACAATATTTACTACTCTATAACATTTGTTATGTGTGAATGTCTAATATGATCCTTGTCTGTCTGCACAACTATCTTAGATTGTTTACTTCTGCTGCCAATCATGTGAACGCTTCTACATGTCCCTACAATCTGCTTCATATATGGTTGGTTGTTTTTTTCTTCTTCTTTTCCTTTCAGTTTCATATAAATCAAGATGCATTTTGAACCTGACATAAATATCAATTGGGCAAATTTAAAATATGCATTGTTATTGACACCGTTCTCCCTTGTGATAGAGTTATAACCACCGATTTCTCATTTTGAATTCTTAGGAAACATTTATCTTAGTTGAATATGCACTCGGAGCATATTTCCATCGATTTGATATATAAAATAAAATGATAGTATAGCAATAATCAGCTACATGAATGGGATACGTCAACTGCTAGCAATAAGAAAATATGGACCAAATATTTAATGAGCTCTAGGTAAAACAGAATATCCTATCTAGATTCATTCTTTGGAAAAGTGTGGGTGGACTGGGGCTTAAATAATAACGTTGATTATCCGCAAAGAAATGGTCACTGATATTTGACAATTAATAAGGTCAATGATGGTCTGTGCATATTGAATAGCTAATTGTCTCTGCAACAGCTGTGGAATGTCATTAATAGTTAATACCTACAGATTTCTATTTTCTTTAATATTGTGCTCCTTCTGTATCTCTGGATTCAATTACTTCAGTGTCGCATGGTACTACTTACTGTACACGGTAACTTACCAAGATTTCTGTTTTCTTTGTTTCACACATCAGCTTTCTTTTTGGGTTTGGGAGGCTCCATATACATGGAAACTTGACAATCTCAAGTGAATAATAAAAGAACATAACCATCGAGTGATTTAGGATATATATTGTAACGATGTTTCATTCTGCAATCAGCAGTCATTACCTGCGCGTACGATACTATTCCTAAACTTGTCTTCGCTTATAGTTGGTTTAATGCTCTTCATATGTGGTTCTAGTTGGATATGCCAAGTTTCTACATATGCCATCTTGGTAACTGTTACTTAAATCGATTGTATATGTTTTCATGTGATATGCGCTCATTCTTGTTGAGTTTGTTCACTTTATGCAAACTCACATGTAGAAGGTTAGGCTTATAAACAGACATGGTAATCTGTATTATGTCGGGATTTTATTTTTTGGGGAATGTCAGCTGGGTTCAAATTTAAAGTTCCGTTTGTCATGAACGTCTTTATATGGCTTGCAGTTATTGCCAGTTCGGTTCTCTGCCAAGTTGCTTACTTCATCTGCAATTTATGTTCTAAATGCCTGTTACAAATTAATCATCAGAGCAAAAAGCCATTTTTAATCAGAATGGTTATGTATGCCCTTCAATAAAGTGACTTGAGCTAAATATTCTGAATAATGCATGATTGTTGTAACTCACTTGTTGTTGATTGTGTAGTTTCCTGTGGGTCGTGTGCACCGTCTTCTGAAATCGAGGGTGTCTGCAAATGGGAGAGTGGGAGCTACTGCTGCTGTGTACACTGCTGCTATCTTGGAGTACCTGACTGCTGAAGTTCTGGAGCTAGCTGGGAATGCCAGCAAGGACCTGAAGGTGAAGCGTATAACTCCAAGGCATCTGCAGTTGGCAATTCGAGGGGATGAGGAGCTCGATACCCTCATCAAGGGGACCATTGCTGGCGGAGGTGTGATTCCTCATATCCACAAATCACTCATCAATAAGTCCTCCAAGGACTAAATCTTTCCAACCGACCTGTGGAACTGTACTGTTTGTTTTTCTGGAATGCTCTGATACTGAGCAATACCATTTAGTTGTAGACATAGTTTAGCATTCTGAATGAGTTTATAAACCTGACTTGAATGAAGTTTGACCTTATCTAAGATCGCCGTGATGAACTTGTTGCTTTGTTGTCTGCTGGAATTGTTGCCGTAACTAAAGTGTTCTTAGTCAGGTGCTCAATTTGGTGTTCTTTATTTAGGTTCGTTCGATAGTGTTGTGTAAAGCGGCTCGCAGGGAAAAGATGATTTATTACGAAAGACTGATGTTTGTAGTGACTGAGCTGCTCAGATCCGGGAGAAAAAGTGGCCCAGCTTGTCCTCGGGGTTTCTATTGTACATGAGAGAGACGGTTAATGTAGTTTATAAGCTAGCAGCAGGCCGTACAGCCTGTATTTGTTATTTTTCGTACAACTGCTGGCGGCTACCGTTATTGAACGAAGTGAAGCAACAGTTTGTCTTTGATTTGAGCTTCATAATAAGTTTTTTTATGGAGTAAACCTGCTGTGTAAATCGAAATTGAGCAATTTCATCAAGGATGGTATAAACTGCAGATCGTGTTTTTTTAATTCTGTCCCACTGAATAGAAACCGCGATACTATACCAATAGAGTTAGTCCTATATGTAAGGTTTCTAACGATTTACGTTGGGTGATCTTCTACAGGTGGTGTTATAGTTGTAATTCTTGGATTCACATAATCGTGTCTTTGCTGAACGTATCTTCCATTTTTGGGACTGCTCGACAGAGATTGGAAGTTGGACAATGCACATATCTTCGAGACATCAAAATTCATTCAGACATTTATGTCGATTATTGTTGGATATCTTTTCTGGGATCTTTTTGAAAGCGACTTTTAAATTTGTCGGATACTTGGGGTTAATAGCAGAAAAGAGTTGACATGTGACCTTTTCTGAATTCGACGAATATATATCAATAGCGAAATAATGTGAGATACAAACAAGTCGTTAATTCTGATCTGATTCTGTATTCCTTTTACTTTCCTCGTCTTTGCTTGTGCGCCGCCATTGTCATTGTAGTGGTTGAACCTATTGGCTCCATCTTACCTTTGCACCACCTCATCTCTTAATGTATGTATGAGTAACAAATATGTGAAACAAATATGTGATGGGAAGAAGAAGGTCGTAGCTAACCCAAACACGGGCGACCTTTGTATTTGCTCCTTCCCTCCAGCCCCCGACTTAGGACTCGTATGGGGTGCACAGCAAGGAAAACCACCACAAAGGTTGTAGGGAAGACGTGTGGGAGCTTATTGCCGGTTGAGGGCTTCTGAGGTTGGCATCTGGAGCTCGCTGGAACGTCATCGTGTGGCTCTGCGTGTAGGAGAAGAAAAAGAAATAGGGTAAGGGACACCTGAAAGTTGGTCATAGTGCACCAAATGAATCAGTTTGCCAACGTGGATAAGCGTTGCTCAAGGGGGACATCTTTAGCCGAACAACCTGGTGTCAAATCGGCCACCATCATTGGGCCAGTATTCAGCCTCATTTTATTCAGAAATAGATTAAGACCTAGTAAATTGCCAGAAACTGATATAAATCCCCTAACACCCCAAAAAAATATGCATCGGCTGGAAAATTGTGAGGAATTGCTTGGCACCCTAGAGCTTGCTTAATTTTACACCAATGGTAGTGTATATTCTGGAAAGCTATTTACCTATAAATATAGGCTATTTGCTTTGGTAAAACAGTCTTCTGTCGTAGAAAAATATTAAATTTGATCGTTAAGCTCCTCTGGTGTCATGTTAAGCTGTAAGACCTTGAGAAATAATCTTCTAGGCCACAAATTGTGGATTCTTATCTTAGTCATCTTACGCCTTGAATTGGTGTTTTATCAAAAGAGAAACTTACCTTTTAGACAAAAAACATATCGAAGCCTAATGTTTCACCCGTACTATTGGATAAATTAGAGAAGTATGTTTAGAACTTGTGACCCTACATTCGATATGAAATCCTAAAATATTTTCTTCACTATTATTTTCGTCAAACTAATTTACATAATTTCCAAAAAAATTATCCCTAATCTTAAAAATATTCTTAAACCTTTAGCGGTCATTAGTATGTATTTTATTTCGATACATATTTAAGATCCTATCCTATATTTATGCTCATTGGAGTAGGTACATGATTGACAATTTATTCTTTACGAAAATGCAGTGCTATATATTGTTATGCTTGTCAAGTTATGATGTAACTATACCTCCCTTCCACTAGAGGGGTATATCTCACGTTCTTAGAAAAAAGGCTACTATGAAACAACACTTAAAAAAGGTTTGAGAGATCCACGCTTCTACACCACATATTTTCTTCTTTATCTTATTCTTTTATATCTATTTTTAGCCATGCATACACACTATTTGTTTGGTTGTTTTGGTACGACTAAAAATTTAGAGCGACTAGGACTTTGGGAGTATCACCCCGAACAAGATTTGGTCTTTACTATGTTTTCTTAATTGTAAGCACTCTCTTACTAATGTAATTTTGTAGTTTCCTCTTTATCATTGGTAAGACCATCTCTTGATTAGATATCATCTTAATTTGTTATCGATATTACTATTTGAGAGAACCAAATCTAGATTAGGATAGAGAACTATCAGTGGTCACTACTACAGAAATGGCTTATAACGTCACATTTACAGGCGTCGGTTGTGTACAAAAAACCGATGCCTAAATCATAAAGCGTCGGTTTAATACACAAACCAACATCTATATGTGAAGAACGGTCAGACACGGGTATCACTTTTTATTTAGCGTCGGTTCCTAAATAAGAAACCGACGCCTAAAATCGACCGCCAAATCCAAATTTTCTAGCAAAAAAAATTACCTCCAAAATTTAACATACGATGTCGGTTTTTAGATAAACAATCTAAAAACCGACGTCGGTTTTTAGATAAACAACCGACGTCTAATGTTTTTTCGCGCGATAGAAATTGGGCCCATTGTTATCGTCGTTTTTCTTGAAAATAACTGACGTCGATGTGTTTTCGCGCGCTGTTCCCGTGAAAATTTTCACCCCATTTGGCATCGGTTTCCTATGGGAACCGACGCCTATAGTAAGAAGTGTCAGATGTTTTTAATAATCGACACATGTGGTTAACTTAATAGCAGCGCACAAACTCTTCTCCTTTCTCATTGTCGAGAGCCCTCATTGTCGAGAGCTTAGGTCTGGCGATTTGTGATTTCTGCCACCGCTCGCTGTGCTCGCCGCCGCCGCCGCCGCAATTGCTCCCGCCGCCTGCCGCTCCTACTGTCGCCGCCTGCTGCCGCACCGCCACCGCCTGCTGCCGCACCGTCACCACCTGTTGTCGCCCGCCGCCGTTGCGCTGCCGCCTGCTCCTACTCTTGCTCCCGCGTGTGCCGATCCTGATCCTGCTCCTGCCGGTCCTACTCCGCCGGTCCTACTCCTACTCCTGCTCGCGCCGCTCCTACCGCCGCCACTACCGTCGTCTCTACCACTGCCGCCGTCTCTGCCACTGTCGGCGTCTCTGCCCGCCGTCGCCTGCTGCCGCTGCTGCACTGCCGCCTGCTCCTACTCCTGCTCCCGCGCACGCCGATCCTGATCCTGCTCCTGCCGGTCCTGCTCCTACTCCCACCTGCTCCTACTCCTGCTCGTGCCACTCCTACCACCGCCACTACCGCTGTCTCTGCCACTGCCGCCGGTATATCCAATCATCTGATCCTATATATTCCAGAGTCTAATTATGCCTGTAGTTCTAAAAGTGTAGTTAATACATGAATGTAGAGTGGTTAATACATATAAACCCTAGATTTGTTTAATGTATTGTATATATCATTAAATCTGTCTATTTTAATATAATCTAACATTTCTAATAATTCGGGTTTATACCATATCGAATAATGTTACAACGGAATTAGGGTTTGGTACCCTTATTCCTATCCAAACCTGAGACCACCCTAAACCCTAGTTAGGATATAGTCTTGGATGAACCCACATACCAATATAGATGTAATCCCATGATTAGGAGGTTAGTGTATTTGGTTCTTTAGATTTGATAAAAGAGATGGTGTTATGCCCTAATATGGTTGTCTATAACTCTAATGAATATTATGGATATGGTGGGGAATGCAATGCAAGGCCGCAGAAAGAGCCAAAGAGGACGGGAAAGATATCAGTTTGTCCCCTAGTCAAATCACACCCAGACCTGCACAAAGATTAGGCAAAGATTTTAAACCATCTCTCATCCATCCATCCTCATCCGTCAAAACAAGAAGAGAGGAGAGAGCAAACTAGTGCTAGAGAAGTAAATCAAGTAATAAACCCTAAACCTAATTAGATGATGATGTATAGATCTAGGGGAGGGTGAGGGGTGTGGTAGGGTGGGAGGAGGATAGGGGTGGGGTAGGGTGGAGGGCCAGGGGAGGGGGAGGGGGTGAGGGTGAGGAGGGAGGGAGGGTGGGAGGAGGGTAGGGGTGGGTAGGGTGGAGGGCTAGGGGAGGGGGGGGGTGAGGGTGAGGAGGGTAGGGGTGGGATAGGTGGGAATTAATTGAAAATAATGAAAGGAGAGGGCATACTCATTACACCCTACCTTTTTTTGTTCTCAGTGTAGAACCATCTTCATTTCAATGTATTTGTGTGAATAAAGTTCCGCATCAGTATCATTAGTTTGATTATGATGTGTCAATTTCACTGTATCTCTGAAGATTATGCAAAGTTGTATGACATGCTTATCATTTTTGACGTGCTTATCATTTTCTTTTCAAGATAAACCATTAATACTTATATTTTTCACTCTCTGTCTACTACTTTTTTTGAAAATATATAACATCGTTATATATACTTACAATTGTTAGTACTTATATTTTTCAGTCTCTGTCCACCCACAACAGTCACTATAAACTGGGCCTCTATGCCGATGTTAACGTTCCCTAATGAATAACAATTGAACATCATCCTAGATGATCATTCCTTAAACCAACTAACAATACCCGAACATTGGCATTTTCTAAATGGAAGACACTACAGGCCTGATGAAGTGACCCTAAATTTTGGCAATTCTTCACATGTTATCGAGGTTGAGTATGATTTTGCAGGAAATCTTGTATCAAATTTGATTGGCATGATTGGATTAGAAAGATGCTAGTGGGCCGTAGCGACAAACTTTTTCTCCGTCCATTTGGCCATAATACCATCAAAGTTTGGATAACCAACATCAACAACGAGACCCCTGGTCATCTACGACGGTATGAGCACACGATTGACGATATCATCTCATACGAATATGATGATGAGGCCCCTGTTAGTTCATAAGACCACGGTAGGTCCAATTAACAAATATAATTGTCATGTCTTGTTTTGTGTTTACACTTGTTGTCTTAAAGTAATCAATCCTCATAGCTACTTTCTTTTTTGAACTTCAGGAGAAGATCACCACAATGAAAAGGCCTCGAAGTTACTGATACGAGACTATGTTGGTGTAGTATTTAGTTGTTTATCTATCTAGACTTGTCTGTATTAATAGATGCATGTTGTTCATTTTTCTAAATTTTCTTCCTAGTTGCTTATGGAAGCTGCATATGATGGGTATAATACTACTTAATTCATCAACTGACATTCTATTTTGTAAGGGTTTTTAATGCTACAACCTTTCTTTTATGTCCTTATCTGTCATGAAATGAATGAATTTTCTACATGTGTCTGAATGTGTGAATGTGAAGATGAATACATGAATGTTTCTACATGTGTGAATGTGAAAATGAATGGAACTGCAAATTGCTACATGAATGTTTCTACATGTGTGAAAATTGAATGGAACTGTAGGTTTGCTAAATGTGTGAAAATTAATGTTGTTAATTTTGTAGGTTTGTGGCCTGTTGTTGGCTGATATCAATGGATATCGTAAAACCTACAGTTCATAACTAACTGTATGTTTCTCATCCTGCGACTAGTCACAGCAGGCCTGCAGACTGATAAGAAAAAACATGAAATAGGCGTCGGTTATTTTGTTTAAAACCGATGACAAATGATTACAATGTCGGATATATAATTATAATCGACGCCTAATGAGGCCAGATACCACTGCCGTGCTGGCCAGCATGACCGTGGCAGCGGGTGAGATGGTGTCAGTTATCACTAATAAACCGACGCTGATAGTGCCCTAGATGGCACCCTTTCTGTGGTGTGAAGGTTTGCGACGTCGGTTTCAAAGCTAATAACCGACGCCTATACCCCCCTGCTGGCACATTTTTGGTGGTGCGCGAAGGGTTGTGGCATCAGTTTGAGAACCGACGCCTAACAGTTGGCCTTTTAGCGACGCCCACATAGGTGTCACATTAAAACCAACACGAAAGGTCTTAAATAACCGACACTAAAGGTCGGTTATGTACTAGTGTGTAATTTCCATCATGAGAGTGAAGAAAGGAAAATGGGTAGAATCAATGATTAGATAATTGTTTAATATTAACAACAATGAGATCATGTCAATATCAATATTGAAAAGAAATATGAAATATTTAATATCATTTGCCCCTCCAAAATCATAAAACCCATCCTTATATATATCTGCTGTATATTTTGTACATAGTTACTCTTTTATTCGTGTAGTTACTTTCTGTTCACCATAGTTACTTTTTTGACAGCAGAGTTACTTTTTTGGCCAGGAGAGTTACTTTTTTGGCTGTCGGGTAGCGAAAATCCAGGCTACCCGCACGGGCAACGAATGAACGCCCATATATATATATATATATATATATAGAGAGAGAGAGAGAGAGAGATAGAGAGAGAGAATCAGGCTAGAATATACTCAAGTGTACAGATCACATGAATACACTCAAGTGTGTTTGCATATCAAGAAAAATGTAAACCATTGATCTTCACCGTCATACTATAAATAGGCTACATACAAAATTTGAGCCTATTTGGATGAATGTAAGTCACTCATCCAAGGGAAAAAAATCAACGCGTGAAACTAATTTGAAATGCATAATTTTTGCGGTCTTTATAACATGACCTATAAATGTTTAAATGTGCACAAATTTTGCGTATGAGCTATTCACAAGATGTTTAAGAAGATCAACGGATTATATTTTTGAAAAAAATATTGCATCATGAAAAACTACTTGAGTGTATTCTGCTACGAATACACTCGAGTGTATTCTAGCCTGATTCTCTATATATTTAGGCTAGAATACACTCGAGTGTATTCAGAGCAGAATACACTCAAGTAGTTTTTCATGATGCAATATTTTTTTTCAAAAATCTAATTTGTTGATATTCTTAAACATGTTGTGAATAGCTCATACAAAAAATATGAGCACATTTGGACATTTATAGGTCATGTTATAAAGACCACACAACTTATGCATTTCAAATTAGTTTCGCGTGTCGATTTTGTTGCCCTTGGACGAGTGACTTTAACTCATCCAAATTGGCTCAAAATTTATATATAGACTAGTTATAGTATGACAGTGAAGATCAATGGTTTATATTTTGCAAAAAATAGTCTTCATATGCAAACACACTTGAGTGTATTTGTGTGATATGTACACTCAAGTGTATTCTAGCCTGCTCTCTCTCTCTCTCTCTATATATATATATATATATACATACGATCTTTACACTCAAGTGTATTCTAGTATATGTATATATATATATATATATATATATATATATATATATATATATACGATCTTTACACTCAAGTGTATTCTAGCCTGCTCTCTCTCTCTCTCTCTCTCTCTATATATATATATATATATATATATATATATATATATATATATATATATATATATATATATATATATATATTAGAGAACGAGTAAAATCTGATTGTATGTTCAAACAGGTGAAACCCCTAGCCTAATTTCCTCCTATCTTGATAAAATTGATTTTTTGATTACTCTAAAATAGTCAATTATTCTTTTTTACTTTATTATTTTAAACAATCAATCAAATTTGAATTGCCTAATTAGTCGAATAAAGATGAATTAATTTTACCTTACTCTCTATGGGTTTAATCCTAAATTATTACCTTGACATAATTCTCTTGTGGGAGATCATGGTTGTGTAAATCAATTTGGAAAATTATGCTAATTGATTTAAACACAATTCAAATCTCATCACATCTCTTCATTGTAAGTATGCTCAACTACATGTAATCTATACACAACCTTATAGTCATCCTTCTTCTTCACAAACAAACAAGTGCATCCAATTTTGACGGATTTGGATGTATTAACCTCTTGTTCAACAACTCCTGAAGATACATTTCCAACTCATTAATTTATGATAGAGCCATATAAAATGGCACGATATAGAAGTGAGTACCGAGTACCTAATTAATCTCAAAATTAATATATATTAGCAGTGGTTTTCCTCCATAAGCATTTCTGTAGAGTCCTGCATCACTAGTATATCCTCTATCTTATGACTTTTTACCTTCATATGCATAAAATGTGCTAGAACAGTTGCACATACATGCCTCAACATCTTCTATCCTACTACTGAAAACACTAGACACACAACCAAGTTATTTTATCTCACCTTGCAAAGACATAGAGATATCATATATCAAAACTAAACTGCCTTGGACCCACCATCCAAACAACACTTTACACTTATGTAGGATATACATCTCTAGGATCATATCAAACCCATGCATTTTAAGTGGTAAAACATCCACTTGAATCTTGTGCCTTGAGAAACTAAAGAGACAAGATGAATCCACCTCCATAGAAAGTGCCAAGCCTCCAACAAATACAAAGATAACACAATTCTTGTGATCAACAAGTGCATCACATCTAGGTCAACTAAAATTACAATGAAATATGATATACTTAATCTAGAATGAAAGAGTTACCCATAAAAATCCAAAATGAAAGAGTTACACCTGACCTGTTATGACCTTAGTGAGGTGACTCTTTCTAGTCATGGCATAGACTCATCTAGTTTCCTATGGGAAGCCTCATCCTTGACTCTTGGTAGCTGGCCTAGTGACCCTGCATGCAATGCTTGGCATTGTTCTATCCCAGAACCGCCAAGCTATTGAATTGACTGCAAATACTACCCCTACCGTCCTAGTTTCTATTGTGACTATAGGGATAAAGATCCTCACATGCCCATAGTGGAACATATTGAAATAGAGGTATATTCCATAACCCTACCTCTCCTATGACTTTTTCCTTTAAGAATGATTTGGTTTCCATTTTCTTTGAATTAGATGATGATAGGAGTATTTGGATCTAACAAAATGGTGTTTTAATAAATATTCATTATTAGGAAGTTTTAGTTTACTTAGTACACTTATGGTTCCAAGTGATTATTATAGTAAAATACATCCAATGCTTAATTTATTTTCATTGCTAAATGGGAACTAAAGAATCTTCTTTTAATAGAGAGAGAGAGGAATATGAAATGCGTAGTTGGATGATAGTTATGCTAATAATAACCTTAAGTTCCTAGTTGTTAATCAAAAGTCCTAAAAAGTGAAAACTAGTAGAAAATTTGGATTCCTCATGCCTTAATTGTCTTGGATGTCAAATTTCTTCTAGAATGGACTTTGTTTACTAAATGAAAGATTAAATAATGCAAAAGTAAGTAAACTATTAAAGTTAGGTTTAATTTGCTTAACATCACTGATTTTTGTTAGTTAGAGGTTATTTTTCTCAGCTTGCAAAGTTAACAACCATTTTGGCTCTAAATTGTAGAGTTAATGGCAAAAGTTTCTGCTATTATTTTATCAAAGATCCCGGGTCAATCCAATCACATACGTCCTTTCTTACCCATTTTGTTTTCCCCATTAGACCACAATCTCCACAATTTTCTCTATGACCAATCTCTCTCACCAATACTCCTTCTCATTTGATTTCTCTCCCAAAATGTGTCATATCTCCCCAATCTGATTAATGTTAGATTTAACGTGTTCATGAGCCTTAATTTGTTCAAACTAATCCTAGTGGACTTCCTATGAATGTTTTCTTCTCCAACTTTTATCACATGACAACCCAACATCCATGCCTACAAATAATGACTCCCTAAAATCCATACCACCTCCAGGAACCCAAACCCACCATTCCTAGTACCTCATTCCCATGCTTATCCCTACTCCATTTTTTGTTTTATGCTCCAGACATTGCTGGCAAGTATGGGGGTATCGTGGGATTGGTATACTGCCCATATTTGTTTCTTGTTATACTAGAAAGTTAATTCATCCTCCAATCTCACTTAATACAAGTTATTCCACACTTTCATCCTTTTACTTTCTCTTGATGTGTTGAAGACCACAACCTCTTTATTGCACGACCATGATATATGTCCTTCCTTGATCACATGGTTGCCTCTAAACCCCAAGTTTATTTCCCCTAGTCCAACAATGATGAAGAAGACAATGAACACCTCTACACTAGGCAACAAATTGATTTGACTACCATTTGAACCTTCCAACTTCAACCTACATGAGAAACTCTCTACTGTGGTTGATGATAAATGATTGACCAAATTCATGTATGCCACTTTAGTTTGGTTTTGTTTACTGCAAGCTCAAGGGTAATTGATAAATGTATATTTATCCCTTTTATTTATATATTTTTGATATTTGTTTAGGATTATTTTGTTATTTATTCTCTTAGTTTCATAATTAATTGTGTTATTTTATATTTTTCTCTTTAATTGGAATTTTAATTCTATTTTTTTGGGTTTTGTAGGAAAATTACACAATTTGCAGCAGTCCTGAAATTCATATATACCCTCCACCAAAAGTGACATAACTCTTACATTCGAACTCCAAATTGAGTGTACAAGTATTCATTGGAGAGGGAATTTAATTGAATAAAATCCTATTATTTGAATTCTTTTGTGCTTTTAATGGGAGAGAAATATGTTAGAAATCTCTGCTGCGAGAATCTGCATTAAAGAGAGTTACATGGTCAAGATAATTAAAGACAACCAACTTTCGATTTGACCAGATCCACAAAATTCAAAAATTGGTCTCCCTCTCTTTCCCCCCCTCTTTTGAGGGCATACTACCCCCTCCCCCTACTATAAAAGGAGAGACTCTTCACTTGTAAAAGAATTCCGTTCTTCATTCCATTTCACCTAATTTTTAGTTGTAGACCACATCTTGTATAATGTTAGATCTCATTTTAGTTTGCATATCTTCTGGTCTTTTATGTCTAAGTAAATCTCTCTGAGGCATGAGAGTAGCCCCTTAGCCCGGTTCTATTTAATATAATCAATTATATTCCTCCATCGAACAAATGTCTTCTCTCTATTTATGCGTGGTTATTTGGATGATCTGATATATTCTTATGGAGTGATATGACCGTAGATATATGTAAGAACGAAACAATAGTCCTTTAATTACGATTATTATCTTTTCATCTTTTTAATCTTATTCTTGTTATAATCCTTGATGACGCGACCACCTGAGCCTTGGGTTTGGATGCCAGTTTGAATTCACATACTTTTTGATATGACCATAGATAATGGCATGTTGGACAGTTGGGCAATGATCTGTGAACGCCTGGACCAATGGGTTCACGGAAAGTCCGACCCTTGTGAGTTTGTCCGTAAGGACATGTAACCACAAGGTCCTAATTTGATCTTTGGAGTTTAGAATTTGATTAGTTGAATAGGAACGTAGTTTTGGTGGTGATCTTCCAGACCCCAGATCTTTATTTCTTAATTAGTTAAATTTTATTTCAACACTTTTATTTTTTATTAACAACTCTCTCAAATCGGGATTTAATTCTTGTACTTGCAATCAGATTTGTATTTTGACTTTTCTTTTCCGCCGTCCCTTGGATTGATACCTATCTATACTAAGTTGACTTGTTATTCTCAACAAGTTGACAACCGGGTTAGAAGATTAAACTCTAGGACTTTTCCTAGTGATTGTTGCGTGTAGAACGACGCACATCAATTTGGCTCCGTTGCCGGGGACGGCACAGTTGTTTTTCAGATCTGGTTGCCTGTATATCTTGTATAATCCTTGTTCATATTCTCTAACTTTCATAACTTTAGTCTTTTTTTATAATTTCTTTTAGATTTTTGTAATTTCTTTTTGCCTTCCGAGCACAATTCTGGAAGTGTATCTCCTCTTTCTGCTGAGTTTCCATTCCAGCAGTACTGTTTTCTAGTTACTTTTTTTTATAATTTTAGTTATTTCATAATTTCTTAGATTTATAATTTTTAGTTCTATTTGTAATTTTGACTAACCTTTTATCTCACAATCTTTCTTCTCTCGTTCGTTGATTGACGTATCTTTCAGGAATTTTTCTTTTCAAATGGAGTGGGCATCCCAATATCCCCCACAATGTTATTATTGTGGTTTTTACCACCATGCATCTCTTTCTTGTCCGACTCTACCCCATGCTTATAATAGCACCCCTTTTAATTGCGAGCCCTTTCATCCTGGTGGGTACAATGTGAATCCTCATTTTTCTGAGAACCATTATGGGAAACCTTGCTATCCATATTCTAATGGGGGATATGATCAACAATATTTTGTGGGGTGTAACCAACAAAACCTTGGGGGTTATGAACATATTTATGAAACCCAATGTAATCCTCAACAAGAAGAGAGACTTAGGGCCTTAGAGAAGATAGCAGTAGAAGGAGAAACAAAACTAAAAACTAGCCAAACCTTATTAATCGCCCTACTAGAAGCCCAAACCCAAAATATAGATTGTTCAAATATGTTTCCTCATGAATTGGTGACACCTTATAATATTGAATCTTCCTACCAAGATGGACGCAATGGAAATTACAATCCACCATCTTCTGGAGATTATTATGAGGAGCAATGCCATCCAAAACAATATGAGGAGTACTATGGCCAAGGACACTATGGGGAGTGTGGCGAGGATGACCAAAATTTTGGGGTGTATAAATCCTATGGTGAAATGCAAATTGATCTTGAACTGGAAGAGAGACTTATGGCCCTAGAAAAGCTGGTAGCAGAAGGACAAGCAAAACTTGAATCCACTCAATCCATGTTAGCTACCTTACTAGAGGATCAATCACAAACTCCCCCTATAGAGCTTGAGCAACCCAATATGGTTCTTCCTGATGATGACGATGATGATCCTTATTTTGTGTCATATATGTCGGATCTTGAAGAAATAGAACAAATCATGGAGCCATATTTTATGTGTGATGAGGAAGTTGGTATCCCTATCTTTCCTTTAGAGACTCTATTACTTAAATATGAAATGTCAAAGAAGGAGAGTCATTCTAAAGAACCAACAACTCCTCCCATCCTCAACATAAATCTGAATGATACCATAGACCAATACCCTTCTTTTGAGTCTATTTTGGATAATGAGCATCTAATCCCCTTTATGATTCTTCCCAAGCCATCACATCCAATTTCCATCCCACACATGGCTGATCTAGAAGGGGAGATGACACCATTGGAAGAAGCCCACACACCCCCTTTTTTGTTTGCAAGGAAGACATCATCATCCCTCCTAAATACTTGGGGAACCCTTGTATAAAAAAATTAGAGACATATGTTACATCAACAATGAAACTTACCAAACCCAATGTTGATGACATTAATGTTAAGGAGAAACAAAACACTTTTGTAAATGATATTAAAATTTTTGTATTAGCATCAATTCTCGCATATGCAAGTCATCATGATGGTGGAAAACCTGAACCAGATCCTCCACCTGACTCAGTTCATCATGCTCCACTGGCATTACTGGTCGGGTACCCGTCAACCTCCCCCAATCCACATCCATCTTCAACACTTCCCTTTCTATCGAAGGAAGATCTATGGATATTATTGGAGGGAATGCGAGGTGAAAGAAAATATGAACACCCCATTGATCTTCCACAATTATCCTATCATAGGGTACACTATGAAGCTCCTCAGATAAAGGTCCCAGCCCTCATACACATCCCCTTCAGCTGGACATTTTTTGAGCTACCTGGGCCACCTGGAAATCCTCGCTCTTCTCTTCCCTCCAACTCGAGTTTTGATTTTGCTTGGGACAAGCAACAATCTAAGTCTGGGGTGGAGGTGGGTGGTATGTTTCTATTCCACCCCCTTATCTTTTTTATTCTTGCATTATTTCTACCTTTTTGTTTTGCATATAGTTACTTTGTTCATGACCATTATCTAGTCGGCCATGTTTTTATTTCTTTTGTTGCAAAATGGACTTTATCTATTCGACCAATATGAATAAATATTTGTCATTATACCCCTTTGAATTTAGTAAATATTTTGCAAAAATTATTACAAATTTCCATGACTGAAACCACCATGTCACCTAGGATCCCAAAATAGCATCACTCCTTGGAAAAGTTGGCAAGCCGTATGGAATCAATCAAAACCAAACACAAATTTTCTCTTTTTTTAAACTGTTGATTAACTTGATATAAATATTGTATAATGTGATTGACATGAATGTTCTTTCTGATGTAATGACACTTTAAAAAAAAAGGAGAAAATAAATGTGTGAAGTTATAAGCACAAGGACACCTTTTGTTTCCCTCTTATTTTCTTTCTAAAAAAAGAGAAGCAAAGAATCACCACCAGAAAAAAATCAAGTCCGGGGTGGCATGCTTCCCATATAAAAAATTCCATACCCCACAAAGGGGCGTACCATCAAAAGATGCCAAAAGTGTACATTAAAAAAATTGTGACCAATGTAGCCACAACTCCACAAATTTAAATCCCAAGTCGAATAGAGGAGGGATAAAAAAAATCATCACTTCCTTCTTTGTTCTCACACCCTCTAATTTCATCTTGTTCTTGTGCAACAACTAAAAAAACATTTATAAAAATAATAGTGTCAAAGCGAAAGTAAGATGAAGCATGTTTTTCTACAAAATCTTGATTTAGAACCAAGATATGATATTTGTTTTTAATAAGGAATATAGAATTTTGTGTTTTGTGGTTTTAGGAGATTAGGTTGCTTGGCCAAATTTGGAGGTAAGGAATAAAGTGATGTTACAAGGGTGAGGATAGACATGTTGTTAGTATAAATTGGAATAATTTGTGATTTTATTTGTTTGAGGACAAACAAAGATTCAAGTATGGGGTATTTTGATAAATGTATATTTACCCTTTTTATTTATATATTTTTGATATTTTTTAGAATTATTTTGTTATTTATTCTCTTACTTTCATAATTAATTGTGTTATTTTAGATTTTTCTCTTTAATTGGAGTTTTAATTCTATTTTCTTGGGTTTTGTAGGAAAATTACACAATTTGCAACAGTCCTGAAATTCATATATACCCTCCACCAAAAGTGACATAACTCTTACATTCGAACTCCAAATTGAGTGTACAAGTATTCATTAGAAAGGAAATTTAATTTCCTAAAATAAAATTCTATTATTTGGACCGCTTTTATGCTTTTAATGGGAGATACATATTTTCGAAATCGCTGCTGTGAGAATCTACATTAAATAGAGTTACATGGTCAAGATAATTAAAGACAACCAACTTTCGATTTGACCAGATCCAGAAAATTTAAAAATTAGTCTCCCTCTCTTTTTCCCCCCTCTTTTGAGGGCATCCTACCCCTCCCACTCCTATAAAAGGAAGGATTCTTCACTTGTAAAAGCATTCAGTTCTTCATTCCATTTCATCTAATTTTTAGTTGTAGACCACATCTTGTATAATGTTGGATCTCATTTTAGTTTGCATTTCTTCTGGTCTTTTTATGTCTGAGTAAATCTCTCTGGGGCATGGGAGTAGCCCCTTAGCCCGCTTCTATTCAATATAATCAATTATATTCCTCCATCAAACAAATGTCTTCTCTCTGTTTATGCGTGGTTATTTGGATGATCTGATATATTCTTATGGAGTGATATGACCGTGGATCTCTATAAGAATGAAACAATAGTCCTTTAATTACGATTACCATCTTTTTATCTTTTTAATCTTATTCTTGTTATAATCCTTGGTGACGCGACCACCTGAGCCTTGGGTTTGAACGCCAGTTTGAATTCATATGCTTTTTGATATGACCGTGAATAATGACATGTTGGACGGTTGGGCAATGATTCCTGAGCGCTGGGACCAACGGGTTCACAGGAAGTTTGACCCTTGTGAGTTTGTCCATAAGGACATGTAACCACAAGGTACTAATTTGATCCTTGGAGTTTAAAATTCGATTAGTTGAATAGGAATGTGATTTTGGTGGTGATCTTCCGGACCCCAGATCTTTATTTCTTGATTAGTTAAATTTTATTTCAGCACTTTTATTTTTTATTAACAACTCTCTCAAATCGGGATTTAATTCTTGTACTTGCAATCAGATTTGGATTTCGACGTTTCTTTTTCGCCGTCCCTTGGATCGATACCTATCTATACTAAGTTGACTTGTTGTTCACAACAAGTTGACAACCGGGTTAGAAGGTTAAACTCTAGGACTTTTTCTAGTGATTGTTGCGTGTAGAATGACGCGCATTAGTAATACCATCTTCTCTGCATTTGTTTTGTTAAACTACATGAGTTTTGACATTATGATTTTCCAATCTTGTCCCATCACACATAAATGCTTTGATGTGTGATGTGAGGATATATTTCTCTTTTGTTTTAAGATTTGATTTATAATATCCATAATACATATTAATCTTGTAGAATTCATACTAGTATACATACATAAATATGTAAAATAAGTTTTAAAACAATAAAATTATTATTTACCTATTGAACTGGTATTATAACCTAGCTCAACCTAAATAAAAAGGTATTTTTAGGGTTTAAGTATATGACAGAACAATGACCCTAATTATATGTAAAATTGTTATCGGTCGCTTAAGGTTCTGGTTTGGATCTAGGTTTTATCCTTGGACCCTTTAGGATTAGATAAAAGGTATGCACATCTTCACAATTTTAATTTGGGTATCTAATCACTTTAAGATCCTAATTACCTTTCATGAGGGATGGACCATAAATTGATTTGTATTTGCAAATCTTTTGGATTTCTTTTTTAAAAGTTCCTTCATTGTGACATGTTTTTTCCTTGAACATTGCAATTGTGAGAAATTTATTGATGGTCCTCTGATCCCAATTGGTATGATATGGATGTTCATATCCCATGGTATTTGGAAATAATTGAAAAGGTTGAACTATATATTTCCTTCACTATTTATGCATGTGTGATTTAGACTAATATTATCTAGGATTTGGGTGCTTTTGCACAATAATACTTATTGGGTATGTCTTTCCAACCAGTCATATATATAGAAGGCATCATTCAAACTGGAAACATATATTGGGTCCACATTTCCATCTATGGTGACTCTTTCAACCCAACTTTGACTTGTAATCCTATGGTATTATGACCCTATCCTAAATAGTCTTCATCTACTTGAAGTCTACATGCGCTGCTGTATTTTTTGTGATTTTGAAACGCTTTAAAGTCAAGAACTTCATACCCATTGATTATTTATTCAAAAGTAAGTTCCTCATTACTCTTTATGTGATTACTTTCAACCGTATTACTGCCTACTTGTTTATTTCCTTATGTTAATGTCCCTCTTCTTGTGTATTATGTGTTGAATTCCCAAATGGTCTTAATATTGCACATGCCAATATAATACCAACTCATGCATTTCTTTGATCTCTCCTTTTTTGGGTTTTGTTGCTAAATTTTCTACATATAAGTCACCAAGAGAAGATGTTTCAAGAGGAGATGAACTTAATACTTCAAGAATATCTTGAGATGGCCAAGTTTTCCTTAGAAAATGGTCCTTTTATTTAAGTTATTTTGTGACTTCTCCTTTATTTAATATCACCCTTATGACTAGGAACAATGTAAAATTGTGATATTTGTAATAGTTTGATTTCTAATGCTATACAATCATATTTATTGTTGTTCATAATTTAAGAAATGAAAAGTGACTCCATACATTTTGTGTTTGGAGTTGGAAGGGTTTTGCTTCCCAATAAGTAATTAGTGGACCCTCTCTTGAGTCCCACTCATCACACATACTAAACACATTGATAACACTGTCCGTTCTCAAACCAACATGATCCACTGTGATGACTACTGTAGAATCCGCACTACCTGACCTAAAGGGTCATGTCAATGATATTTATGTAGAAGTCACTGCTCCATAGGGATGCAAACCTCTCTCTTTCCTTATTTAATGACCATTGTGATTGTAAATGACTCCTCAATTATGAAACTACCCTTTTGTTCTATGAATGATGTCGAGGCTAATGCTTCTATAAAGCCAAATACCTCAACCTGGTAAAACTTGCAGACTATTTGCTACAAGGATGAGTAGACATCTTCTTTGACTTAAAGTCATGACACACTGTCATCATCTCCCTCTCAATTCTTCATACATACTGCACAAAGACTTGAAATGTCTCCATCATCTTCTTTGTAGATGTCAATAATGACAACTACACGTTCAACCCTTCCTCAAAACATTAAATCCTCTCATTATCTCTAGGGGCTAATTGAGGAAAAAACCTTTAGATCCTCTCATTATCTGTAGGGGCTAATTGAGGAAAAAACCTTAGTGGATCCATAAATTGCACTTCGTATTCATTGATTGAAATCATTTCTTATGTAGATACTTAAATGACCACATCTTATGATGTAGATATAACTGAGGAGAGTACCTACACTCAAACTCATTCCTAAACTTGACCCAAGTTATCACCTATCTAGGCCTCTTCTCTTGGTTGATGGTCCAAATAGTGTCCAACACTTCCCTTCAAGAGATATATTACATGCTTTATCTTCTTGTAACATACTAGATTTTTGGATCCTAATTCGACATTGAGCAATAAATTCACAATTTCCCCCTAAGCTTGAGCTCGTTTATGAATATGGCCATTTGATTCAAAGTGTCATTTAATTATTTTAATTAATCACCATATTCCTCGATATAATTAGACTTCAATTGTGGTTATCTTGTTTGCATGAGTCAAATCTCTTCAAATGAAAAATGTTCACGAAGTAGTCCCTCATTTGTCTTCAAGAATCATTCAATGTCAACTTGGACCCTTAATTCCCACATTTTTTAATTTTTAGACTCACTTTCAAAGGGTACTATCTATTTTCATACTAATGACTTTGGATCGGTGAAAAATACTAATTATTTCAAAGACGATATACATCACAAATAGTATTGTGATGAACACCCATATAATCAAAGGCAGTAATATAACTATAGGTAGCCCTAATTTTATCATATGATCTACTAAGAGCTAAATTCATAATTGAATTGTAGGAGGAAAGGACCTGTAACTTAATAGGCATAAAATCTAGAATTAAATATGAAGAATTAAGAAGGAAGGGTTTAAAGGGGTTATTTGAACATTAATTACCAGTATTATAAAAGGAAGAAGTGCGTCCCCTTCCTTAGATTGACCGCAGCCGGCGGTTCCACGGAAGAGAATGACACCACCGTTCCCCTAGAAAGAAACGACACCGACATCTCTTTCTCTCCCTTGCCCCTCCTCTACCTATCTTCTTCCTCATTGGACTAACAGTGCTAAAAGAAACCTCAACCCTAGAAGGCCAAAATGCCGCCATCATATCTCTCTCCCTGACCAGAAACGGCAGTCAAGCCTATTAATGGAAGTCACATCCTCACGAGCAACTGACAGCTGACTGCTCCAGTTTCTCCTCTCATCGTCACACCATGAAAGCCTGACACCTCCTCTACATACTCGTATACCCGCCTTGAAACCAATCTCCCTCAGTAGAGACAACCCACCATCGAAGCTAGAAACTCCTCTTGGCTAACCCTATCTCGGACCCCCTCGCCAGCAACCCCGTTTCCCCTCTTCAGTCCCGCTGGCCTCCACCACCACGACGCCATCCGACGCATAGACCTGCAATCCAAATCCCTCACCACCACTGATCACCACAGATCGACGTTAAACTAATCACACAGATCTGCAACAACAATGATAGACATACTTGCAATGCCTGCACACACATCGACCACTTCAGGTCTCCTCCAACAATCTAAAGATGATGCCTTGATCCATACATTAAATTGGACATGCTCCTTTGTCATGTTTCAGCTCGTAAAATGACCTGCAAGTCAAGCAACGAACTTGAGACACAGTTGCTGCAGCTTCCGTTTCATTCTGCCTCAACATCTTGGGGAAGGAATCTGAATCCCTACGGACAAGTTACACCTACCATATGCCACACCGACGCCACCACAGAATTTCCAAACCCCACTTACCCCCTGGCAATTAACTTCACAACAGAGATGGTAGATCTGTTAACATCCAAAAACTGAAAGAACGAATGCTTCTTCTACCCCTCTCGCTACCTCACAAAGGGATCACCATCCTCACTCTGAAGATAGGAAGCATAAGTACTATAAGACTTACCCATGATCATGGAAACTAGTGAGGAAATGCCAACCGGTTCCACGATGTATGAGAGTTAGTCCTTCTCTTCCCATAGTACTTTTGATAAGAATAAGTTATCAGTATATTAGAATCTAAGTAACTTGAACAATGAGTTAGATACACAAGTTTCATTAGCTATTTAACCCCAAGGCACATATACATATATAGCTTCATATACATACATGGATGCCACTATCTTTCATTGATATTCTATACAATTATACTATCCATTACATAGACTATTATAAAATGAAGTCAATCATTTCACTATTATACTAGCCTACATATTAATACATACATACATCATGTGATAAATAATAATAGATATAACATGTACACAAAGTTACTATTGGTCCTTATGGTTACATCTTATTACAAAAGTACACTATAAACAATATGTTAAATAGGACGTTATTTGATGCTTAGTACAAATTCAGTATACAAACCTACTAGGAATAACAACACACCGTTTGCTCCTTTTCTCAAATACCCACCATATATGTTATTATATACCAATAGATGGAGAGTAATGTATATCCATTTATCCTATTTTCATTCTTGTATAAATCTATAGCCATGTATATACTAAATTGATTTATTACTATAATGACTGTACACTATATTGACTTAAACTAGTTCACATAAAGATGTCTTGACATAGGTTTAACAACGTCAACCTATAACAATGATTTGCCTTAGAAGATTAACACAATGATATTTTATAATATACAAATAACTTGAATTTTGAATCTGACCTTAGATCATATTATATAATGAAATATGCTCTCGTATGAAATAGACTTGACCCTATAGTGTATCACATATAATATTTTCAATAATTTATGACTTAAGATGGACAAACCAATTACATAAGGTGATGATGTAATCTAAATATACAAGTTAACAAAAAATAAGGATCTCCCACCAAATGATAGCTATGGGAAAAATATGGAATATTGATCCAATTTGTATAGATAAATCCTTAATAACATGAATTGAGACAAACTTGATTCCAAACCAATAGTAACTAATGTCACTCTATGTTTCTAGATATCTCTCTCCCTCTGGAACAAGCATTGGAGCCCATACATGGAATGGTTGAATTTTGTATGCTTTGATTCAAGGTACAAAATTTCTATTCTATTTGGAAAAGTTATTTTTCCTTATTGATTGCATGCATGACTAGATAGGTTGATAGGCCAAAATTTGATTTTATTCCTTAGCCTGCCTCTTTGAAAGACCACTAACACTTGTGCTTGGAAAATAGTAGAACAGTGTTTAAACATCGAAAAAGGGTAGGTTCATGCCCCTAGTTTAGTGGAATTATGCTTCCATGCCTCTACACAGAGTTAAAGGACACATGGTCCCTCAGTATACTGGAAATTTCAGTTGGTGTGTTGTTTGGTTATGTCAGTATTATCCATTTCTGAATTGAATCTGGGGATATTTATCATTTATCTCGACTTCCCGAAGTAGGCTGGCCAGAGATAAGATGAGATTAGAGCTAACAATTTCAGAACTGGAAATATGGATCCGACACAGCCCGAAATTTTTACTCGAAATGAATTAAAATTGATCATTTGTTTTCAAAATTAAATTCCACCATGTGCAGATATATTGTATTGGGACCCACATAATGAAAATCCAACCTGATTAGTCCAATAGTAAACTTAAGTGATCTAAAATGTATGTTTTGGTGAATTTTATTGGAAGAAATAAGTTAATTGTTGTACTTAATAACATTTTTAGCATGTACTATGAAGGATGTTGGTATCTTATATATCACACTTTTGCACATTACGTATATTTTAGGCCAGTTTGCATTGCATGATTTTACATAAGACAGAATTGTAAAACTAGCAAAATTGGGATTGTTGAGTTTCAATCAATTGGGACTTTTATGATCCGTGATACTTCCAGGTATTTATGTGGTACAAAAAGCATCGACCCCCGGTACCTATCCTTGACTCCCATATGCTCGGCTTTCTTACTTGTGCAAAAGCAACAATCATCGAAGAATTAAAATTGGTATCACGTGCAAGCAACAACCATCTCATGACTTATCATTCTTCCTCTGCAGGTTCTGCACAAAAGACATGAAGCCCTTACATCATTGGTATCTTCCATACTTCCACACAAAAAGGCATGAAGCCCTCATATCATTGGTAACTTCCATACTTACACAAAAGAAGGGTTCCAAAGTCAACGCTAGTAGCACTCCACCTACTCATTATCTTTATCGTTCACCATGCATGAGAGTTTTAGGGTAGTTGTTGAATGATTTTTTATTGGGTGGGCACAAATTAGACTACCTCCTAGTCGGTTGGTCTTCAACTGCTCCTCTACTCCCCATTCAAGTCACCCGCCATGCAAGCTTCCGCCTATTAAACTCCATATTAGTTGATAATCACGTCCTTGATTGCATCCAAACATAGGAAGGAAAAATAAGCATGCCATCCAATACATTTACCTTCCTATGCTTTTCATTTTCACATATTTATGTTCTTCCAGACAAACCAAACATGGCCTTATAGTACAAACCCAGTTTAGGGCTACAACTAACTTGTAATTTGCATCAGATATGCCTATTTAAACTCCTAGGTGAATCCTTTGAAGGAGTGGAGAGTAATACCTAACTAATCCAATGATATACTGATTTCAGGGACATAATTTTTTTAAGGGGTGATGAGTTGTAACATATAAGATTTTTGGGTCCCAATTCTACATTGAGCAATAAATTCACAATTTCCCCCAAAGCTTGAGCTCGTTTATGAATATGGCCATCTAATTCAAAGTGTCATTTAATTGTTTTAATTAACCACCATATTCCTCAATATAATTAGCCTTCAATTGTGGTTATCTTGTTCGAATGAGTCAAAAGTATTCAATTGAAAAATGCTCACAAAGTAGTCCCTCATTTGGCTTCAAGAATCATTCAGTGTCAACTTGGACCCTTAGTTCCCACATATTTGATTTTTAGTTTCACTTCCATAGGGTACTCTCTATTTTCATACTAACAACTTTGGATCAGTAAAAAATACTAATTATCTCAAAGATATACATCATTAATAGTATTGTGATGAACACCATATAATCAAAGGTAGAAATATAACAATAGGTAGCCCTACTTTTATCATATGATCTATTAAGAGATAAATTCATAATTGAATTGTAGGAGGAAAGGACCTACAGCTTAATAGGAATAAAATATAGAATTAAATATGAAGAATTAAGAAGGAAGGGTTTAAATGGGTTATATGAACATTAATTACCAGTATTATAAAAGGAAGAAGTGCGCCCCTTCCTCAGATTGACTGCGGTCGACGATTACACAGAAGAGAACAACACCACCATTCCCCCATAAAGAAATGACACCAACATGTCTCTCTCCCTCGTCCCTCCGCTACCTATCCTCTTCCTCTTTGGACTGACAGTGCAAAAGGAAACCTCAACCCTAGAAGGCCAAGATGCCTCCATCATCTCTCTCCCTAACCAGAAATAACAATCAATCCTATTAATGAAGTCGCATCCTCACAAGATACTCATAGCTGACTACTCCTCTTTATCCTCTCATCATCACACCATGAAAGCCTGGCACCTCTTCTACATAATCTTCTACCTGCCTAGAAGCTAATCTCCCTCAGTAGAGACAACCCACCATAAAAGCTAGCAACTCCTCTTGGCTAACCCTATCTCAGACCCCTCACTAGCAACCCCGTTTCCCCTCTTCAGTCCCACCAACCTCCACCACCATGATGCCCCATCCGACACATAGACCTGTAATCCAAATCCCTCACTACAACTGATCACCACAGACTGGAATTAAATCGATCACACAGATCCACTAGATCTGCAACAACAATGACAAACAGACCTGCAATGCCTGCTCACACATTGAATACTTTAGGTATCCTCCAACAATATAAAGATGATGCCTTGATCCATACATTAAATTGGAGATCCTCCTTCCTCATGTTTCAACTCTCAAATGACCTGGAAGTTAGGCAACAAACTTTAGACATAATTGCTGCAACTTTCTTTTCATTCCACCTCAACATCTCAGCAAAGGTATCTGACTCCCTACGGCCAAGTTACACATACCCTATGCCACACCACCACCACTACATAATTTCCAAACCCTACTTACCCCCTGGAGACTAACTTCACAACATAGATGGTAGATTTGTTGACAACCACAAAGTGAAAGAATAAATATTTCTTCTACCCCTCTCTCTACCTCATGAAGGGATCACCATCCTCACTCCAAAGATAGGAAGCATAAGTCCAAAAAGACTTACCCATGATCATGGGAACCAGTGAGGACATGCCAACTAGTTCCACGATGTATGAGAGTTAGTCCTTCTCTTCCCATAATTCTTGTTGATAAGAATATGTTACCAATATATTAGAATATAAGTAACTTGAACAATGAGTTAGATACACAAGATTCATTTGCTATTTAACCCCAAGGAATGTATACATGTATAATTGTAATATACATGCATGGATGCTAGTATCTTTCATTGAGATTCTATACAATTATACTATCCATTACATAGACTATTATAAAAATGAAGTCAATCATTTCACTATTATACTAGCCTACATATTAGTGTATACATACATTATGTGATAAATACTAATAGATATAACATGTACAAAAAGTTACTATTGGTCCTTATGGTTACATATTATTACAAAAGTACATTATAAACAATATGTTAAATAGGATGTCATTTGATACTTAGTACAAATTCAGTCTACAAAACCAACTAGGTATAACAACACATCGTTTGCACCTTTTCTCAAATACCCACCATATATGTTATTATATACTAATAGTTGGAGAGTAATGTATATCCATTTATCCTATTTTCATTCTTGTATAAATCTATAGCCATGTATATACTAAATTGATTCATTACTATAATGTATGTATACTATATTGACTTAAACTAGTTCACATGAAAATGTCTTGACATAGTTTTAACAACATCGACCTATACCAATTATTTGCCTTAGAATATTAACATAATGATATTCTATAATATAAAAATAACTTGAATTTTGAATCTAACCTTAGATGATATTATAATAATGAAATATGCTCTTGTATTAAATAGACTTAACCCTATAGTGTATCACATATAATATTTTCACTAATTTATGATTTAAGATGGACCAAACCAATTACATGAGGTGATGACATAATATAAATATACAAGTTAAGGGAAAATTAGGATCTTCCAACAAATGATAACTATGGGAAAAAATGGAATATTGATCCAATTTGGATAGATAAATCCTTAATAACATGAATTGAGACAAACTTGATTCCAAGCCAATAGTAACCAATGTCACTCTATATTTCCAGATATCTCTCTCCCTCTGGATCAAATATTGGAGCCCATACATGGAATGGTTAAATTTTGTATATTTTGATTCAAGGTACAAAATTTCTATTCTATTTGGAAAAGTTATTTTTCCTTATTGACTGCATGCATGACTAGATAGGTGGGTTGGCCAAAATTTGATTTTATACCTTAGCCCGCCTCTTTGAAAGGCCACCAACACTTATTCTTGGAAAATAGTAGCACAATGTTTAAACGTCAAAAAAGGGTAGGTTAAAACCCCTAGTTTTGTGGAATTATGCTTCCACACATGTGCATAGAGTGAAAGGACATAGGGTCCCTCAGTATACTGGGAATTTCAGTTGGTATGTTGTCGTTCTCTGTAGGAGAGAAAACATGACTTCCCCAACAACTAGACATTGACATGTGCTAACTATTGAAAATTTAGATATTGAATATTGTTGAATTTGAAAACCAATAGCTACCTGTTGATACTTGCCTATATTACTTAATCCTTTCATTTTATCATGAAAATCTTTATAGATAGGTTCATATTGTTTTACTTTCCAAATATTGATTTTGTACCAACTTTTCTAACCCCAATTTCCCTTTAGTGGGGCTCATGTGTGGTTTTTGTTCCTTCTGGGAACTCATGGACAAGTGACCAGAGAAGATGTAAAAGAGACTGCACGAGATAGCCCTCTATTAGAAGATGAAGATTAGATTCACTAAGTTTTAATATCCAGTGTATATGTATGAAAAAACATCATGTACTCAAGAAAATTGAATGAATGAAAAGATTGTTTATATTTTCTGATGCATATTTTGTAATTATTTGATCGTAAAGATCGATTCCTTACACTTCTCCTCTTTTTAGTGTATACAAAATCTAGAACCCCTTCAACTCCATCAATCAAAAATCCACATTCTTCATTTGAGTGTACTTTGTCTCTCCCATTCTTCTCGACAACTCAAAGATATTCCTTGAACCACTAGAAGCTCAAAATGTGGTGGAGGAACATAGGATGAAGGAATAGGCATCTTGTTTGTCATATGAAAAATGGTGGAAATCATTTGCCTAAACATAGGCTGAATTACTGAATCAACTATTGTTGTAGGGTTCAGGAGAGGTAGTCAAGGCTGCAAAAGCCCCTCACCAAGCACTCTTTTCTTAGGTTTCCTCTATTTCTCCTCATCTATATGTGACAAAAATACTCTGGATATGATCCTCACATGATACTATTGTAACTACATGAACATAAATGATGGTTAGATATAGAGAGTACATAATCATTAGACATGATATCCTATGTCCCTATAACTCTACACATCCTAAGTTGTAATACCACCAAATCTAACATCCAACCTTGATATCAACACACTACCATTTCCAAATGCCAAGTCATCTGCATTAGGAAACCTCTAGTTTCAAAATACAAACCTCAATTTTAAATAATATCAATTTACCGATAAGGCAAGCAAATGATCATTTATAAAAATTCCAAAAACATCCACATATATTATAACTAAAAAGTCTTATTATGTTCATATAACAACATGTAGCTATAAATTGTTCTTTATATTCTACCAAGGTCATAATCTATTTATGCAAAAGATCAACATGTTCATATGTAGAACATGTTTATCATATACAATGCCTACAGACAAAAACCAAGTGATAAGTGCATCAAAATATAAAACACCCCGCTCGGGACTCAAATGTACATGGGTTGATATAAGACACCACCAAAGGACCATCCACACCTTCCACTCAGTGACACATGGAGGAAGGTGACTCCACACTAGAAGACCCCCATGTATAGATGCTAAGAGCCTAAAAGGGTGTGAAAAAAGAGAGTGAAACCAAACTCTCAATGAGATATACAAAATTATAGAGTAATGAAAACATATGAGTTCTATATTACATGCTAAATTACAAAGTCTTATGCTTAAGAGAAACAAAAAAAACATCAGAATTGTAAAGGAAGTATATATTAAATACATGTATTATGTACAAGGCATTAGAATAGTAAAGAAATAACAACATGGAAATGGTAAGGTAAGTACACATGTAAAGATATGTATCTTGTTTGAATTTAGTATTAGTCCCATGGGGGTTGGGATGTACCACTCAATGTACTGATTAGTGAAGGACAAGTCTCCAATCCCAATATAGAGGATCTTAGAATTTATCAATCTCAATAAGACCTACCCGTACATTGATTGATGCGAGTATAAAAAGTAGGGGCTTATCGCCTATGTCCTACATAAAATATCAGGTCTATCCCTAGTACTCAGGTCACAAAGCCTATCATGTCATATTGTAATTAATTACTTTTAACATCATATCACATCATTTTCACTCACATTGACAAAGCTTCCATACATCACCATAAGATAAAACGTCGACCACACTCTTGTAAATAGGTGAACTGGGGGCACTGAAGGGACCATAACTGATACGAATTCACATTAAGATGCATATAATAAATAATACATGACCTTTGAGTACCTTACCACAATCATTGCATTGCTACAAGAATACTCTTTTTATTCCCCAAATTTCGAACACTACAGAAATTATACGATCACATGCCAATTACAAGATTAGGGTCTCACTTGGTTAATTAGTCCAATTACTCATCTTACATGTCAAAGGAAGATAGAATTTATAACATATTACTAATATACACACAATTCAAGCATTATAATCATTAAAATCCTAAATCATATTCAATGAGCACAAACACTACCTAATTTCTCTAATTGTAGCCATGCAATTGGGGCTTAAAATCCACATTTATATGCTTGAATATATTCTTACAATAGTAACATATTTCTAGAAAGTTTTATTACACAATTCCTTTATATGAGTTTAATATGGTAAAAGCAGTGAAATTGGAAACTACAGTAAGTTACATGCATAGTTTTTATCTTTCAGCTATAAGGCGATAACAATTCATATTTTTCATTCTAGAACAACAAGTAATGATAATGGAGATTATAATTTTGTCGTTCACAATGTCTAGCCAAGAACCATACAAATTACATATGTAGATTATTTCACAGGTATACAGTTAAGTTTGTTGGTTTTGGAGAAGCTTCATTGCAAACATTACTATATGAACATTATAACATTTGTGATTTCTTACATAGATCATGTCTTCTAGCTAATAGTCTAGACTTAACTGATCTTTTAGGTTTTAGATACTCTAAGAAAATTATAACATAAGAGATATTCTGATCATGGAATCTCTAATACATAGAGGAGATATACACATTTTTTATAATTACACCATATCATTGTATAATTAATTTTTAGAACAAATTAAGGTCCCAACTATATAGTATGGAACTAAAAATATGAGGTTCATTTGTGAACCAAAATAATGATTTTAATCACTACCGGTGCAAAGCCTATGATTATGCTTTATGCATATGGACGAGGGTCTTATAATTCAAAAAAGGAGTATTGAAATTTGCTCCATTGCACTAGATTTTCCCCGAAGCCATAGGAGACCGTTTCTTGGGAAAACATGCCCTTAGTTATGAATATTTCCCTTTTCCTTTCCTAGGAATATTTAATCAATAAACTAAGGTAAAATTAATCCTAAAAAATTGAAGTGTGGTATAACAAAAAATTAGTATTTTTATGAAGGCAAGTCAACAAGTGACCCTTGCGACTAGTTTCCACTTGGAGTTTTAATGAATGGATTGAAGTTCTAGGTTAATTAATATATATTATATAAATGAACTTAGTATCTACTAAAATACTTGAACATGGTTTAAGGGAAATTAGATCAATGCCAGATCTTGAACATAAAAGTCCAATAGTTGTGTCGTATGTGTGGTGTGTAGTGTGTGCAATGGATGGACTCTTTAGCCCCACATTGCCTACTTTTGAGTTATAACCAATCCTTTTAAAGACATACATGCCATACTGGGACAGTCACATGCGTCATTACTCATGACTCATGAGAAGGGTCTTTGGTTTATTTTTATACTATAAAGATAAGAAAATGATATTTCTACTCTCGGTGGAAATATATTTCACTTGTATTTGAGAGAGATACGAGTGATACATTTGAGTAATTAAGACGTACTAGAATAGTTGTATCCAAGTAGTTAAAAATATATCGAAGTCCTTGTATTCAAACCTCCATGCTATATCTGAGAATATGTCTTATTATATCTATACCCGACTAGCTGTATTCGACCAGTTGAAGCTACATTGGAGCAACTACAGAATAGTTGGATTCAATCTAGCTGTGGTCATTTATGGATATAATAAATGTGCAATTAATTTGTAGATGTTTCCTTTCTAGAAATGTGTGAATTCTTTTTAGATAGAAATAGTTTAATCCAAATTGCTTTATTAGGCCTCTGTGATGATTAAGGATATTTATTAACACTTTCACTATGTGTAAGTGGATGGAGTCTAAGAAAACCATCAACTTCCTTATTTTTATGCTATGTTCAATTGTTAATATTTCTACCCATCAATCTTCTCTAGGTGATTGAGACATGGTTCAATTTCAACCGAGATAAGGTAGATCTCAACCATGTGCACATTCTATTACAGGGGAAAAAGAGCAATCACATGCTTGCACCATTGGTGGGGTGCTATTTTCTTTAAGGTAAGGCCTTCATGTATGACTTATTTTGAGATAAGTGCTGATCTCTGATTCTTAATTTCTTGATCCATCTATTACTTGGTTTATCATTTCCAATTAGGCTTTGCCTTGTCATTCTTTCCTTGTTAACTGCCATTGTTGCATTATTTCTTAATCTCACATGATATATGGTCAATATTTCCAACAATTATAGAGAAAATAGTATTGCAGCCTCTGTTAGCATGGAGGGTTCCTATTTCATCCATGGTAAAATGACATGTCTGCCACATCAGAGAAATTCGGGGGTCTCACTTAAAACGTTGGAAATGACATGTGAATATATGACTGAATCATAGGATTACTTCATGCTTTAGATTCAAACTATCCCTGATCAGATGAAACAAACCCCAAAAGTGTAGAGATTAGATGAATTTGTGCATATACGGTATATTATCATCTTCATCAAATATTCTATTCGACATATACAATTTTATCTTCCCTTGCTTCTAAGGAACTTTAAGGAAGTCTAGATCCGATGTGTGTTACCAAATATCTCGATATTGAGAAATAATCTGTCACAAATTTTTTAAATTACATATTGTTAAAGGAAGAGCCATTTCCGAACAAGCACATGGGATTTTACCTTGATCATAGTTTATAGGAGGCTGATATTCAACAAATATACAACTTCCCAATTATGTCTATCACTGAGAGATTCCCTAAATCTTGGGAGGAACTTGCTCTAGATCTCAACCATAAGAAGGGATATATTTCTTGAAATGATATAATGATAGACATGACAATAAAAGAGCAACACAGGATTTATACGAATACTATTTTGGTTGATATTTCTCCTAAGGTCAATCTTACACTAGAAAATAAGGGTATAAGACAAAAGGTTAGCCATAAACAAAAAGGAAAGATATAAAAAACCAAATCATGCTGAAACAATGATCAGATTGGACATTGGGATAAGGAGTGTTACTCCAAGAAGTTCAAGAAGCCCGATGGCAACTGATCGAGCTATGATCAATATAATATACAAGACTTCTACCAACAATGATGAGTACATTATCTTAATCCTAAATCTTAACATATGCAAACCAGTATATTGGATTGTAGATGCTGGGGAAATTTGCACATTTGTGTTGACAAATCACTATTTTTAATCTTACTAGGACATCAATTATATGCCAATGACTTTAGTAGATAAATTTTTATCACTATAGTCAAAGGAAGATGAAGTATGGATATAAAGTTTCTTTGATAGATATTCTAATCTTCATAGAGTGAAACATGTACCCACAATCAAACACAATACCCTTGATTGCTCCATATTTATTAGGAATGATTTAAAAATAGACTTTAAATGCAACAACATTATAGTGACTCAAGTTTGTGATGGTTTGCTTTATGAAAAGTGCTTTATGTGTGATGTAGAAGATCTCTTTAAGATTCATGTTGAATTTATTTCTTTTTCCATGTTGAGTAAATATGTAATTCTATAAGTTTGAATCTTGAATCATCAAATGTTTGGTATGAAAGATAGGACATGTTAATTTTGAATCCATGAAAATAATGATGAATCTTAGTGGTACTCCTAATATTGTCCTTGTAAACATAGATGTGTTGTTTGTGTGCAAGCTAAACAACCTAGGAAACATTTTGATTCACTTGATAGAAAATCTAATATATTAGATTTAGTGTAGAATGACATGTGTGAGTTCAATGGTGTAACTCCTAGGGATAATAAAAGATTCTTGACAACCTTCATTTTTGACTGTAGGAGATACTACTCTAGTTACTTGCTTAAAAGTAAGGATGACTAAAGTAGATGCTACTCTGTTTACTTACTTAAAAGTAAGGATGACACATTATAAAAATTTTAAATTTATAAGAATGAAGCAAAAACCCAAACTAGTAAGGTTGTTAGAAACTTAAATCTTATAGGGATAGAGAGTATATTCCCACACCTTTTTTCTAAAATACCACCAAAGTGGTGGTATTGTGCATGAGGTAACTGCTCCATACTTACCACGACCAAATGAACCAATAGAACAAAAGAATAGGCCCCTAATAGACATGGTCAACACTCTACAACAAAGTCCTAGGTTATCCAACATTATGTAGGGGAAATCTTTGAATATGAATTTCCATATTTTGAATACAACCACTAACAATAATAAAGAGTTTATTTTGATTTGAACTTTGACATAAAAATAAATCTCAAATATTTAAAAGTATGGGAGTCTCTTTCCAAAGCACTTGCTCCTGATGACAAGAGAAAGAATTTGGGACCTAAATTTTTTGATTCCAAGTTCATGGGCTATGTGAGACAAGATATACAAATATATATTTTGATCATCAGATTTGAATTTTCTAGTATGGATGTCAACACAATTGTTGAACTATGTGATGCAACATTCATTGAGAATGCATTTCCTATGAAAATTGGTGTACCCAAAGTGATTCCACCAAAAGTGATTATTTAGTGGCTCCTAACCCTACATGTCCATTTACTAACAAGAGGAAAGGATGTATAATGCGGGGGACTAGTACTGAGTGTGTTTTTTCTAGATCAAATGATTCCAAGGAACCAACTAAACTAAGGAGGAGTAAATGTGCGCAAACATACAAGGAGTTTGGAAGACACTTTATCACTACAATGTTGAGGATTATCTTATTTCCTACCAGCAAGCTATGGCTTCTTTAGAAGCTAAGTCCTGGATGGAAGCTGCTGAAGATAAAATCCAATCAATTTTTCACTTGGAACTTGGAATTTGGTGAATTTTACCCCAGGCTGCACTACAATTGAATATTAATGGATTTTAAAATAGGAATTGAATTCAATCAAATAATTGATAAGTACTATGCTATATTATTTCTAAGGGGCATACACAAAAGGAGGGAATTGATTATTTCAATTAAATATTCTCCTATTTCACATATGACCACAATTTGAGTGCTACTTACATTGGTACCCATATATAACCTCTGTTGACTCAAGGTATAAATCAACTAAATCGTTGTTTTGATGATGACTAACCATTCCACTTATTTGTGTCTAATGCTTCTACTTTAGTGATTTCATATTAGGTATAGACACACTCCAAATGCCTTAACTTGCGCATCCTAACTTGGAGAAAAGACAAGTCAAAATTAATGTAAGTGCACTTTTGTGGATATGATGTATCTCTATTAGAATCATGTTGTAAATCACTTGTAATGATTGTATGACTTGTAATTAATCTCCAAAAAAATTAGGAGCACTTAAATTGAATATTTAAGTACTTTAATAATATTTTTCAAAATTGATCACATGTTGTTTGATCAACCAAGTTTCCTTCCTTGAAACTCGACCGATGCCTAGGATTGATCTTGGCAAGTGTCCATGATCGACATAGTTTACCCTAGGTCAAATTGATCGAATCCCTACACTGGAAAAATAGATTTAAGCAATTGGCCGAGTTTCATCTAGGATAAACTCGAATGATGCTTAAAATTTGCTTTGTCTAATAGTGCAATCGGTCGAGTTTCCCAAAAGTAAACTCGACTGATCGCACTGTACGAAATGTGCAGGAAAAGTGTTTCTAGCTGTTGGAGTGTTGCAAAACTCAAAAAAATATCTGTTGTAGCATCCCAAAGGGATAGTATTCATCCTTAAGTGTTTCCACTGGCTAGTAGGCATCCCAAACTATAAAAAAGATCCCTTGAGCTTCATCTCATAGTTAGCCAAGCACTATGACAGTCCTTATATTATAGTTGAATGCATCCTACAACTTGTAGGGAAATGTGGCTATAGAATAGGCAGTGGAAACAAAAAAAAATATCCACCATATTCCCCATAAGCCAGGAGATCGCGTCGATTACTATAAGATAGGAAGGATGGTTTGAGGATATACTAGGTCCTGGAGAAAGTCTAGTGACATCTCATTGTCATTGATGCACAACTATCTCCTAGTTGCACTGGGACTCATTTGTCTGTTGCGCCTCCTAGTTTGCACCATAGACTACAGTCTCGAACATCATCGTCTGCAACAACTCCTCTCACAACAAATTTCTAGTTGATGTTGTTCTCCTAAATGCAGACAATGGCCTCCCGCCTCTAGAAAAGTCCATATGGACCACCTAGAACTCTTGTTGTCGTACGAGAACGAACAAGAAGGACTCATCCCTTCTGTTGGTGTACTAGTCACCAACCTTCTCTCCCACAATGATCTCAGTTGTTCTCTCACTTGATATCCCTCCCTAGTCACACATGACTTGCTTGGCTCTCTTTGGTACAACAACCAGAGAGGACAACAATTGTTAGAGCAACTGATTCTCAACTATCTATGTTGTGCTTTGGGAAGCCCCCAATACCCCCCTATTTATAGGTGCGGTTTGGGATAGGGTTCCCAATCGATGCGGTAGTGGAAGGGACTAGAAGATCTTGATTTTTTGCAACTTGTGACAACCCAAACATCCATCTAGTGACTTAGGGGTCGTCTGGTATGTGAGATGACCATTTCATAGTTTCACAGTCGCATACAAAATTGGCAATGTTTCCCATTAATGTTAAACATTAATTCCTTACACAATAAGTAACATGCAATTTAAGCAAATTTGAGAAAGTATCTAGAACCTTCCTCCCATCGAACCAGGCAGTCTTGCCCATGCTAGACGATCGTCTCGCTCACCCAAATGATCGTATGGTGAACCAATCCTAACCGGTCCATTCAACCCATAGCCAATTTTGATTCAAATGAGCCTGGTCCTCCAAATTCCCATATCAAACCTTGAGATGACCGTTTGGCACTCTAGACATTTGTCTCATGCGGTGATACGATCGTCTGGTAGTATAGCCAGCTGGTTTGTTGTGTGAATTAGTTACCTAAATGCTTTAGTAATTAATTCAATCATCATTCAAGATTAAACTCCTGTTCTAGGTCAAGACCTAAGTGTGTGACTATAGATCCCATATCACATTAGCAGTGAATGTCCATAACTAACTTTTTTTTGGGTCTCCCAAAGCGTGTTGCTCCCTTTTTTTGATTTTTGGAAAAAAGTACAAAACTATCACCGAGGTAGAAAGAAGACCACCAGGGCGTCCAAGAAGAAAAAACTATACAAGAAAAGACAAACAAGAGCTATCTATACAAGAGAATCTATATCCTTTTTAACTCACTTCTAGATCTGGGAAGCACTAGTATCCAACCCCACAAAAATTCTTTGATTCCTCTCACTCCAGATGGCATAGGAGATCAGATGTGAGCAAATCCTACTCTTCAGACCAGAAAAATGGATAAGACTCGGAATAGAAACGGGAATAAAAGGGACATACCCCTCCCCACGAGATAGCTCCCAAATACTCAAGGAAAAAGGACAATCAAACAGGATATGACCAAGATCCTCTACATTATCTCTGCATAACTCACATCTAGAGGCGAAAGCAAGACCTCTATACTTCAAGTGATCATGAGTGAGAAGCTTATCAAGCATTATCCTCCACATACGAAATCTGCATCTCATCGGGGCTTTAGTTTTCCAGACCCAATTGTCCCAAACCACCAGAGCCTTCTTCTCCCTAAGCAACTCCCAGAAGTCTTTCAGCTTACGAGGCACAACATCATCAAGATAAATAAAACCAGTTGATTCAGAAGAAGGAAAATAATTTGCTCTAATGGTACCCAAAATCCTTGAGTAGTGTCTAGACTTATGCTCAATCCAAGCACCATTGTTCAAGAGACTGCCAATATTAGCAAGCTTACCTTTACCAAGCTTCATAATATCAGTATGATCAAGAAGACTTTCCAAGAATTTTCCATTAGGAAGCCAAGGTTCTCTCCAGATAAGAGTATCAATATTGGGTTTAACAGAAATTCTTTTGACAATCATGTTCCTGGTTCACAAGATATAGGACCACATCCAGGAGGAATTAGAAGAGCTGCTATGGCTCCAAATAGAATCACCCTTGAGATATATCGAATGGACCCATCAAACCCAAAGAGAATCTTTCTTCATGGCAATACTCCAAATATTCTTCACCACACAAGCTTTAACCATATCAACAGAAAGTTTATTACCTAAGATGCCTTCTTTCTTCAGTTTACAAACATTGCTCCACGCACCATTGTTCAAGAGACTGCCAATATTAGCAAGCTTACCTTTACCAAGCTTCATAATATCAGTATGATCAAGAAGACTTTCCAAGAATTCGCCATTAGGAAGCCAAGGTTCTCTCCAGATAAGAGTATCAGTATTGGGTTTAACAAAAATTCTTTTGACAATCATGTTCCTGGTTCGCAAGATATAGGACCACATCCAGGAGGAATTAGAAGAGCTGCTACGGCTCCAAATAGAATCACCCTTGAGATATATCGAATGGACCCATCGAACCCAAAGAGAATCTTTCTTTATGGCAATACTCCAAATATTCTTCACCACACAGGCTTTAACCATATCAACAGAAAGTTTATTACCTAAGCCGCCTTCTTTCTTCAGTTTACAAACATTTCTCCACGCAACAGCATGAGAAACTTTCTCACCCGACATCCCATTCCAAAGAAATTCACAGCACAGTTGATCTATCTCATCAGTAACAGCAGAAGGAAGGGGAAAAGAAGACGCCCAATAGACATGAAAAGAAGCAAGAGTAGATTTTATCAGCTCAAGCCTTTCAGCATAAGAGAGATGAACAGATTTCCAAATAGCCAGCCTGCGTTTCACCTTGTCAATAATAGGTGAACATAAAGCCCTAGAAAGCCTACCACTGAAGAGGGGAAGCCCAAGATATTTAAGAGGCAATTTGCCAATCTTAATATTCAAACCAGAATTCTCTACAATAGAAGTGGCAGCATCATTGCAAATAACCACACTCTTCTCCAAACTGATGTTTAGGCCCAAGGCACCACTAAAGCACTCAATAACCTCCTTAACTCCTTTAATCGAGCTTGAATTAGCCTCTGAGAAGATAACCACATCATCCGCAAAAATAGCGTGAGAAACAGCAAACTCATGCGAAGCCTTGATAGGATGAATGGGCCTGAGAGACACAGCAGAATTAATAATACTAGTGAATCCCTCCATCGCAATCACAAAGATATACGGAGCCAAGAGATCTCCCTGTCTGATACCCCTACCAGGGATAAAAGATGAACCTGGGACACCATTAATAAGCACCTGCATGCTAGCAGAACTAAGAAGCACATCAACCCAGTGAATGAAACACATAGGAAAATTCATATTATGAAGTATAAGCTTGACGAATACCCAATCAAGAGAGTCATACGCCTTCATAATATCAGTTTTGATGCACATCTTAGGCTTGGAGCTCTTGTGGATATTATTAATCATCTCATTAACAAAAAGAATAGATTCATTGACCGACCTTCCTTTAATGAAGGCACTTTGAGAGGGGATAATAAGGTGGGGCAAGATCTTCTGTACTCTATTGGCCAGGATTTTCGAGATGATTTTGAACAAGACATTACAGAGAGAAATAGGCCTCCAGTCCTTGATAGATGTAGAATTACTAACTTTAGGAATAAGAGTTATATGAGTCCTATTAACCTCTTTGAGGAGTTTACCACTCGAGAAGAAATTCAGCACAACTTTAGAAACATCACTCCCAATAATGTGCCAGCATGTTTTAAAGAAATGGAAATTGTAGCCATCAGGACCAAGAGCTTTGTCTCCATAACTAACTTACGACAACACAAACAAAGAATGGTGTCTAGTCGCACATCAGTGCTACCCAAGTGAATGGAAAGTTGGGGAACAACTTCAACCTACAATTTCTGCATGGTGTTGCAGTGGTTTTATAGTTCCTTCTTCAATAATATTCAGATTGAACTTGAGGCATGGAGTAGTCACCCTCTTCAACATTCAATCTTGTTTCTTAAACTAAGAGCATATTGTCTGATATATATGTAAGCTCAAATATCACATATTAACTCATATGTGCATGGCTATGCATTTCTCTGTCTCACTAACCAAGAGGCCAAGGATATCATACTCATGTAGGAGGGAAAAATCCCATCTCTATCACTCACTGTCAATCCCCATGGGTCACAATCACCCCAATAATGTGCCAGCATGTTTTAAAGAAATGGAAATTGTAGCCATCAGGACCAAGAGCTTTGTCTCCATAACTAACTTACGACAACACAAACAAAGAATGGTGTCTAGTCGCACATCAGTGCTACCCAAGTGAATGGAAAGTTGGGGAACAACTTCAACCTACAATTTCTGCATGGTGTTGCAGTGGTTTTATAGTTCCTTCTTCAATAATATTCAGATTGAACTTGAGGCATGGAGTAGTCACCCTCTTCAACATTCAATCTTGTTTCTTAAACTAAGAGCATATTGTCTGATATATATGTAAGCTCAAATATCACATATTAACTCATATGTGCATGGCTATGCATTTCTCTGTCTCACTAACCAAGAGGCCAAGGATATCATACTCATGTAGGAGGGAAAAATCCCATCTCTATCACTCACTGTCAATCCCCATGGGTCACAATCACCCAATCATCACCGTTATAACACCCCATGTTTCAGGACTATATTTGATGATGTCAAAGCATACAGAAGGACATGTGATGAGTGTAGTGATATCAGTTCTAAGAAACACAACAACCACCATCATTGTGAGAGCTGACCATGACTTCCATGATGATGACTTCCATGTGTTAGTCTCACGACGAGTTTGTCTGATACACTTTTCTCTAATATGTATCTACATGAATGGTTTGATATAGCCATATCATGACCAATGAGAATTTGTCATCAATGAACTCACACTCTGATCTTATGTGTCATTGTTGTCTATCAACCTTCCACAATAACAACCGATTAGGGACATAATGAGAATATATATATGTATTCTTAATATCCATATGATCTCATTCTTCCAAGTCACATACTTGAAGACATACATCATTGAGTAATATTATTCTCTTGGCATTTATAATGTTACATCATTATCTTGTAACTGAATTAAATAGAATAAATTGGAAGCTTGCCTTTATTTAGTAATCAAATCAATTACAAATATGCCATTACAATCATCATAGATTGTCTCTCTGGGAATACATACCAACAAACTCCCACTTGCACTTAGAGCCAATCACTCACAAATCTTATTTCGAGTGACCTGACCATCATGCTTCTGCTACGAAAGTGCCTTTGTCAAGGGGTCAACAACATTATTCTCAGTTGATACTTTGCAAATCTTTACATCTCCTTACTGTACAATCTCTTATATGAGATGGAACCTCCTTTGTATATTATTTGGGCACTTATGCGATCTGGTTTCCTTATCTTGTGCAATAGCTCCATTGTTGTCATAATATAGCTCAATTACATCGCTGCTGCTTGGAAAGACCCCGACTTATGTAATCAACTTCTTGATCCATACTTCCTCCTTTGTTGCATTTGATCCAGCAATATACTCGACCTCTGTTGTAGAATCGACATCTGTCTCTTGCTTACTCTTCCATCTTACAACTCCATTATTTAGGAAAAACCCAAATCCTGATTGTGATTTGTAATCATCTTGATCAGTCCGGAAGCTTGCATCGGTGTAACCATTTACCACCACCTCTTCCTCTTCGTCGTAGTCCAAAAATTGATCCTTAGTCCTTCTCAAGTACTTGAGGATGTTCTTCATGGATATCCAGTGAGCATCACCTAGATTCGACTGATATCTGCTCATCATGCTCAAGGCATAGGAGAAGTATGGATGGGTACACAACATTACGTGCATGATTGATCTAATTGCTGAGGCATATGGAATCAACTCATGCGTTCCATTTCTTCACAAGAACTGGGACATTGAGCTCTAGAGATGGGGACACCATGATGCACAGGAAGGTTTCCTCTCTTTGAGTTCTCCTTGCTAAACTACTCCAACACTTTGTCAATGTATGTGATCTAACTTGGTCCAAGAAGCTTTCTTAATCTATCTCTATAGATCTTTATCCCTAAGATGTAGGATGCTTATCCCAAGTCTTTTATAGAAAACATATTTCTTAGCCATGTCCTTTACCTATTGTAAATTAGGGATGTCATTCCCCATCAATAATATGTCATCTACATACAATATGAGGAATGTCACTATGCTCCAACTAACCTTCTTGTACACACAAGGTTCATCTTCATTTTGAATTAAGCCAAACTCATTGATTGTCTCATCGAAACAATGATTCCAACTCTGAGATGCTTGCTTCAATCCATAGATTGACCTTTATAGCTTACAAACTTTATTTGCAGACTTTGGATTTATAAACCCTCAGGCTGTATCATATACACATCCTCAACAAGGTTCCCATTAAGGAATGCAATTTTAACATCCATATACCAAATCTCATAGTCATGATAAGATATAATAGCAAGCATGATCCTGATGGACTTAACCATGGCTACTGGAGAAAAGGTTTCGTCATAGTCAACATCTTGAACTTGTCTAAAACCCTTTGCCACCAATCTGCCCTTATATGTTTGAACTTTTCCATTCATGTCGGTCTTCTTCTTAAAGACCCATTTGCAACCTATGGGTTTTACCCTTTCAGATGGATCCACCAAAGTTCATACTTTGTTGGTATACATGGATTCCATCTCAGATCTCATAGACTCAAGCCATTTCTCAGACTCTGGTCCCTCAATATTATATTGATATGATATTGGCTCATCATCTATTACCAATTAACTGTCTTCATGAGTTGCAATATATCCAAATCTTTTAGGATCAAGGCATGTCCTATTAGATCTATGAGGTTCCTGTGTTACTTGAAGAATTTGAGATTCCACAACACTTTGTGATTCTCTTCGCTCCTCCTATACATCTACTGGTTCAATGTTTTCTTATTGGTCTCAAACCTCTTTGAGTTCCAATTTCCTCCCACCGATTCCTTTAGAAATAAATTCCTTTCCTAGGAATGCAATATCTCTGGAAACAAACACTTTGTTGTCAGATGGATTGTACAAGTAGTATCCCACAATTTCTTTGGAATATTCAACAAAACAACATTTATCAGATCTCTGACCAAGCTTTTCATGAAACATTTTCTTGACATAAAATTCCCATCCCCAAGTCCTCATAAAAGACATTTTGGGACACTTCCCAGTCCATATCTCATATGGTGTCTTCTGAACCGATTCAGACGGTACTCGATTTAGTGTAAACGCGGTGGTTTCTAGAGTATACCCCCAGAAGGTAGTCAGAAGCTCAGATGAACTCATCATTGATCACACCATATCTAGTAGATTTCTTCTTTTTGATAAACCATTATGTTGAGGTGTTCCAGGTGGAGTCCATTGGGATACAATCCCATGGGCTCTAAAAAGGTTCTCAAACTCTTGGTTTAAGTACTCTCCACCTCGATCAGAATGAAGTGCCTTAATACTTTTACCAAGTTGGTTCTATACTTCATTCATAAACTCCTTGAACTTTTCAAGAGTTTCTGCCTGATGTTTCATTAAATAAATATAGCCATACCTACTGAAGTCACCAGTGAAGGAAATGAAGTACTGATACCCACCTTTAGTGATTGTTCTAAAAGGTCCACATACATCAGTATGTATGAGTCCTAATAGACCACTATCCCTCTCATTATTACTAGTGAAAGGGGTCTTAGCCATCTTGCCCAACAAACAAAATTCAAATCTCTCTATTGATTCGAAATCAAAAGAGTCCAGATAACCATGTTTATGGAGTCTAGATATGCGATTCTCATTTATGTGCCCTAGACGACAATGCCAAAGATATATTTTGTTTGAATTGTTGAGTTTTAGTCTTTTGGTATTTACGTTATAAACATCTATTTTTCGATCTAACAAGTAAAGACCATAAGACATTGGGGCACTTCCATAAAATATCCCATCTTTTGAAATAGAACATTGACCATTTTTAATATGGAATTCAAATGCATCCTTGTCCATACAAGATACAAAAATGATGTTTCTATTTATAGTAGGTACATGTTTAATCCTCATATTAATTCTAGAAAATAGACCAATCATCAGAAAATTATGAAACTTGAATCAGACTCTAATTATGACCTTTAGATCAATATAAAAATATTGGAGACAAGTTTTGGTCAGTTTGAATCTAGGTTTGTCCTAAAATCTAATATGGACCTAAATACCCTTAATTATGGTGAACCTTGTATTAATGATGATAATTGTATTCATCAAGTGTTGACCAGATTGTCTAGATGACCATGGATGCATAAGAAATCTCTAGACTCAGGTACGTGGATATAAGTATAAGACTAGTTTTTTTGGATGATCTATTTATGAGTAACTTCTTGCATGTAGTTGTAATATCTTGATTGGATGTATTTCTACAAATATTGTTCCTTTTCCGCATTGAACATTAAGAACACTAAGGAACGAAAATGGAATGTAGTTGCTGATGGTTCATTAATCTCCTTATTAGAGAGGGAATGTATTAATGATGACTAGCACCTCTATAATGGTACAAGGTACGCGGGGAGATCCCTAATGGTACAAGGTATGCGGAGATAGGGCTCAATAATATATGTTTGTGATAAGTCTACCATAGTAATGCATGTCCATTGAAATGTGAATAATAAATTGGGTTTATCTAATTCTTCACCATAAATAATGTTTTCATTTCATTTTTTTCTTTCTTCAATTATTATAAGTATGCCAGCATAGTATCTATATCTTTTCAGCCACATACCAACTTTATGTTCATTCGCTATTTCACATATGTTTTAGGTTCAAAGGTAGCATGGGATAAAAGAACTGGATGTGAGTAGTTGCACATGTTTACCTATTGTGTGTGGATCCTAGTTAGCATACATGTTCATAGACTATAGAATTTTCATTCAATATGTAATTCTAAATCATTTTGTAATAATTCATTTGTAATAAATTACAAGTTGAATGTTGAGAAATGTTATGGTGTATGTTATGGTTGATGTTCATGTATGCACAAATTGCTTCCGCAACACACTTTGATACAATTGTCTAACATTTTTAGATTTGTCCTCTTGGGCCTTCCAAGGTTTGCGACGGCAGAATCCGGGGATGTTACAGTTGGTATTAGAGTATGAACAATAACTACACCTATAATTTCTCACCATGAAACATAAAATTAAATTTAACCTTTCACATAAAATCCTAGAAACTTAGTAAGTTATTCTATAGGAATAAGGTTTGACTTAGCCTCTAGGTTTTAACCTAGATGTTCGAGAACTAGGTCTAGACAAGTGTGTGAAGCCCTTTTCATATAGAGCTCATATGTATTGGGTAGCTACACTAGTCTACATCTTGTTCTCACCATTTCACTAGGTTACATGATACTGGACTATCTACTGTGTGTGGGACACTTGGTTTTGCTGATTTAGTTTTGTTTTCCAATCGGATCGAGTCTCGACAGTTTTCTCTTACGTCTTCTTTCTTGAAGAAAAATATATATAATATTTTATTAGATATATGTAAATATGAAAATGTGTCCCTCACACAGGAGAGTAGTAGGTGTTCATGCAACCTAAGTGAAAGGAAGTGACATCAGTCTACAAGAGAGATTAGATCTAAATTAGATGTCTAGAGCCTTATTGGATATATGACAATTGGAGTAGATGATTGATTTATATATGAAATAAGTAGGTGTATTCTTATCTAAGTTTGATCTCTGATGGTGTAAGTTTTCTTGTAAATATTTAAGTTGTATATGAGGTATGAATCCAATTTTGGATAATCTAAGCTAAGTCCTGATGATAAAAGTACATACTCTTTCTTACTTAAGATGAGCTAAGTTCAGATTACGTTGAATATGCATGAGCCTCAAGCTCTTTTACAAAGGAGGACCTCTAGTGTTAGGACAAGATATGCGCTGAACTCCATAGAGAGTGAGACCCACAAGGAGAGGGTCATAGGACCTACCCTACAATATATGAAAAATATGAGATAATGTGAAATGATGTGTCCTAAGTTGAGTTACTTCTGAGTAGATGAGTTGAGTCCTTTTTCATGATTCAATCCTATATGTGAGAGTTGGGTACAAATAATGTTATGGGTAGAAAACTCATAATTTGAAAGTCAATCCTTTTGATTGAGTTAGGTGCTAGCTTGAGTGACATATGTTTGTGAATCTCATCATTTGCTGCAAGTGAGGTGATATAAGAAACATTAGTTTTGAGAGTAAAATGCCTTGTGCATAAGATATTCATAAATTTGTTCTTTCCACTTCTCTTTCTTAATATATGATACTAGAAACCTCACTTGAGTTATATATATGATTTATATATGAGGATTCACTCGTATAAGCTTGACCTATCCTATATTACCCTCCTATATCATACATGTAATATCCCTATTGAAATCATGATAATCTTGGCTTAGTATATTCTCTTTCCCTTCATATCGTGCATGAAAGGTATACGTTTGAAATCATGGTCCTGAAACTAAGATACTCTTTGGATCATAGATTACATGATCACAAAATATAATGCCTAACCTCAATCATTCTACATCTATGCTTTTAGTTTGAAAACAACACACTGAATAGGGTGACACCCTAATATTAAAGGATGTTAAATGGGCTCTTCTCAAGTAGTGAAAACCATAATATGTAATGAAGATCAATCCACTCTAATGCTGAAATACTAATATGATGTTAATAAGTGTGATAATCTTGATATTTGATGATATGAAATATTGATATCACCTTACATAGATGAGTAGGGTGAAAGATGAAACTTGAGTAATGCCTTATCAATTTTATATGTAAGAGCAAACCCTAAATTTTAGGCTTAATGAGAGATGTAAATCATAAAATACTAGAATGTCATGTTATGACTAAGACATTAAATTAAGGTTCTTCTCATTTAAGGTGGGGTGAGTAAACCCTAGATACTATGATCTAAAGATGAAATCTTAGGCTACATCTAGAATTATGATAGTTTTGGTACCTAGGACTGGTGACTATATGAATCTGGACTTCTTGACATCACCTTGAGTATAAGATTGATTGAATTTCGAGGACAAAATTCCATATAAGGTGGGGTGAATGTGATGACCCCAATTTTAGGATTATGATATCCAATATAGTGTTTTAAGACCATGAGTGTCATGATGATGATACCAAATGGAGGAGTTGATTGTTCAATTATTGCATATTTCCACCCAAAAAGTGTAACTATATATGCAATCGACGATTAGAACATTAATTGAGTTCAAGTATGTTGAATAGGTTTGATTAATTGATTTGGGTACATATGAGTCCATGGGACCCGTTTAATAGTACCAATGGACTCAAGTAATATATTAGTGAACTTTGAGGTATTAGTATTATAACATGTGTTTTTGGACTTGTAGGATCAAGATCTTATAATTATTTGAATTGAATTCAAGGTTAATATACCTATTTATGAGGTTGTTTGAAGAATTTAATCACATGGGTAAATAATAGATTTTGAGTCTCAAACTTCAATAGAAGATACCTTAGGATTAAGTGAGCCTATGTCGAAAATTTGAGAATGTTTGGAGATTGCTATAAATAGATGCAACTATTTGAAATTGGGGACATTGATGATATAATTTTGATCCAACTTTGTTCCTTTAGGTATCTAGTACTTAGATCTGTGATATATTAGTGTCACACGACCTTTTACATTAGTGGGAGTGACTAATCTAGGGAACCGGTCATCCCTAACCTCCATAAAGGGGGGAATAGAACACCGTGAGGTGTCTCCCATATACGATGATGGTGGGGGAAACGAAAGGAATTTTGTTGGGAAAACCACGTTCTGTGGAACACTTCAAACTGGGTGACCCTTCACTCGAGAGTAGACACCCATCATTCTGAGAGACAATAGCCTCCTTCCTCCTCCATTCTCCATTGTCTCTCATAAGTTATTGCTGTAGTGGGCTTCAGGGGTCTAGGACCATCGGGTGCACCATGGTAGGTCTAATAGAAGTTGAAGAAACCCTCTTCCAGTGCAACCATCTTCCACTATGGCGTCCAAGTGGCTAGAAGAGCTGGAGCATGTGACCTCTGGTGGCTCTGGCTTCTTCTTCGAAAGAGCATTTCAAACAAGGCATATCCTTTGACAATGGATGAGCTCTGTGAGTCTATGGTTGGGATTGAAATCTGGCGTGTCCGCTCGAGTGAGTTAGCTGCCACAACCTCAAACCTCCCCAAATACTCACTAACCAGTGGGTTGGTTTCCCTAGAGCTGGTGAACTCTGTCACGAGTAGATGGAAGGAGGGGTGTTTGGGGAACAAGCCTTGGGCCTATCTACAATGACCTGACACCACGTACGAGTTCCCTGGGAGGCCGTGGTTCTTCTCGGTCTGGAGCGAGGAGAAGCCCAAGGAGCAAAGACTCAATCTCACCGAGTTTTCTCCGCCAAGGATCTGAGGTGGAGATTGATGTGGCATTGTCGGTTACCCTGAGACTCGTAGCTGTGTCCTGGAGGCCCCTCTCCGCTCTACGAATGTGACAGTGAAGACTGCTGCTCCCGATTCTGGCCCAACACCATTCACTTCTCACCGACGTGGCTTGCAGCGGCTATACTGGTTTGCGATGGGGCATCACGAGATCAATAATGAGGAACATAATAGGGATAAACCCAATCAAAGTCTCATCATCCAACCGGTTTACAAAGGATAGCGTGAGCCAATCCTCCCTCTCCAGTAGGTCCAGCGCAGGCCCATCCCACGGCGGCGCAACTATGCCTCGCACGCTGATCTGCGATAGAGAAGATACATAGCCGAACTGGGTTATCCAGCCAACTAAACTGCTCAGTTTTCTCTTGATCACACCAGCTGAATGGGAGAGCACAACAGTGCAGGGTGACCAGAGAAAGCCAATCTAAGGGTGCCACCTCAGGCGGTGGACCCTGGTGAATAAGGTAAATCAATTTTAAGTCCCAAAAATACCAGTATTCTTAGAAAATACATTATAATTAGCTCACTGGTCTGATAATTTCCCTAAAAATAACCATAGACTCAGAATTATGTATATTTTATTGTGAAACTCCTATATCAGAGTTTTGAGATACTTATATATATGATATTTGATTTAGATGAGAATGCTTCATTTAATTGGTATAATTAGAAAATGATTGAGATTAAATCTGATAAAAATAAGTTTGAACTCTGATATCATCTATAAACTAAATGTGGACTCCTATCTTAATATTATTGAGAAATTTTAGGCCTTTTCTCATTATTGCCTAAGTACATGTTTAATCCTCATATTAATTCTAGAAAATAGATCAATCATCAGAAAATTTTGAAACTTGAATCAGACTATAATTATGACCTTTAGATCAGTATAAAAATATGAGAGACAAGTTTTTGTTAGTTTGAATCTAGGTTTGTCCTAAACCCTAATATGGACCTAAATACCCTTAATTATGGTGAACCTTGTATTAATGATGATAATTGTATTCTTTAGGTGTTGACCAGATTGTCTAGATGACCATGGATGTATAAGAAATCTCTGGACTCAGGTACATGGATATAAGTGTAAGACTAGTTTTGTTGGATGATCTATTTATGAGTAACTACTTGCATGTAGTTGTAATATCTTGATTGGATGTATATCTACAAATATTGTTCCTTTTCCGCCTTGAACATTAAGAACACTAAGGAACAAAAATGGAATGTAGTTACTGATGGTTCATTAATCTCCCTATTAGAGAGGGAGCATATTAATTATGACTAGCACCTCCCTAATTATACAAGGTACGTGGGGTGATCCCTAATGGCACAAGGTACGCGGGGATAGGGCCCAATAATATATGTTTGTGCTAAGTCCACCATAGTAATACATGTCCATTGAAATGTGAATAATAAATTGGGTTTATCTGATTCTCTGCCATAAATAATGTTTTCATTTCATTTTCTTCTTTCTTCAATTATTTTAAGTATGCCACCATAGTATCTATGTCTTTTCAACCACATACCGACTTTATGTTGATTCACTGTTTCACGTATGTTTTAGGTTCAGAGCTAGCATGGGATAAAAGAACTGGATGTGAGCAGTTGTACAGGTTTACCTATTGTGTGTAGATCCTTGTTAGCATACATGTTCATAGACTATAGAATTTTCATTCAATATGTAATTCTAAATCATTTTGTAATAATTCATTTGTAATAAATTACAAGTTGAACGTTGAGAAATGTTATGGCGTATGTTCATGTATTTGCAAATTGCTTCCACAACACACTTTGATACAATTGTCTAACATTTTCAGATTTGTCCTCTTGGGCCTTCTCATGTTTGCGATGGCAGAATCCAGGGACGTTACAACTATATAATTCTAGCATTATCTTTAGAATTATATCAGTGGACAACTCTTGGATCAAGGTGAATACCAGTTCTTCAATATGATACACATGTCCAATCATATTGAGCACATATTCTTATACTGAGGTTCCCTCTGTCATCTTAGACTCAAGTATCACCTTTTGGATATCATCCCTTTCGTACTTTGCAAGACCAAGTCTCACTTTCTTAAGATGTATTATCATCTCAAGAATACTCATGTCCTCACACTACTTATGCAACCCATAGTTCATGTAGCTAAACATAAGGCACTTTATCTCTAAGACATCATTGGCATGCTTCTAGTAAGCATCCACTTGTGCCCTAGGTGCATCATGAGTAGGTATTTCTGGCACCAGTTTGTCAAGGACGTTGAGATTGCACTCTTCATTAAGAACCCCTCTCAAATTTCAAAACCAACCGTGGAAATTTGTCCTATGAATTTTGTCCTTCTTAAGGACCAATCACAATACAAACTTGTTCGTCATTTGATTCTATAAGAGAAAATTTGTATTTGTCAAAAACCTTTGATCTTATTTGAAAAATTCAATGATATTAATTAGGTGTTTAATTATTACCGCTCTCACTATCTTATTAAAATTGATAGCCCTCACATATCAATTTGAAATATTGCAGTATAGAATATTCTAGTGGGCCAAGGTCCATATTTCATCAAGTCATGAGTCGACTTTTGCCGATCACCCACAACTTAACTGTTTAGGTAGGTCATCATGCTAATTGCATCATATGAAACTCTTGGAAAGATGATACATGCAACTCTTTGCCACAATCATCTGCATGCCTCTGGGCTCTCCTAGTCACCGATTAAGCCTAACTCAATAGCCAACACGATAGATATGCACCATGTTTTGTGAAAATCTACATATATACCATCACACTTCCACAAGATAGACGGCAAAACATGCTTTGTGCAAATCTATGCTTGGTCGATCAAGCTTTTCATCTGTGTTGCTAATGGAAGACATCTAAGACTTAATATTTTAATTGAGGGAGTTTGTATAAATACATATACTTTATCCAATCACCACATATATAGTACATATCATATACATTCTATATCCCACAATAGAAACATGAAATAAACAAAAACGATGGTTATGACAAGCCTAATGTAATTCCTTGGATCCATACAGAATTAGGTCATCCCAAGTCCATATCACATGTAGAAACCTATTGTTGATGAAGATCCATGATTGTTAATATGGGTTGGTCGGCTCAACCCTTGAACCGATGGGTTTGCCTCCTGGCCGATTGTTAGGTCGTCTCACTGGTCATCTGGCTTTACTATCCACCATCTGCTAACTCCTCCAGCTGATTGGTCAGGTCTACTAGCTGATCGATTCAGCTTGTCCATCTGGTCCACCTTGGCCCTCCATCTTGTAGGATCATCTTCGAAACTTTATCTTCTTTGTCATAGCATGAAAGTAAACTATCCTACTTTTACATTATGATAGAGAAACCTTGAGTTACATTCAAGGGGAGCAAGGGTAGGAAAGAACAATACTTTTACATTGGGAAGATAAGATAGAGGCTCAATACACAGACCAAGATAAAAGGATCAACCAACCACACAACCATGCACATATAATTGGGTTTATTTCCCATAACCATGCTACACATCCACCATCAAAACTACTTTTAGGGCAACATGTGTAACTTGCATATATATATATATATATATATATATATATATATATATAAGTTTGGGATTATCACGGTATTTGATGGGATAGATATTATTCGCATCACATGCAATAATAGAATGAAAAAACCAAAATCTAATCATGTAGATTATCCCATAATATAATAAATTAACATTGGCTCTGATACCAGTGTAGGGAAATATGGCTACATAATAAGCAACATAAACAAATTTTTTTTATCTACCATATTCCCCATAATCCAGCAGATTGTGTCAATTACTATAAGATAGGAAGGATGGTTTCAATGATATAACTGGTCCCAGATCAAGTCTAGCAACATCTCCTCATCGCCATTTATGCACAACTATCTCCTAGTTGCATTGGGACTCATCTGTCTACTGTGCCTCCTAGTCTGCACCATATACTGTAGCCTTGAACATCATCATTTGCAACAACTCATCTCATAATAGACTACTGGTTGATGTTGTTCTCCTAGAGAGAGACAATAGCTCCCCACCTCTAGAGAAGTTCACACAGACTGCCTAGAACTCCTATCATCCTACTAGAATGAATAGAAAAGTGTCATCCCTTCTGTTGGTGTACTATTCACCAACCCACTCTCCCACAACAATGATCTCAGTTGTTCTCTCCCTTGCTATCCCTCCCTAGTCGGGCAGGACTTTCTTCGGCTCTCTTGGTTACCATAACCAAAGAGGACAATAATTTCCAGAGAAAATGATTCTTAAATGTCTATTTTGTGCTCTGGGAAGCCCCCAACACCCCTATATTTATAGTAGGGTTTGGTTCAGGGTTCCCAGTCGATGCGGGAGTGGAAGGGACCCGAATATCTAGAATTTTCACAACCTGCGACCACCCAAATGACCGTCTAGTGACCCAGACAGTCATCTGGCATGTGAGACGATCATCTCACACTACAAATGACTATTTTACAGTTTCCCAATCACATACAATATTTGCAATTTGTTTCCCATTAATTCTAAACATTAATTCCTTACACAACAAGTGATGTAAAATCCAAACAAATCCAAGAAAATATCTAGAACCTTCCTCCAGCTGAACCGGTCAGTCTCGCCCATGCGAGATGACCATAATGCTCACCCATACAGTTGTTTGGTGAGTCGAGCTGAGACGAGCTAGTTGGTTCAACCCATAGACAATTTCAACTCAAATCAGCCTGGTCCTCCAAATGCCCATCTCAACCCTTGAGATGACCATTTGGCACTCCGGACGGCTGTCTCACTTAGTGAGATGATTGTCTGGAAGTATAGCCAGTTGGTTTGTTGCGTGAATCAATTACCTAAATGCTTTAGTAATTAATTCAATCATCATTCAAGATTAAACTCCTCTTCAAGGTCGAGACTTATGTGTGTGACCCTATAGGTCTCATATCAAGTTGGTTGTGAATGTCCATAACTAACTTGTGACATCACAAGTAAAGAGTGGTGCCCAATCTCACATCAATGCTACCCAAGTGAATGCAAAGTTGGGTAACAACTTCAACCTACAATCTATGCATGGTGTTGTAGTTCTTGTATAGTTCCTTTGTCACTAATATCCAGATTGAACTCGAGGCATGGAGTAGTCACCCTCTTCAACATTCAATCTTATTTCTTGAACCAAGAGCAGCCTGTCTGAGATATATGTAAGCTCAATATCACATATTGACTCACATGTGCATGGCCATGCATTTCTCAGTCTCTCTAATCAAGAGGCTGAGAATATCATACTCTTATAGGGGGGATAAATTCTATCTCTATCACTCACAATCAATCCCCATGTGTTACAATCACCCAATCATCACCGTATAACAACCCATGTTTCAAGACTACATTTGATGATGTTAAAGCATATCAAATGACATGTGATGAGTGAAGTGATTTTAGGTCAAAGAACCACAACCACCACCATCACTGTGAGAGCTGACTATGACTTTGGTGATGATGGATTCCATGTGTTAGTCTCACACTGGGTCTGTCCGATCCATTATTCTCTAACATGTATCTATGTGATTGGTTTGATATAGACATATCATGACTAATGAGACTCTTTCATCAACAAAATCACACTCTAATATTATGTGTCATTGTTTTCTATCAACCTTCCACAATAACAACTAATCAGGGACATAATGAAAATATATATATGTACTCTTAACATCAGTATGATCTCATTCTTCAAGCCGCGTACTTGAAGACATAGACCATTGAATAATATTATTCCCTAGATATTTATAATGTTACATCATTATCTCATAACTGAATTAAACAAAATAAATTGGAAGCTGGCCTTTATTTACTAATTAAATCGATTACACATATGCCATTACAATCACCACATGATTGGCTCTCTGGGCATATGATGTACGAGTTTTGAGTCATTTTTACAAGCCTATTTTATATTCGTTTAATGCATTTGTTAGTCAATTAGTTGATCATATTTGCATAAATCATTATTATTGGCTTGTATATTCTGTATGCATCAAACTATGCTCATTTATCATATTTATATTATTTTATACATTCCTCAGTCTTATACATGCTTTCTATGGATTTTCAGGAGTTTCCAAGTATAGGAGGTGTCGTTGCCACCGACTATCAAGGTCGGTGCCACCGAGATGGCATCACGGACCGAGCCATAGACGACCAGAAGAGTCAATGGCACTGACTCCAACATTCAATACCACCGAGGGAGCATCAGAAAGGTTGAGAAAATATTCACATCAGCTCGGTGCCACCGACTTCCATGTTGATGGTACCAACTTTACCACAACATGATCAAGATCCCGATGTTGTCGGTGCCATCGACTCTGTCAGATTTTAGCAATCTAATCTAAGCATCCCGATCCAAAGGTCCATGTTATGTGGTACCGTAAGTGACCTAAGATTAAAAGAAGGACGGCCAGACCTAAGGGGATTATCACCTTTGAAGGACACCAATCGGGAGATCCGATCACCTCCGACGAATGATTTTGTTGTCGGAAGACTACAAAATGTGTGTTTCTCGAGGAGGATCATATGGGGACACCTTCTCTCTAGGGGTTACATGAATTTACTTCATGTTTCCCACATTTTCTTCTCTCTCTCTATGTATTCACAACTGAAAACCATGCGGGGCTAAACCCCTTCTTTCCTTAGGACTCGGGAGTAGCCCGGGGAATCATTGTATTAACTTTTTACATGAATTAGTATAAATTTCTCTTTATTCCTGGATATATAAGTTTGGATTTGAACAACCTATCATTGCTTGATCACCATCAATAAGATTACAAACTGATAATTACTCTGGAAGTAGAATTAAAGGTTAGAAAACCATAACTTATACACTTTCCTACGCGTTCCTTGGAAAAGGCAACGCACGGTCAGTGGAAAGAACCCAGAGTTTTTGATAATGCACCTAGACTAAGAAATAAATTACTACAGACGTGGAATTGGCTTAGATTTAGGTAGTGAATTGCACCGTGAAAGTGGGCAACTCTAATTACAGGCTTTCTATCCAGGGTAGGAGTAGGAATTTATATTAATGTGGTATAAATAAGATACGACGATACCCCATGGTGAAAGAGGTAACCCTAAGGAATTCATTCCATTCGAATCAACCATTTTTAATTTTCTTTTATTTTGTTCAAACTCAAATTCAACTTTTTAATCGTCTTAGCTGATCGCACCATAGCTAGTAGTAGTCACTGAGACTACGTCTCCCTGAGTTCGACTCGGGCCTCACATAGGCCTATATTACTCGAAGTGTGCACTTGCATTTCTATGTACAGTTTCATCATGTCAAGCTTTTGGCGCCGTTATCGGGTAGACGGCGACGTTTCAGCACTACGAGTGCTGCGGTCGGCCATTCTAGGCCACCTTTTTTTTACAATTTTAATTATAGGATATTTAGTGCATATAACATATAAAACAAAATTTCCCTATTAAGTACTGAGACTAACTGATTTCAATTTTTCAAGTATTGGTGTATGGTGACAACACAGACCACGGATTATGGAGAATCTACATCTGAGGTCCTAGTCACTGTCGAGGTTCCAATTCAAACTACTGCACCAGAAGGCATACCATTGACACCTAGGCAAAAAGCAATGGGGGACGGTAATCCAGGAGCAGAGAGGACCATTTGGGAGAGGATAAATGCATCTTCTTTAGCTGCACATAAAAGGCCTATAAAAAGTAGAACGTGAATGTAGCTCAATATAAGATTGATCCAGGTCTAATTGCACTCGTCAAGTCACAAGCATTTTATGGGAACGTGCATGAAGATCCACTGGCACATATCAATAATTGAGTGGAGATCAATGATATGGTCAAAGTCGATAGGTTTCTAAAGACATCCATTTATCTGAAACTATTTCCATCATCACTAGCAGATAAGGTGAAGGAATGGCTGCACAACTTGTCGAAAGAGTTGATAGAGACACGAGATCAAATGGTAGAAGCATTCTTTGAAAGATACTTTCCTGCAGAAAAGATAAATGAGCTGATTAGAAACATTCACAATTTCAAGCAACATGCATTTGAATCTTATTCCGAGGCTTGGGAGTACTTTCAGATCATGCTCAGGAAGGTCCCACACCATGGGATAGATTTAGAGAATCAAGTAAAGATGTTCTACTTTGGACTCTGCAAAAGTGAACGGACCACCTTGGATAGTGTAGGCTCAGGGTTTTTTCTCAACAACCCACCCTCAACTTGTTAGGACATTTTGAAAAATATGGTGAAGAATCAGGCATGGGGTAATGAGAGAGAAGAGAAAATCAAAAGCATAGGGGAATCTAAAGTTATCACCTCTTTGAATGAGAAGTTAGACTTGATAACAAAGAAGCTCCTAGAGAAAGATAACAATTCATCTGATGAGGAAGGCCATGTGAAGTACATGCGGAAGCAAGGCTATAGGAACAATGACTACATATGGAGAAAGGATCCCAAGTTCTCTTGGAAAGATCCAAATAACTTTCTACAGGACCCTGATCAACAAAACCAACACATGAATAATCAACAGCAACGACCTATAGTAGAGGAGAGCACAAATGAAATTCTCAACCAGATAGTGAAGCAAAATGAGCAACTTATAAACAACTTCCAATGTGATCTCTAGAACCAAGGCGACAAGATGAGGAGCTTTGAGACAACTTTGTCTCAACTAGCAGAAGATGTGGCGGCTTTGAAGAAGCCTACACTACAAGGTTTTCTAAGAAATACTAACACTCCAATAGGAAACCAGCAGGTCAATGCCATACTACTGAGAAGTGGGAAGAAGACATTGACTCCAAAGACTGTGGAATCTGAGGTCACCAAGCCCACTGATAGTGGTGACTCAGTATTAGAGCAGGCATAAGAAGAACCATAGGTAGGAAACACATGGGAAGAGCAAATCTAGAAGCTGAGGTGGAAAAGAGGACGTCATACATGCCACCACATCAAAGGACACAGACGGTACCTGTTCCATATCCTAATAGCTTGAAGGCAACAAAGGTGGATCAACAATTCAAGAAGTTTCTAGATAGATTTAGAAAGCTTTCTGTGAATATACCATTGATTGAGGCAATTGAACAAATACCCTCATATGGTAATTTTCTGAAGGATATCATTAACAAGAAGAGGAAGATCCCAGATTATGAGGTAGTTATACTAAGAGAGCAAGTCAGTGCCTTCATCTTAGGTACACTACCACCAAAGAGACAGGACCCTAGTTGTTTCAACATCATGTGCTACACCGAGAAGACAAAGTTTGGTGAGGCACTCTGTGATTCAGGGACAAGTGTCAACTTGATGCCCTTATCTACCTTTAAGAAGCTTGGTTTCAAGACATCTAGGAAGAGCAGCATGATGATACAATTGGTAGACAATTCAGTGGTGACACCGTATGGAATTTGTGAGGATGTACTTGTCAAGGTGGACATGTTTGTTTTTCCTATAGACTTTGTCATGATGGAGATGCAAGATGAACATGGCAACGAGCTTCTATTAGGAAGACCCTTCCAAGAAACAACTGATATGATCTTGGAGATGGGAAGAGGCCGTTTGACTATGGGAATTAAAGATGATAGGTTTGAGATAACCATGCCAGATAGTTCCAAGTCATCCAATGCTTAGGAGCAATGCAATATGATGGGGCACATGCATAGCAATATCTCGTTGTTTTTGGGAAAACCATTTTTGGACACGACACATGTTATGACAAAGGTAGACAAGGGTACCCTAGCTGTGGACATCATGGAGAACACTAAGGTGGTTTCACTTGCCAAGGCAGTAGGGTATCTGGATGATGAAGATGAGGATTGGGTTCATCTACTGTGGATAAGGATGGAGAGGATTCCCTAGTACAGATACATCCACAGCTCCCGCCCGAGGCTTGTCTAATGAACTTCATGGATGATTGTGTTCAGGATCAACCACTAGAAGAATGTGTAAGATTACTGAAGGCTTTGCCATGTCATTACACAAGGCACTTTGAGGACTTGGGACCACTACCACCACCATTGATTTCTTCACTCCTGAGCCTGCCCGAGTTAGAACTCAAGCCGCTGCCACCTCATCTAAAGTATGTTTTTCTAGCTGCAGAGGAGAAGCTACCAGTCATCATATCAGCATCACTGAGTGATTGGGAAGAAGAATAGTTGATCACTGTGCTAAAGAGCCACCAAGGTGCATTTGGGTGGTCTGTGGCTGACATCAAGGGGATTTCTCCCAAATTGTACCAACACAAGATTCGTCTAGAAGAAGGAGTGAATCCGGTCATTCAACCTCAGCATTGCTTAAATCCAATCATGATGGAGGTAGTAAAGAAGGAGGTAATCAAGCTACTGTCAGTAGGTATAATCTATGCTATTTCTGATTCCATGTGGGTTAGTCCCACACAGGTAGTGCCAAAGAAGGGAGGAGTTACTGTCACTACTAACTCATCTAATGAACAAATAACCACTATATTAGTGACAAGATGGTGAGTTTGCATTGACTATCACAGATTGAACACTGCCACGCTTAAGGATCATTTACCATTACCATTCATTGATCAGATTTTGGAGCAACTCACCAGTCACTCCCACTTTTGTTTTCTTGACATATATTCAGGCTATAATCAAATTTCAATCGAGCCTAAGGACCAGGAGAAGTCCACCTTCACTGCCCTTATGGCACCTTTGCATATCACCGCATGCCTTTCGGGTTGTGCAATGCACCTGCTACTTTTCATAGGTGTATGTTGGCAATTTTCTCAGATATGGTGGACTGATGTCTCGAGATTTTCATGGACAATTTTTTGGTTTATTGGACGTCTTTTAAGGATTGTTTGAAAAATTTGGACAAGGTTTTGTAGAGGTGTGAAGACACACACTTAGTGCTTAATTGGGAAAAATGTCACATGATGGTTAGCGAGGGCATAGTGCTTGGACACAAGGTTTCTAGAAAAGGATTGGAGGTGGATCTGGTTAAAATAGAAGTGATTTCAAATCTTCCTCCACCAACGTCGGTGAAGGCAGTTAGGAATTTTCTAGGCCATGCTGGGTTTTATCGCCAATTTATTAAAGATTTTTAAAAAATCGCTAAACCATTGTCTGAGCTGTTGGAAAAGGATGTTGAATTCAATTTTAATGAGAAATGTTTAAAAGCTTTTGAGATTTTGATAGAGAAAGTCATATCTGCACCGATTGTGCAGGCTCCAAATTGGAGCCAACCGTTTGAGTTGATGTGTGATGCATCAGATTATGCGGTGGGGGTAGTGTTGGGGAAACACCTAGACAAAGTTCCTACGGTCATATATTATGCATCTAAAACACTTAGTGATGCACAACTAAATTACACCACAACTGAAAAAGAGTTATTAGCTATTGTCTTTGCTTTTGAGAAATTTAGATAATATCTTGTGGGAGCTAAGGTGGTGGTGTGGACTAACCATGGATGCGGCAATTAAATACTTTCTACAGAAGAAGGATGCAAAACCAAGATTGATTAGATGGATCCTTTTATTACAGGAGTTTGACATTGAGGTCAAGGATAAAGCATGGATAGAGAATGTGGTGGCTGACCAGCTATCTCGATTGGAGAGGGTAGATGAGAAGGATATTAATATACCCATTCTAGAGACTTTCCTTGATGAAAAATTATTCTCCCTTAAGCAAAAAAACCCTTGGTTTGCTAACATTGTGAATTATTTAGCTTGCAAGGAATTGCCTGCTGATTGGGGGTATCAAGAAAAGAAGAGATTTTTTCATTCTTTGCGATATTATTTTTGGGATGATCCTATTTTGTTGAAATAATGCAGGGATGGAATTTTGAGAAGATGTGTACCTGAAGGAGAATATGAGAGTGTGTTGAAATATTGCCACACACTGCCTACTGGTGGACACCATGCCAATTCTAGGACAACTGCAAAGGTGTTGGAGAGCGGGTTATACTGGCCGAACCTTTTCAAAGATGCGTATGATTTTGTGTGTAGGTGTGACGCATGTCAGCGGTCAGGAAACATATCAAAGCGGCAGGAGATGCCATTGAATGTGTTTCAAGAAGTAGAGGTTTTTTTATTTATGGGGTATTGATTTCATGGGACCCTTTGTGTCCTCTAACTCTAACCTTTATATTCTGCTGGCTGTAGATTATGTGTCAAAATGGGTGGAAGCGATTCCAACCCGCACCAATGATGCAAACGTTGTATGCAAATTTGTTAATGATCACATTTTGTACAGATTTGGAGTGCCAAGGATGATTATAAGTGATGGGGGAACTCATTTCACCAATTGGAATTTTGGGGCACTTTTGAATAAGTATGGAGTGACACACCGTGTGGGTACACCCTATCACCCACAAACTCAAGGACAAGTAGAGATTTCCAATCGTGAGATTAAAAAGATAATTGAGAAGACAGTGTCATCTAGTAGAAAGAATTGGAGTGAGTTGTTGGTTGATGCACTATGGATCTATATGACTGCCTATAAGACACCAATAGGAACTACACCCTTTAGGTTAGTCTATGGCCGGGCGTGTCATCTTCCTATAGAATTAGAACATAAGGCTTATTGGGCGTTGAGAAGGCTCAATTTTGATCTTGATAAAGCAGGTAAGACAAGGATGCTAGAGTTGAATGAGCTTGATGAAATTAGGATGAATGCCTATGAGAATTCAAGATTGCATAAGGAAAGAACTAAGCAAATACATGACCGACATATAGCAAGGCGAGTTTTCTACCCAGGAGAGAATGTGTTACTTTTTAAGTCAAGGATGAAATTACACCCTGGGAAATTGAGATCTAGATGGATTGGACCATTTATCATTGAAGAAGTGTTTCCATATGGAGCGATTAGAATCAACGAAGGAGAGAGATCCTTTTTGGTTAATGGCCAAAGGCTGAAGCACTACTTTGGGGGAAGATTTCAATAGAAAGGAGCATGAGGTGAAACTTATTATCCCTAATTAATCTCAAAAATGGATTTGTCTAGCCTAGGACGTTAAATAAGGGCACTTGTTAGGAGGCAACCCAACCATTAGGATGTTCGTTTCATTCATTTACATTATGTTGTTTTAGTAGTACTTAGTTTTTTTTTATAAATTTTATGTAAAAATGATACCCTGACTCGTTTGTTGAGTGTGCAGGCTGTGGCCTAGTCGGTGCCACTGACTCCCAAATCGATGGCACCGAGATAAAGTCAGAGAGATGGGAAAAATTGATTGGTACATGTCAGTGCCACCGACACTTCTGAAGAAAGTATAGGAAATTGGGTGTGGCTAACTGATAAGCCGTCGGTAGCACCGACTGCCAAGTCGTTAGCACCGACTCGGATAGTGCCTTAGGTTCGGTCGGTGCGTCAGTGCACTGATATCTGGATATAAAAAAATTATTATCGATCGATCGAGTCAATACCACTAACACGATCATTGGTGCCACCGACCTGATAAAACACCAATCTGTGGGCAGCATCATCTACATCCCAGATGCATTCCAAGTGGATGATTAGTAGCAACGATCCTACCTAAAAGTCGGTGCCACCGACACCAGGTCGGTGCCACTAACTCATCAACAATTCACCAAGTCCAGATTGTGCACCGACAGCCATCGATGCACTGAGGGTTCTGATCCCCCCCAGAAGTCGGTGCCACCGACTCCTGGTCGGTGCCACCGACTCTATCGTAGTAGGGAGGCACCAGGTTTATAAAAGGGAAGTAGTGGATTCATCTTTTCTCACAACTTGCAGAACCACTACTCCCCCAAGTACAAGCAACTACTCCAAGCATCCAGAAGCTTCACCGAGCTCTTCTTTTCTCAATCTCCTTTCCCGATCACTTCATCGTCATGGCAAGAAGAGGGGGACTCCCTGGCGGTCTGACGCCATGACCCCGACTCAACCACCCTACGACGGAAGTGCAGAAGGTCAATGAGGAGCTTGCCAAGAGGCCGTTTGCTCCCACGAGATACGACAATCGACTGTTGTTGGAAGACATGGGCTTCAACGACAATATGGCGGCCATACTTGAGCAACAAGAGTTTGATAGAAGGTCTGTGAATCCCATCTTTGGTGGGTGGCCAACATACAAGGAAATTGTGATCGAGTTCATGGCATCTCTCGAGATATGCATCACCCTCGACCAATCACGCCCATCAAGCGGTAAATGGAGAGAAGGAAAGGTGGACTTCCACCTTTACAACACCAACTTCTCCCCTACTCTTTGTGCCTTCATGTGCTTTTCCTTCAGCCCGAGAATGTCGACTTCGACGCCATTTGGAAGGACCTTGTGATAGTGCCAGAGGGTTATAAGCTGAACTTCCACCATAGTTTGTTAGTGGACCTCGAGCATCCATTTGTTCGAGTGATTCATTGTATTCTCACCAACACGCTCGCCGCCAATTTTACAACTAATTCGTGAGTAATAATAAGGATATTTTTAGGGTTCATATAATTGATGATGTATTAACTCTAGTTTCACATATGCTTAATAGGTTGTTTAAAGCTTTGTTGAACAACAAGTATTGACTTTGAAAACATCTAGACTCGATATGAGATATGTGATGAATGCATATTCATCCCAGTTTTGGTTTGCATTGTTAGTCTAGTTTAGCATTAAAATCTCTTGATTTTCACTAGAAATAGCTTTGTTTCGATCTACTTAGGGTTTTATGCTAATTTGTACAAATTTGATACTTTTTTGAGTTCTCTTGCAAGTTTTGACTCTTATCACTTTGTAGCAACTATGCCTAGAGGGGTCCTTCTACCCTTTAATGGGATGGAGTCAAGAGGAGGATGCCTCTTGTGGGGTATGGGGTAGCTACCTAGACCGAAATGGATTTTGAGCACTTTCAAAAAGCAAACTGATCAATAAATTTTTCTCAAGACCATGATTTTCCAGGCCATCGACCACCCAGTCGACCTACTGACCAACCTCAATAATTGGTGCTTTCACATCGATAAACCTTCACCAAGAGTTCCTGTGAAGGCCTTTGACCTCAATGTTCAAGAATCCATCAACCTTCAAGATTGATGGCTCAATAGACTGATGACCAAGGTCATCAACCACCAACTAGAAACCATTCAGTCGACCTTTAGGACCAGCTGTGTCTGCCTACATCCATAGCCTTGAGCACAAAAACATTAGGTCAATGACAATGATGAAGATACAACCACCCATCGACCTCTCAAGTTGATGGTAGGAAGCCCAAGGGTCAACATCATTGGTTGAAAACCAATGCTCAACCTCTAACACTGGATGGGTGGGACCCAGAACCACTAACCCCAATGCTTCCTTACATGGACTAAAAATAGACCCCATAACCTCCTTAAACAATTTAGCAATTCCTCCGTGGTCTTCTCATATTCCCTAAGTCCTTGCTCTCCTTTTGATCTCTATGGCAAGGAAGGAAGATTGAAAATATTCTCTTGGTCCTTCCCCCTTCAACCTTAGTGGCAAGGAAGGAAGATCGGCTGAGTGAATAAATTATTAGCTCATATTCCATCAGTCTCCTCCATATCCAAGTCTTGAGACCATTGACCTAGTTAGTGTCATAGACATAGAGAGATTACCAACCTTCATATTTGGCAACCATCCAATCCTTCCAATGTTGAAAATAGTTCCATACACCATCCACAACTATTGTCTCACCACCTACCCAGTCTCCATAAGCCAGGGTTGAAACCTAAGGAAGAAAAAGGAAGAGGACTATTTTTTGTACACCGTACTGCAACCTTCTAGTTTTCATGAATACGATTACACCTTCTTATTCCTTATCTTGTATTGATCTCTCTATGAGAGAGAGTAGTCCTTTCATTGGGGTGTGGAGATTAGCCCCAATACCCATTTCTTGTAATTTCATTCATGTTCCAATTCTTGTATGAACTCATTTAAATTCATTGCTAATTATTTTTCACACATGTTGTGAATTTATCACCCACTTTACATGATTTATTATAATCTTATGACGCGAGAACTTCAATGTTTAAGATTTGAATATCGATTAGCTTTCGTTGATGCCCTAATGGGAACTTCAAATGGTAAGTCTCTGAAGTAGTGGATATATGATCTATAAGTAACTAGACATCAAACTTACATGGACATCTACTCATGCATGCTTCTAACACCATAACGGGAAACTTGCATAACTCCAGTTATCTCTTCATACCTCTTTGGATTTGAATAATGCACAAATTCAGATGGTGTCGGTGAAACCCAATTCCACCCTAGTGTTTCCATCCATTGATAACTAGAACCTTAATTTAGATATTTTCATTATTGCAACCTTAGTTAATCAAACCAACTCAAATCTTGTAATAAATACTATTTCTTACTTGGACACCTTGATTAGTTGATTCTTAAATACGTTGTCCTTTGGGTTTGACCCTAAATTGTACTATAATAAGATCCTCCCGCTTGTGAGTGGTGATTATTGCACGTAGTCTAGGTAAAATCTAGGGATTTCACCCTAAGTGAATTTACCTATGCGATAAAACCCACATGAATATCTTGCATCTCTTGTTAATCATATTGAGAAAACCCATATTTTCTCTCTCTTGGTCCATTGAGAATACAACCCCATATAGTTTTCCCCTGTAATGCCTGTGCCCACTTCCCAAGGCTCTAGCAGGGTTATATGAATGACGACTAGCCCTATAGACCACCACTAGCCTTAAATGCATGCTTTGTCCTCATTCACGCACACACCAGGATCAACTTCCTGACTGGTCACCCATCCTAGTAGTACTCCAAGTTGAGCACGATTAACTATGGAGTTCCTTAGTGATGGGCTTCTGGAAAAGGACGTGCACCTTGGTGATATGGGTAGTCCAATCATTCCTTTTAAGATATTTCTATCTGAGGCCTCAAATCCTGGGATGTTACAATCTCCCCTACTTAAACTCTCGACGTCCTTGTCAAGGATCAACTATATGGCCTCATAATATTGCCACATTTCAGTGCAGACCCAGAATGACCCATGGACACCCAACTCTTGATCACAGAATACCAACGCAAGGGTGGCTACATCACCATGGATAGCCCTTTCCAACTTGCTTGGACCGCACGAATCAAGACTAACATGCCACATGCCCATGTGGGCCCCACCTTCTGGAGGGGTTATGGCTCTAATACCATTTGTAATGCCTGTGCCCACTACCCAAGGCTCTACCAGGGTTACAGAAATGACGACTAGCCCTACAGACCACCACTAGTCTTAATTGCGTGCTTTGTCCTCACTCACACACACGCCATGATCAACTTCCTGACTGGTCACCCATCCTAGTAGTACTCCAAGTTGAACACGATTAACTATGGAGTTCTTTAGTGATGGGCTTCTGGAAAAGGAGGTGCACCTTGATGATATGGGTAGTCCAATCATTCCTTTTAAGATCTTTCTATCCAAGACCTCAAATCCTGGGATGTTACATCCCCTCTTTTGAGAATTTGACTCATGAGAGTGCTTATATGCTAATCTTGTCTTCTTATCTTCTTAAATTGTTGGATATGCTTGTTGGACTCTAAAATTGTGTCTGGTACATCCTATTTCATGTAGTAACCCTGGTTTGAGGAGATGAATTGTTTTACTCACTTTTTTTGATGATGGATCCTATTACACATGGTGTGATAGAAATCTCATTTAACACAATTTGTGACTAAAGTTTTACTTGGTTCCATATTTCAGCCTCCCTAGAGTTATATAATGCTTTTATTCTTGGGTTTTATTGCCCTTTCTGATATTATTAGGCACTGGGTTTCATTCCCCTATCATGCACCAAGGTTTTAGCCCCCATTCACTTTTATATATTTGGAATGGAGAATAATATACCTCATACCACAACTTGTATGCCATGGGAATTCAATTCTGTGCCATTCTCGATCAAGTTTTGGGTTATGTGCCTTAACTACCACTCACTTTATATGTTCACTAGTGCTGCATTTATCTCACTTGCATGCTAAATCATTTGCTAAACTTTGATGATGGATTGTGTGCCCTAATTTATTTGATTTTGCTTATGTGGCACATGTAGATATATATTGTTATATGTCAAGTGCATCTTTTGAATACCTTACATTGTTTCTCTTTGATATCCAATTGGATGTTCACTCTGCCTCATTCTTGAAAGCCTTGAATAATTAATTATTGTCCTTTTCTATAATATTAATCAATCCCTATTTATATGCACATACTAGCATTTTTGTGCTGTTAACATACACTTTGTCTTCTTTTGTGGGGTATGATTCCAACCCCTTAGGTGAAGGACATGGTGGGCTTGACGTGATGACCTGGAATCGGATTGGTGGACCTAACTCTAAGAGATAGACTCTTTTAAAGAAATATGGGTGACTTCTATTCATCTGATCCTTAATAGGATTGAGAGGTCTCCAATTACTCTATAAAAGGATCCTTAATAAAAGAAACAAACAAGAATTAAACAAAAAAAATCTATGTGATAACGTCACAAACCACCTCACACCTCATATATGCAACCCTCCAAGAGTCTAACATGCACAAAACCCTTACCGAAAAAGGCAGAGTTCTAAGGTCCCTAAAGACAAACCTGTCATCTAATCAAACTCCATATTTAGCTATCCTGTAAAATACTTGATTAGCATCTTTATTCAAAAAAGCAACTCCCCATCCTCTATCATGGGCATGGGTTATGGACTTATTAACCCACCTACGTAACCTCCATGGGATACTCGAGGCACCATTAAGAAGATTCAACAACATTCTATCATTTGATTTTAAGGGCAACACAAGAAAGGGGGTCTATTAGGATGCCAAAGCCACCCTCGTCTGTCTCAAGGAGGCAATCTAGATTACCAACAATGGACCCTTATCCAAAATTTCCTACCATCAAACAAACCACAAAGTCTCGTTCTAGTCATCCTGTGTCTAATCTCCTCTCCCCTAGCCTACCCCGTTGCTAGGCCACACAAGCCACATTGATCTTGAGCTACCCAACCGGTGGGGCCCTCCAAGTGACCACTATAAGGAAAAAGTCCTTAGGCACAAGGTGAGGTGAGAATCCCAACTTTCTCCAAAGTCCTAGCATGTTGTTCAGATCTTATTAAGATGCGATGAAAGATTCTCACAATTGTTTTTCATTTGCGGAAAACCATATACCCCTCACATTCATATGTTTTCCATCGAACCTACTCACACATATGTCTTCTCATATTCACCACAAAATGACTAGAGGGAGGATGCCCCTATGGAAACCTAGTCATCATTTAGATCTTGATAGGGTCCAACAGTGTTGTAATGCTGACTCTATAGTTATATTAGCCCTACATGATTTGATATCAAAAGTTGTCTCAGCCATGGCCATAGAAACCTCACTATTGCCCCTATAAAAATATGTGATTGTACATCTCTTCTTGTCTTAGGTCACAATATTTGCATCTTGATACTAAAGGAATGTGACATGATTTGATTCTATCGTCTGTGTGTATAGCCAATCAGAATAACTTCCAGGTGAAGGTTGATATTTTTAGCAAAAGAGTGAATTTCCAACCCTAAGAGACCATGGAACTTGCCATATGGTTGTGGATTAGTTGAACCTATTCCTCTTTAATGATGTGAATTGTAGATCTAAGGGTTAATAAGCTGTCTTTGCATGGAATCCAAATGGGTACGCCGTCCCCTACTACTAGCTCTTTGTATTGTCTTTGAACATCGATGTCCCCTTCTTCAATTGTCATAGATCCAAGGTGGTTTAGGTCCTAGTCCCTCAAATCTAGGAACAAATCCACACTCTAATATTGGGATCCCGAATCTAAATGATCTATCCTCCATGCATCCTTCCTATTATTCCCCTTTAAAGTCTCCAAAAAGGTATGTTTCCTAAATGTATATCCCACCTCATGTTACTCATCGCCAAGGGAATATTATCTTAGATGCTCCTCCAATAGAGAGAGGGAGTACAACTCTTTTTATGATGCCACAGGTGAGTGAGACTTTTGTCCTATCTCTCTTTACCATATTTATGGCTGCAAAACGACCCATAAGGATGATCCTTAAATGATATTCCAAGTGGCTTTCATAAGATTCTCTTGGTATGGGACAATAAGCCACTAAATACCAAGACTTGCTTATGAGATCGGGGTAGACACTATATCCCATCTAACCCAATGCCATATCTTGGCACCATCTCTTGATTCCTATAATAATCCCTCTATTATCCCATCTATGTCCCATCAAACCCAATACTGTCTCTTGGCACCATCTCTTGATTCCTATAATAAAACAATGAATACCAAGACCTAATTATGAGATTGGGGTAGCCACTATGTCCCATCTAACCCAATGCCGTCTCTTGGCACCATCTCTTGATTCCTATAATAAGCCCTCTATTATCCTATCTATTTCTTTTAAGTATGCTTTCAGTACTTCACATGCATTGAGGATGTGATATAGCTGTGAGGATTGATTTGATTAGTGTGAGTCCCCCCTAAAAAGGAGAGAAGACTACCTGCCCATGATATGATTCTTTTGGTGATCTTAATGACCATGGGTTCATAATGTCTAATTGAAACTCACCCCCTAATCAGAGGGACCCCAAGATAAGGTATCTGGTCACTGTCCCCCCACAACCCCATGTTTGTAGGAGCTTAGTTAGATGACTAATAAATGTTTTTCCTACCATGAAAAGGGTTTTGTCTGTGTTGATTTTTTGACTTGCATAAGTTTTATAATCGTGGAGAACAATGTCTAACCTTTCCTTGGAGCGTCCATCTAGGTTCAGGAGTAAGATAAGATCATTTAAAACCATAAAGTAGGAGGGTGTTGACCCCCACGAGTCCTAACCTTATGATTCTTCCATCTTCCACCGCAACTCTAATGTGCACTCTTAAGAATTCTTGTGATAGTATGAAGAGGAGAGGGGATAGGGGTTCCACTTGCCTAAGGCCTTGAGAGGATTGAAAGAGATTGTCCATCTTTCCATTCAAAGAGATCAAATAATGTAATTTTACTGTGTTCATAACGACCTTAACAACCTCGAGGCCGAACACAAAGGTACTAAGGATACTCTCTAGAAACCCATGTTCTACCCTATCAAAGACTTTTGACATATCAACTTCGTATGCCATGTTTTCATCCCCTTCTCCCCTTATATTAAGATCATGGATAACCTATTGGGCTAGCCTAATGTTATTACTTATGTTCCACCCTTTATGAATGCTGCTTGTTCCTATGATACTAGCCTAGGGGTGAGATAAAAAAGCCTAGAAAGAATAACCCTTGAGACGATTCTAAGAGAGACATTACCTACACTAATGGGTATGAAACCTCTAATGCTCTCTGATTTGTCACATTTAGGTATTAGGATCAACTTGTTGCATTTGAGGCTCCTATGTACTTCAAGCACGATGATGCAATGATTGACAAGAGCAGTTAAGTCTTCCTTTACTATGCCCCATACGTATTGGTAAAAGACCATAGTGAATCCATCTGGTCTAGGTCCTCTATCTACATCCATACTCATAAGGATGGGTTTGATCTCTTCCATAGTCTCTTCCCTCAAGATAAGGTTTTTGTCCTCTAGGGATACTACTAGGTTAACGATTGAAGTGTATGTGCTGGCTTCTTAGGTTTCTTATAATGAAAAAGCCTAAAAATGATCAATGATTTTCATGATAACCTCATCCTCACCCACAACCCATGTCCCATTATCTCTCCTTACTTTATCTATCCTGACCCTCCTCAATTTGGATTTCATGCAAATGTGATTTTTGTGTGTGTTTTTTCTCCTTCCTCGAGTCATCTAATCTTTGATCTCTCTCTCCAATAACATTCTTCCGATGTGTGTAATTTTTATAACCCAGTCTTTACTAGGTGTAAGATCTCTAGGTCTTCCTCTAATATAAGGACACTACGACTCGCTTGGATATTCCTATCATGTTGTCCCTTCTCTCAGCCTTTGTCATATATAGTTCCCACTACCTCTTTTTTTCCATATTTTTAGCACTCGTTTTGAGGATTGTTTCTTCTCATACAACCTATAGGATGCCTCCCAAGATGCTAGGTTCTGATGCTCTTTCATTACTTGTAGAAAACCTCTATGTCTGAGCCACATCTTTTAAGGTTTGAATCCTGATGGTTTGCTCCTGCTCCTTCCCAGGTTGATATGATATATCTTAGGACAATGGTCAAGTGCCCACATTCTAACTAAGCTCTCCTTCGAAATAACCCAACCCCATGGCCAGTCCAAAGAGATGAAACCACGATCCATCCTTCCACATTGTGCCAGCCACCCTCCTGGCTAGCCACTCATGTGAATGTTGATCATGTGAAGGAGATTTACTCAGGTCTAAGGGTAGTGATCCAACAATTAAAGTCCTTCATTGCCCGAGCATGTAGCTCCTCCCTCCCTAACCTCTCTTGTTTCTCTTTGTATGAATCCAAATCCCGCTCTAGCATCCATGGTGTGCTTGCTAACTGGTTTCCCGCTACTATTAGCTCCTCCCATAAGATACTCCTTTCATAATAGTTGCATAATGCGTAGATAACTGAAAAACCTACTCTTTCCCCTGCAATGTTGAATTCCATGTTAAGGTGTGATTTTGAGGCTCCTACTATCATAAGCAATAGAAAGGATGACAAAAGACCCAATATTTTCCTCCTACTCCTCTATTTGTGCATATCCAATCAAAACCTACTAGGTTTTTATAGTCCTTGACCCTATCATGATCTATGAATGATTCTAATATGGCGAAAGATATCAGGTCCCTTTCCTTAGCCAATACTCCAAGTTTCTACTTGAATAAATCATTAGCGACACCCCTTGTGTTCCAAATTATAATCCTATCCATGGGTGTACTAGTACTCACATTCTAATCACCATATTGATCCTAGGAACTCTGCAATCCCTCAACACACTCACTCCCTTCATAGTCGTCTGCAAATAGAGAATGAAGGAAAACCAATCTCTCCTACTCTTCTAGATCTTCTCTCAGTGCACCTATGAGACCCGACCCTTGAAAGAAAATGGCATGCAATGCCCTCATGAGCCAAGATTACCCAAGGTCTAAATTATCTTTGGACCAAACTGTTAGGTTTGTGGAGGCGGCAAGCATAACATAAACAAAAAGATAATTCTCCACGTATCCTACTAGCAGATCTTTCCGACAACGACAAATTATGAAAGCGGGTGCGTGAGCTATACCTTGTCATGGAGCAACTCCGACAACATCCCCTTCATGCGGTGGTGTGCGTTGCTCCTTGCGTGCACGGACGGTTCTCGTCGAAATCCTCTAAATACAGGTGCTCAACATCTGTCTCTACATAGTCCATGCGGATGGACTGGAACTCCTTGTTGCACTGCTTGAGCTGGCCAGGAAGGAGCAACCTTTCACTTGATGATGTGCTAGTTGTCACGATCACTTCTTCTCTCTCTCTCTCTCTCAAAGACAATGACCACTAGGGTTCTATACAAGAGCATATCTCTAAAATCAAGCTATCATGCCCCTATAAATAGGAGAGGAAAAGAAGTAGGATTTCCCAAAACCCCTGGGAAACAAAAGGCTGCAACTTCGTTTAAAATGGACCACTCGTGCACTATCAAAAAGAAATTTAGAATATTCTATAATCAATCAATTAATCAATTAATTATATTAATTGATTAACTATTTTTTTAATCATCCATCTCTATTCAATCGCTCAAGGTTAGTCAGTCAAAATCCAATTAATTGGCTTAAACATTTTAATCGATTAACTTAGGTTATATTCTAATATCATTCTATTATATTATATAAATATTTTACTAATGGATTTGGCTCAGACCATTTCCAATTATGTCCATAATTATACTCCTATTCCAATACATCCTATGCATTTGACCCTGTATGCTCCAAATTACATTGACAATGATATTCATAATCAAATTATGATTTCACAGACAATTATTGGTATTTAGTAAAACTTCATTGCTACTCAAGTAATTGGAGAAGTTAGAGAACAATTTAAACTAGTATTGTGACCAATATTACAATGATTGTATAATCCCTTTGTCTCTAGTATCTAGATTGAATCTGAGATATGGAAACATCATCCTCTTAATGTTCAATCTTTACCTCCTTGATCTAGGGTAGACTATTGAGATACACATGAGCTCAATATCATATATTGATTGACACGAGCATGACCATGCATTTCATAGTCTCACTCATCAAGTGGCCAGGATATCACTCCAATGGGAGGGAAAAATTCCATCTACGTCACTCACAATAATCCACACGTATCACAATGTACCTAAAGACTACATGTATAGCAACCCTTTTCAAGGTCATGTTGAGTAGTGTTAAAGCACATTGAACAACATGCAATGATTGTAGTGACTTCATGCCTAAGGACCACAATCATTATTGTCACATTGAGGTGTGATTCTGAATGGTCTCATTGGCTTGCATATTTCACACTCATGGTAGGTCTCTCCAGTACACTTGTTCATAACAAGTAACTATGTGTTTGATTTGATATCTTATCATGACTAATGAGATGTAGTCATCAATCAACACACATACTAGTCTTGATGTATTGGTATTGTCCTAAGATTCACAATAATATCTAACTAAAGACTAAGATAAGAATAAATATTCTTAACTTGTACATGATCTCATATTTAGGTACTCAACCTGGACTCACATGCCATTGAGATATACATTCTAATGACATTATTATATTTATTCATTATCTCGTATTGAAAAAACATAATAATTGAAATTTCCTTTAATGATCAAATCAATTACAAGATGCGCTATTACAAAACTACCCCTATCGGTCCAAGGGTGCGATATTGTACCCCGAAGACCTCTCACGTATGATTGTCTCCCTAACTATTGTCTCTTGGCTATCTCACCCTCCAATTGGTTCTCTCCCCACTCTCTCTTGTATGATGCGCACGTGCGTATGTGACTGTGACGAGGCAGTTGCATCACTATAGTGACTGACCATGTTCTCTCTAGTCCCATGGACGCAACCGGGGGTGGAGCCAAAGGGGGGGGGTCTGCCCAGGCTGAAGCCCCCCTCCAAAAAATGTTTTTGTTATTACTATGATACCATATACATATTTGTATTTTATAAAAATACTTTATTACACCATACAAAATTTGAATGTTAATCTTATGATTTTAGTCAATCCTATCATCCTTCTTTGTATGAACTATTTAGTGGTTAAACTTAATATATTTATGGATCATGAACCTTATCTACTCACAAATCATAAAATTTACAATCCTTATATGGATGCCATCAATTATGATCTTAAGAAATTATATCTTTGGTTTCTCTCCTACTAAAATTTGTTTAATAATTTCATATTAATTGTGTTAAGATTTACACAAATTGTCTCCCCTACCATTTTGAAAAACAGAGCTCTATAAAGACTAGGGGGCATGTACCCTGAAAAGATGAAAATTAATTATATAAAATGAAGTTTATAAAAATATATCATGCATCATGTTGACGTATTAATTGGAATCTAATACATTATGATTGACTTATTAATTAGCAAACATTATTAGTTATTAATTGAGAAAGTTCACTCAATTATAATTATACACATGGGAAAAAATGATAATCATACATGTATAACTAATCACCTAGTATTTATATATTTTCATTTCAAACTTTTATTGGTCAATCACTCTCAAATTAAGAAAAGATTCATATTACTATATAGAAATAGATCCAAATAATATTTATTGTTAGATGGTATTTCACAAACTTTTAGTTAAATAAAATTTAGATATTCTAAGTTTAAGCTAAATACCAATTATTACAAATTTGCAAGAACTTGAGAAGATAATGACGATATTTCTATCTATAGAAAAAAGAAAACGACTAAATTAGCACAAGGTAAAAAAGAGTAGGGAAAAACATGTAAACTGTGGGGTAAGAAGGAGAAGAGAAGGTAAGAAAAGCCATCTTGTACATATAGTTTTAATCGAATGGAGAGAGAAAAATAAGGATGACATGTAAAACGAAAGTCAATAAAAATATATAATTGTTTCATTCATATCATCTCTTCTTTAACTTTTAAATAAAAAATATACAAGGATCTTTCCTCTTCATTCTCTTCACTTTTCATTTCTCAATTTCCTTCTCCATCATATCTTGCTTATACAACTATATTAAATATTTTCCTTCTTCTTTTTTGTGAAGTTTCCTTCATACTAATAATTATGTCAACATCTTATAATACACCTAATACATCATACTTATATCCTTTATAGTATAAGATTTGACTGCTACAATTTTTTAGATCTTCGAGTGTGACACCATCCACTAAATGGTGTCATGTTATATTTTAATGCTTGTTCTCCACTTAAAAGATGAGTTTGTTCTCATTTTTAATATAATCAATGCTTTTCTTATGCATTATTTATGCACATTGCACCGATCAAATGACTGTGAATTATGATTATATGTTGATCATCTAGTTGTTTAATTTGAAAGACATGGTCAAACAATGTGTTATTTATGACCTTAGACATTTAAACACATTTATTGTTTTGATATAATGAATGTTATCATTTTATTAATGTTAGATTTTTATTTTTTATAAATAGCTTATTTTTGTATGTTGCAGACAATGACATATTATTTAGGTGTATTTTTATTCATTTTTTTTAAATAAGTATAATTTTCCCATCTATATGTATAATCAATATTTGTCATTACTCATAGTAATTCAGTCCTCTCTTCTTAAAGATTTCTGGATCCGCCAATAGACGCAATGTGGAGTGGATGATAGAATGCTTACCTTTCGCTCCAGGGTTGTTGATAGAACCTCTGCTGATATTGTTGTGTGCATGGCGTCTGATCTCCGATTGCACTTGTCCATCGTCACATCCAAGAGAAACCTCCACGGCTACTCGGACTGACTGCCGGTCGGCACCAGTGATGGTGTAGTGGCCTCCCGTGCGATGATCTGTCGTCACTTTAGCTTGCCTCCAGAGGGAACCACCAGACCAATCCCCCACCCAAATTGGCCTCCCGTGCCTGTCTCGCAGCAAGCGGCGGTAGCTGCGACCACGAGCAGGAAGGTTCGTTCATCCCGCACCCAGCCAGAGATAACCACCTTCCCATGCCCCCTAGTCTGATGCAGACGCAACCCCTATGGGTGGAGCTGGCGGTGCTGATGGCTGGGTAGACGCGAAGTTCACAGAGGTGCCGTCCATGGGACCCAGATGATGTCATCCCCGGGGTGAATCAACGTGTCCATTTCATCCTGATCATACCAAGGCGTCAGATACAGCCAGACGAGCTATGGCGGGCCAGTGGTTGACGGTGGGCAAGGGCTCGTCCGTCTCAGGAGGTTGCTGATCTGATGCTGTAGGGTAGCTTCATCTTTCAGGGGGGCTCGCCTCTGACCACTCAAAAAGCTTCCATTGAGACCCCTTGTCATAGCATGCTCGGTCAGGCTGATCTTCTCATCTTTGAAAGGCCTGCTATGGGGATGATAGTTATGAAGTATTTCTCCATGCCAGCAGCCAGATCCATGACCATGGGTGGAATTACCCCTGTAGCTCAAACCAAAATGTGGATAGCTGATGGATCAGCTAAGTCACGCTTCCATGTCGAGCAACCCGCCAAAAAACCAAAATTTCATGCTATTGGCTCATATGTGCCCGGTCCTCTAAGGTGAAGTGGGATTCCATCTGCCATGACCCACTACCACTCATGCAGGCATTCAAGGTGAAAGAGCCCCATGGCATCACGCTAAAGGGAATGCCTCTTTCCCTATAGGTGGCCATGTGAATCCCATTGCGCGGGGGGGGGGGGTATCTACTGTTTTGAGGATCATGACCACCAAGGGATTGGTAGACCACATTCCAAGCTCCACTTTTTGCCATGGAAGGCCCTGTAGTCACGAGACTACCATTGCAGGGCCGAGCAGTCTGTTGGTGCATTCCTATAAGTCATCGTCCAGCTGTACCAACATCCACCGGATGAGACGGGTCCGGGGAGGGTTTGAACTTGGATCGGTGCACACTATCGTAGCTGGTACTAGTTTTTCGTCCCTGCCTCCAAGCTGGAGACTGTGTGTCCCCGACCACCACAACTGAAGCAGATGAGACCACGGGGAACTCCCTCTTCTATGTACATCCATTCATCACGATGGCGGTGCAATTAGCCGGTCCATTGAGCGTTAGCCGCTTGTATCTACTTTGACATCATGACTCGACGACTCTTTAGAGGTGTGTTGTTGCTGTGGTAGAGGGGCGTTGATCTTCTGTTCTTCCATTCTATGAGCATTTACATATGATCTTGTGCCTGATATGTTGGTTGTTGAGCGATATTACTCCCCTCAGCAGCCGGAAGGGAGTGTGTCCTCCACCCCGAGAGCGAGATGAGCCTCCCCATGCAGCTCATGCCACTCTAAAGGACCTGGTGTCTGCGATTGCTGGCCACGAGGGTCATCGATCATGCATTCAATCTTGTTAGTGAAGTGGAAATTTGTATGGATGTGGGTTTGGATTGGCGGGGGAGAGGAGGTGACAGCAGTAAAGGTGGTAGTTCACCTAGCAAGGATGGTCTTGCGTTAGGGGGTGTTTGCTTTTGTGATGGGGTGATACTGTAGGTTTTGGGATGCCAACTTTGACGTGTAGACCTCTAAGTATGTGATAGGCAAAGAGAGCCTCCCATGCAGCTCATGCCACTCTAAAGGGCCTGGTGTCTGAGAGTGCTGGCAACGAGGGTCATCCATCATGCATTCAATCTTGGTGGTGCAGTGGAAATTTGTATAGATGTGGGTTTGGGTTGGCGGGGGAGAGGAGGTGACAACAGTAAAGGTGGTAGTTCACCCAGCAAGGATGGTCTTGCGTTAGGGGGTGTTTGCTTTTGTGATGAGGTGATACTGAAGGTTTTGGGATGAAAACTTTGATGTGTAGACCTCTGAGTATGCGTTAGGCAAAGAGAGCCTCCCATGCAGCTCATGCCACTCTAAAGGACCTGGTGTTTGAGAGTGCTGGCAACGAGGGTCATCCATCATGCATTCAATCTTGGTGGTGCAGTGGAAATTTGTGTGGATGTGGGTTTGGGTTGGCGGGGGAGAGGAGGTGACAATAGTAAAGGTGGTAGTTCACCCAGCAAGGATGGTCTTGCGTTAGGGGGTGTTTGCTTTTGTGATGGGGTGATACTGTAGGTTTTGGGATGACAACTCTGATGTGTAGACCTCTGAGTATTTGTTAGGCAAAGAGAGCCTCCCATGCAGCTCATGCCACTCTAAAGGACCCGGTGTCTGAGAGTGTTGGCAACAAGGGTCATCCATCATGCATTTAATCTTGCTGGTGCATTGGAAATTTGTATGGATGTGGGTTTGGGTTGGCGGGGGAGAGGAGGTGACAACAGTAAAGGTGGTGGTTCTCCTAGCGAGGATGGTCTTGCGTTAGGGGGTGTTTGCTTTTGTGATGGGGCGAACTGTAGGTTTTGGGATGACAACTCTGATGTGTAAACCTCTGAGTATGTGTTAGGCAAAGAGAGCCTTCCATGCGGCTCATGCCACTCTAAAGGACCTGGTGTCTTTGAGGGTCATCCACCATGCATTCAATCTTACTGGTACAATGGAAATTTGTATGGATGTGGGTTTGGGTTGGCAGGGGAGAGGAAGTGATAGCAATAAATGTGGTAGTTCACCCAGCAAGGATGGTCTTGCATTAGGGGGTGTTTGCTTTTGTGATGGGGTGATACTATAGGTTTTGGGATGACAACTCTGATGTGTAGACCTCTAAGTATGTGTTAGGCAAAGAGAGCCTCCCATGCAACTCATGCCACTCTAAAGGACCTGCTGTTTGAGAATGCTGGCAATGAGGGTCATCCATCATGCATTCAATCTTGCTGGTGTAGTGAAAATTTGTATGGATGTGGGTTTGGGTTGGTGGGGGAGAGGAAGTGACAACAGTAAAGGTGATCGTTCACCCAGCAAGGATGGTCTTGTGTTAGGGGGTGTTTGCTTTTGTGATGGGGTGATACTGTAGGTTTTGGGATGACAACTCTGATGTGTAGACCTCTGAGTATGTGTTAGGAAAAGAGAGACCTATCCAAGAGAGGCAACTTGGATGAAGTACAACTAAAGGGGCTCAAATCCTCTATGCCTGGGACAATGTACCCTGTACATCCAGACCGTACACTTTTTCATGAGACCCAAAAGTCTAGGGACCAAATATTGTGGGATAGAGGTTGGGAGAGAGGTTGAGTACATAGGATTTGGACCCCAACTAAAGGCCGATTCTTTGAGAGAATTAAGCCTAAAAAGGTGGGATCTTTTGCTATGGGTGGGTGTGATTGGTGGGGGGTTCCTTCATCGTGGGTGGGTAGTATTGGTAGGAATGGGAAGGCAACCACGTTAGGGGGGCATTGATTCACCTTATAGCTATGCTCATGCACCAGAGATCAGCTATCGCCCGAGGCCTTTCATCTCTATAGGCAGGGTGCTGGACTGTGACTGATCTTCTAGTTGAGGCCAAATTTTGGGATGTAGATGATGCTCTGTTGCAGTGTGCTCAAAGGTAGAAATCCCCTCTGGGAATCAAGAGGGATCTGGGGCGGCAACCGCCTCCACGATTAGGAAAAGAACCCTAACTTTCTAGAGAGATGGGAGAGCGAACTTTTCTAGAGAGAAGGGATAGGAGCTTTCTATGTGCACTTCTTGGGAGATAGACTTGAGATAGTTTGGACATCCCTCTGTTTAAATCTTGAAGTTGTTGCTTTCATGTAATCTCCCTAGTGGGAGATTATTATCTATTCTTATAAAATAAAAATAGTATGCCATTTACTTCTGCTGCTATAATTTGGTATTTATGATATACATATATGAAAGATTAGATAAAAGTTATTCATACATTATAAAAATTCAGAGTTGTTTGTTATATGGATGACTCTTATTTGATTTAGCAGGAAGTGGTTCCCCTCTTGGGTCCCACTCCTTACAAGTTTTCTTTCTAGGGTAAAAGGAGTATCCCCATATAGTATTTTTGTGAACTCATAGTCATTTCTGCCATTGTAATAACTACTTCAATTATGAATGAATTATTTATTTCTTGTCTAGATCAATCACCTTATTTTCATGTTATTCAATATGATGCGTAAAAAAATGAGAAATCTAAGTATAAAAATACTAATTCTATTCACGATGACCCCATATGAGAACTTTAGAAGGGCAGTCTTTAGGGAGATGGGTAGAGGAACCTTAGGTAAAGTGACAATGAGCCTTTTGGCGATATCTATCTATGCATATTCCTCAGTTTGAAAGAATTGAAATTTGTTCCGCCTCAACTTTATCATTCATCTATGGTAATTCGGTGATAGTGAGTGAATAATGATGTCATCCTGAAATGTGTTGTCCAAGTATTTTTATTGTTAGATAACAATAATTCTAAATTTGAATCATTTTATTCATGCATTCAGTTTAATACTTGAAATCTAACTTTGATTTTATATTATTTCTAATTAGGGTTAAATTTATTATCATAGTTCTTAAGATAGTTTTTTTTTGAGAACTCAATCATCAATCTAAATCTATACTAGAATAAAATCGGTCTTCTTGAGGGTGAGGCTATTGTATGCCTAGTTTGGGTATATCTAGGGTTTTGATTCACCAATGAATTTGAGTGTGATTCAAGTTCACAGGTCAAACTTCTCCACTTCGTATAAGGACAATAAAATTGTTGATTCCAATTAAATTGGGATTTAACTTTTACAAATGAAATTGCAAATATTATAATTTTTTGTTCTTCTCGTTCATTTGACTCTTGTTGACTTGTTTATCTCAGGTACCATCTGTAGTGTATGATACACTCCACAAGCATTTACTCCACAACATAGTTTGATCTTGAGATATTGAGAACTTATCATAGGAGAATCTAGGCATATAGATCAAGAATGGATGAAGTAGAAACTCTACACAGGGTGGAACATTTTGACTGCATAGAGTGATCGATTAGTTACCGAAGCCGGGGTAGCCATCCAAGAAGAAATAAAGGAAGATCAAGAGGCAAAAAAGTCAAGAAACTTAAGGATTTCTCAATCCATAAAGTATTGATGTACACCACCTAATGGGCCACCCGACTATTACAACACCCACATTTGAAATCAAAACTCAATGGGTGTAGATGAAGAAGATTAATTCCTTTATTGGAAGGGTTGGTGGATATTATCATTACCACCTATAGGTATTCATAGACCTCTACACCATGAGTATGTAGTTAGATTGTTATATGAAGCCATTGAGTAACAATATTTGTATTACTCCATCACTAAAAAAGCTAGATGTGGTTCAAGTTATTTAGACTATGCAAACATCACTATGTGCGATGATCTTCAACATAAGTTTACATATAAGTTCTATCCTCCCTCCACCACCCGTCAAATCCAAGAGCAAAAAAGCTATTTCAAACTACTCCTAGGCAAGTCTCCATTTGAAGCTTTAGAAAGATGCATAGAGCTAGTATGCTAATGCCCTCATCATGGCATCTCATCTAGGCAACTCATTGAGAAGTTTTACATAAGTGTGGATGATGATATAAAGAAGTTTCTTAATGTATCTTCAAGATGTAACTTCATGATGTAGAGTTACAACAATGCATGGAATATTGTGAGAAGAAAACTAGGCTCACTGGGGCAGAGCAGGTTAGAAAGGGGTTCTCAAAGTGGCAATGACATAGGACAAGTCATATTTGAAATCTATTGCAAATACATTGTTTCAACTTGCACAAAAGAAAAATTCATCGAGTCCTCATTCACTGCATACGAGAACTGAAGCTCAACCCATCAACAAACCAAGACGATCTAAGAAGTCTTCCAGGTTAACAAGGAAGAGTGATACACACACTTGGAGTGTAATTTTCTCTAGCACTCAATGATGAAAACATTTTGACAACAACCTAGTAGAGGATCTCAATTCCATTAATATCATCCCAGTTAAGGGGTAGTACAACACCAATCAATAGTGAAATCATCCATGGTATCAATATGGGAACCCATTGGGATCTTAAAATAAGGACATAAATTCCAAAGTACAAATTAGCAAGGAAAAATGAGCCAACATGGAAACTCCACTTCTATAGAGTAGAGTTGGTAAAGACAATTGTGAAGATGATCATGAATAACAAAACATGCTTACGAACCAGAATAACATGCTAACTATGATCAAGCATACAAGAAGTCCATGGATACACAGATGACCTTGATACTTCTTCAGAATGTTCTAAGAGCATGCAAAGGTTGTGCAGACACAATTCAAAAGAATTTCCATACATCCATAAGTATTTCCATTATGTTTTCAGTAAGGTCAGAGAAGATGGCAGACACATAATGCTGGAAAGTGGCAAGTGCATTGCATGATCTAAAGGGCATTCAGCTAGAAAGTGACTGGTGCAACGCGAGACCCCTTAGGCAAACTTGCTGTAGAGTGATACAATTCAAAATTTGCAAAGGGAGTCAATAAAAGTATCAAATTCCTACAAATTATCATAAATCCCCAAGTATATTGAAACAAAGCTATTCTAGTGAAAACTAGGCTATATGAATGCTAAATTAGACTAACAATGCAGCTAAAACTACAATGAATATGGATTCATCAATGCCATCCACCTTTCGATCTAAATTTGACGAATCCAAAGTTGTCTCCTTCCTCTGCCTTTCTCATACTACACAAGTCAGTTTTAGCATGATTCTTTATAGATCTGTTTCTCGATTGTTTTTGGAGATTTCTTCTCCTATGGATCTGTAATGATATTGCAATTCAATCAAGATCTAACTCACCTTTAATCGTGGGCTATCGACAAGATGCCTGCCATGAATTCACAACGGGTAGACCAATATCCCTCTTGCCTATATAGTTGACCCAAAGCACCACCTGGCCTAACTTTCTTCTCCTTCACCATCAATTGAACATCTAATGCTCTCAAATGCTCCGCCCTACTTGATTTCACTCTTTGGCGATCTTGGACACACCACTACTGAAGTCACCACCTTTTTATGAAATTATTAGCCCAAAACCATCCTGCCTCTCCACCTTTAGTTTTACAACATCAGTTTGTTGTGCAGTTTCCTAAGTCTCCATACCATATAGACCTTAGATGAGGACTTTGCTGACATTCACTGCCATGTCAACCTAGTGGACAATGACCCTCAAGAGACACCGAATGAGTTGGCATTGTCTCAAGGATCACATTCCGACTATCATTAACTTCTTTTACGATGTGTTAATATAGTTCCTAGTCCAAGCCTTCCTTACTCTGTTTCTCACGTATTCTACTATGAAGTCAGGGTTTTGTGGTCCTTCAAGCTTGGATTTCATTTCCCTTGATCTCACAATGAGCTTTCCAATTCACACGTCGAGTTTTGATAGCCCACTGCTATGCCTTCTTATTTTGGTCTTCCTCAAGCTTCTAGTCTTAGAGAAGGGTCATTATTTGACACCTATGCTTCCCCACCCTCGACCAAAGAAAGGTCTTTAACATCAGCTTAAGTTGAGGAGGCTACTGATAGCCTTGGCCGCCCTCGATTAGTCGATGACCTCAATTGGGGTCGTGGCAAAGAACTTTAGTGAGTAGCTCAAGCCTTGACCAAAGGGGAAACAATCTAGGTCAGACAAAGACCTTGTTGCCCCCATGTTTCAAATTGATCGATTTAATGCGCAAGGGCATTTCATAGTTTTGATGCACAATTTACTTTTTTAGCTGCGAAAGAATTGAAATGTCCTAATGTCTTTTTTACTGCCGTATATTTGATTTATGCGTCATGTGCAACCTTGGTTTTCCTATCTTTACATGTTCTATTTACATTAAATGAATCATTGATTTAAATGATTGTGACACTATGTTTTTCGACTTCTGATTGGTTGATAATGCAAAATGCATAACTTTCTCATATAACCTCAGAAAATAATGTAACAATATTCATTGGAAATCTCTTTTGATTTCCTATAGATTTGAATTGTTTTCAAATGTTGTTTTCCACATTCAAATCCTTCAATAATTCAATGAACAAATTAAGGTTTAGGGATTATGAACTCATATACATGTTATGATTTTAATCAAACTACAACTCATTAAAGACCCAATCAAGTCAGAGGACTTGGCCTAAGGAGATTTACTCTAGGTAAGAAGACCATGAACATTTGTAACAAGTAATTTTGGTTTAATGCATGTTTATTTATGATTATGCACATTAGTGATTTCATGAATTATGAATGCTTTCTCAAGAAGATATCATGTATATTTATCATTGTTTGGTTGGTTGTTGGGGTATAGTCTATGGTAAAACCATAATTATGATAATGATTATGATTATGATTAAGATTAATGAATCATGATCAAGAAGGGAAAACCCTATTATGATTTAAGAGGGAGAAATCCCATCATGGCATTAAGAGAGAGAAATTCGATCATGTTAAAGTTCAAAGATCATGGTAAACATAATGTCAAGATAATTGGAGGCAAGTCTATATATGTTTCTCGAATCATGGACCTCAAGAGGTTGTCAATGGATTTCCTAGAAACCATGAGCTCTTAAGTGGGTGTCATAGAGAGATGCATATATTTACTATTCAATTCTTAATGTTATTAATGACTCATGAATGCTTAAGATAATCCATGGTCAAGTTATGTCAAATCATTTCATGTCAAATTTACTCTTGTAAAGTTATTATTTTCTATTCTTTAAAGTGCCAAATACCACTTATTGATGTGATGTTTGTTTTGCATGGTTGGGGACACAATGTCTGTAGGACTCAGAGCAAGTGAAGAGTATCAAGGAAAATCGAAGACTAGGAGCTCTACAAGTTTTATCTAGTGAGGTTCCATTTACTAATCCAATTCAGAGGTTTAGATATCAGTTACATTATGTCTAGTCATGTTATCAAGTAGACTAGATTTCACAGATGAAAATTATGTAATATTTACAATCAAATCTGATTTCATTCAATGCAAAGTGTTTCATTTATTTAAATTGCTAAGATCAACATATAGTGAAACCCCCCTTGAGTAAGAATGCTTCCACTCTATAATATTTAAATATTGTGAAAAGTGGGGTGTTACACTATGGTATCCGAGCAATTTGGTAAATGGGCACTAGCCAATTATGATTCTCATAGTCACCCTAGAATGAATATGTAAGATTAGGGTTTAGGAATGGACTCCCAAGAAAATATATTATGACCTAGAATGACTAGAGTTTTCACCCTAAAAGAGATAGAGATGAAAAAGGTAGATGTTTATTGAATTAGATCTCAAGCATCAACCTAACACTAGCTAATGAGATGGCCTCTTCATTTTCAATGGTCATGGCCAACCAATTGAGAATGGAAGAGGGATGTCATAAGCATGAGACCTTTTGCAATTGTTCTTTCTTACCATTGCATGTGGTGTGGGACATGTGTATTAGTAGATTAGTGAGAGGTATGATGACTAGACCCCACATCTATGGGTATGTGCTTGATCACCACATATCAAGAAATGATGGATATACATAATGACCTAAGATTAGAAATTCATATACACCTAATGACATAAATTATAACAACATCAATGGTAGATGCCCAAAGTGTAAGGGTAAGTCTGGTTTCACAAACCCTAAGCATAAGTTGAGAAGAAGACCAATGTAATGGTTAATCCATGCTCACCTACATTGTTTTATAAAATTTAGATGCCATATCTCTTTTCATGCAAAATTTTGAAAATAAATGAACCTTGTAATGTTAATAAAGAGATAAGCAAAGAACTAAGGCGGGTAGTAGCACGCAAAAAATTTCAAGGACAAAATTTATTTTAAGAAGGGTAGAATTGTAACATCCCAAAATTTTAACATTAATTTAAGCCTTAAAATGTGGTTTTCTTAAATAAACAATAATTGAGGGGCTTCATGCAAAAAGACCATGAAATGAAATTTTCTTAAAAGATAATAAATTGATAAGAATAAAATGACGAATAAATTATGTTTTCTCTTATATATATGCCATTATGTGTTGCAATTAAATAAATTTGATAAATATTAGTTTCCCTTCCTGTTCTCTCTCTCCTCTAAGATAGTATTCTCATAAAGGCATAAAGAGGGATATAAATTAAATCTTGAAAATATATTCATTGCTCACCTTGTAACAACCCCCTCCCCCAATTATCCCCTATTCAGGCAGACTGAGAGGGCAAGGGCCACTACCATAAATACATGACCAATGGTTTAGCAATTTACAAGAAATAATTAATAAATTTCACTAAACTGGAAAAGAGTTTGAACAAGATAACTTTCCATTAAGGAATTACATGATATGATTTTCAAGAGTTTGCAAAATGAAATAAAAATAACTAACTAAATCCTCCAGAATTACCTTACTTCTTTTCTTTTGGTGCCTTCTTTTTGGATGTATATTTTCCATTATATTTGTAAAAAAAATGATAGCATATTATATAAAACACTAAGAAAACAAAACTCTGTCAGTATAATAAGTTATACTGGTATGTGGGGAAAACAAAATGTTCACATCTAGTTGTAACAACATATATACAACAATTATGGTTATAGAATCGAAATTAACATTTTCATCATAACTACTCAACCCTTATCTACCCAACCTCTGTGGGACCCCTCTAGGGTTTTGTCCTTGTAGTTGACATAGGCCACCTTCTCCCCCAGGTGCTAGGTGCCATATCAGTCTTCCCCATCTAGGGGGTTTACCTCTGGATGATCCTCTGCCCCAGGGGCTTAATTATCATTTTCCTTATATTTCATACATCCAGAGGAGGCATAGGGTTCAATCTAGTCATGTCCATATAATTGTGATAGCTATATTGACATTATAGATTGCAGGAATTAAATAAACATCAACTGTTTAATTTGCAATCAATCTGGAAAACTTCAGAAAACATCGACAAACTAATGCGAGTAGGCTTAGGTGTAACCACATACCTTTCTCAGGAGTACTTGAAGTCCAAGCAAATAAGAACAAGATCAATAAATCAAGAAACTACCCTAAAATTAAAACATAATACCCATGTATTACTATTTTATCCAAAATTCACCATTAAGACTGACTTGGGTTCCAAGTTAGGGTTTCATTAGGGCTTTAACATCTTAAACTTTAATTACCACTTTTCATGCCTTTTTAGTTTACAAACCCTAATCCTAACATCATATTCGTTTTTGTCTATAATTAATCAAGTTATGGATTTTTATTCTCAAATTAGATCTAAGTTATCCTTTTGATCCAAAAAGATCAAATCCTTGATTATTAAGATCAATTGAACACATTAAGATCATCAAAACCTAGAAATTAGGGTTGTCATTCATTTAACATTAAATATAGCAACTTTGGGTAACTTTTGAACTAGAGGCAGATCTAGGTCTTGATTATATTTTTATTGCATTTATTGTATTTTTTATCATTTCTCATATATAACATGTCATCATCTAATCATCCTGTGATTTATTATCATTTTTACAAAATAAATATATGAACTAATCATAGGCTCCACGCTAGGCAGCGCACCCTTGTCCTGGCCTTGCCAACTAGACTAGGCTAAGCAATGGGCTCACACCAACTATGTTGAGCGAGCTTTCATGGATGTGTGATCCTATAAAAAAAAAGAGAAGGAAAAGACCATAAGGGCCTTACTTCATTTGAAGAGGGGCGAGGGCAGAAGGGTAATTCACCACCCCATCGTCTTCTACCTTTTCTCATTCATGAGCAACACTGGGTAGTCAATGTCAATGTTGACTTTGTTATCCAGATCACCAACACAGGTAAAAATACCACCTTCACCTCTATCACGCTCCCATGAACTCAATAGGGTCTTCAATTCCTCTGACGATGGTCGGAGTCATCTGGATGACAGAGGGGAACTCTGATGAGGAAGCAAGAAGAGGTGGAGATGAAGAATGAGTCTAGCAAAGAAATTGAGACTATGAATATGATTGTAGGGTTCGGCCAAAGTTTTGAAGATGGTTTTCAATCTGGTAGAGGGTCTATGGTCCCCTATTTATATCCTCATATGTCAATAAGGTTAATTCTAGGATGGTGGATTGGGAGAATCCCCCAAAAGCCTTAAACTAGGTAAAATTGGGGATAGTTAGGTGCATTTCTTTCTCCCAACACCAATAATCTAGTTTCCTATTCTTTCCGTGTAGTAACTCACGAGAAAATCGAGTTGGAAAGCCATCAATTTGAGTCCCCAATTTCCTTGTTTGGCCGAGGTAGGTGACAAGCGCATGACCATTGGGTCTGGGATTTGATGGTCCGTAAGCCACCCACATGATTAAAGGGCCAAAAATGGGATTTTCTATTTTGGAAAAACACTGTGACATTTAGTGTAAATCCGAGTTAATCCTCTCACTTTAGGGATTCTAAAAAATCCATAACTCGCATTCTATTAATGCTTTAAATTCCAAATTTTATGGGAAAGTACACAATAACTTTATCTAAATGTGGGAAATATTTGAGACTAAAAATTGAAAGGAAAAGAAACTTTTCTTACTATCAAAGTCTTCTTATTATAAGGCATATTTTAAACAATAATTCAATCCTTTTCTCGTTCTTATCTTTCTTATTTTCTTGATTTTTTATTACTTCTCTTATTAGAAACCATGTGAAACTAAAATCTAACCATTAGTGGTCCTCCATACCACTTTCTAGAGAATTCCACATAATTCTCACAAGTATATTACTTATTATCTATTGTCCTTGGCCTTTTTCTTAATAGTGGATTTTCTTCTATTCCTTTTCCCCATATTTTATTATTGGACAACAAAAACATTAGAAACCATGACTTTTACCAGAAAGGAGAATTTGCAGAAGAAATCCATACTTCTTAAATAAAGCATAACATATTTCCAATATGTCCTTTTTTCCAAATAATTAAATTTCAATTATACAAATACATGTGAAAACCAAGTTATAACATCCTTCCCCTCTTAAAGGATTTTTTCCTCAAAATTTGACTAATCATACAAATGATTCAGGATGAGACTTTTCCATGTCTGTCTTTAGCTCCCATGTGGCTTCATCCTCTCCATGGTGCTTCCAAAGAAACTTCACCATCTCTTTCTTTTTTATTCCTGAGCTCTTTCACCTTGGTATCTAGTACCCTCATAGGTGATTCAGGGTATGTCAGATCAGGGTATGTCAGCCTCCCTTGGAGTTTAATAGGTTCAATGTCAACACATGACTAGGACCCTTCACATAGCACTTCAAATTGGACTCATGGAATACATCATGCATCATACTATATTGTGGGGTCAAGTCTAGGAAATACGTGACTTCACCAATCCATTCTAGAATCTATCATGGACCCACATATTGTGGACTCAATTTTCCTCTGTGCTTAGCTATAGCTCGGAGGGGTCAGATTTTTAGAAACACATAGTCACCTATAGTGAACTATAAATATGTTCGCTTTGCATCAGCATACGACTTGTGTCGATCCTGGTCTCTCTTCATCCTTTAATTAATCAAAGTGACCTTATTAGTGTATAATTGTAGTTACACTGACCTTAACAAGGTCCTCTAATTGACATCATCCTAGTGAAGTGGTGACCAACACAACCTCCCATAAATATCTTCGTATAGAGGCATCCAGATACTAGCTTGGTAGCTATTATTATAAGCAAACTCAGCTAAGGGCAAGTACTGCTCTCATGATCCACCCCAATCGAGAACACATGCTCTCAATAGATCTTCTAAAGTTTGGATTGTTCTTTTTGAAAGTCCATCGGCCTAGGGGTGATAGGATGAGCTAAATTTTAAACTTGTACCGAGTTCTTCATGCACTTTCTTCCATAACTTCAAAGTGAACTTAGGGTCACGATTAGAGATAATTGAACTTGAAACACCATGCAAACAAACTATTTCTCTAACATAAAGTTCGGCTAGGTCTGACACCTTGGCAATGATATTTAAGGCTAGGAAGTGCGTTGACTTGGTTAGGCGGTCCATCACAACCCATATTGCATCGTGACATTTCTTTGTCTTAGGGAGACCCACCATAAAGTCCATAGTGATCTGGTCCCATTTCCACTCAGGAATCTCGATTAATTACAATAATCTACTGAGTTGCTGGGTGTTCAACCTTCACCATCTGGAACATGAGACAACTTGACACATATGCTGCTATGTATCTCTTCATTCAAGGCCACAAGAAATATCACTGTAAGTCTTTAAACATCTTTGTGGTGCCGATGTGTACAATACACTTGGAGACATGAGCTTCTTGCAAGATATGGGTATTGAAGGGGTAATACTTTGGAACCCAAATGTGACTCTAGTATCAGATCCCACCCTCCACACCCACCGGAAGGTGCCTTTGTGGTTTCTCCAACATACCTTTCATCTTTTCAAGCTTCACACAAACCAAACCACACAAATTTCTCATCTTTTTGTGTGATCATGGTGAGGGGCAAGAAGGCGGTCTTTGAGAAATCCTTGATGAATTTCCAGTAATGCCCGATCAGTTCCAGGAAACTATGAATCTCGAAAGGGTTCTTTAGTGCTGGCCAATCACGTATAGTCTACACTTTGGAAGGATCCATTGAGATAGTCCCTCTAGATATAATGTGCCCGAGGAACATGACTCAATCTATCCAAAATTTGCATTTTGAGAACTTCCCATAGAACGTCTTCTTTCTCAGGATATGAAGGAGTCAAACAAGGTGGTCATGGTGTTTCTCTAAGTCATCAGATTACACCATAATGTCATCTATGAACACTATGACAAAGGAGTCAAGGAAAGGTTGAAACACATTGTTCATAAGGTTCATTAACACACTCGAGGAATTGGATAACCCAAATGACATGACTAAAAACTCATAATGGAAATAGCGGCTTCGAGAAGCCGTCTTTGGGATATCCTCAGTCTTGACTCACAAATGATGATAATTGAATCTCAGGTCAAATATTTGAAAAGACTTAGGTAGACTTGAGCTGGTCAAACAAGTCATCTATGCGGGGTAAATGATATTTGTTCTTAATGGTAGCCTGATTTATCATTCTATAGTATATACACATCCAGAGCGATCCATCCTTCTTCTTTACAAAGAGGACCGATGCTCCACACGGAGAAGTGCTAGGTCAGATGTAGCCTTTGTCTAGCAATTCATGTAGTTGCTTATTCAGTATGAGAAACTCAGTGGGGGTCATCCTTTAAGGTTCCCTGGAAATAGGGTTCGTCCCAAGAGATAACTATATCGAGAAGTCCACTTCCCTATTAGGAGGGAGAAACACATCTGCATACTCCCTGACTACTTCTATTTCCTCTAAAGGCTACACCCTAGGCTCCGACTCTGTGACTACTATTAGGAATGTTTGACAACCGTTGGCTATAATCTTCTCTGCCTTCAAAGTTGACACATACAAGCTAGTGGTAGCATTATTCCTACCTATGAGGGTAAAAGGTTGGTGTCCTGGTCTCTCTATTATCATTTTCTTTTCCCTATGGTCTATTTTTTCTCTATATGTATAAAGCCAATCCATGCTAATGATTACATCATCACTCATGTAAAGGAAGATAAAATCCATAGGGAGTTCATAATTCAGGTACGATGTAAATATTCAACCACTTGAGGTAGTGACATACTAAACATACCCTAAATCATTGAAACCCAAACAAAGAATAGTTGCAAGATTTCTCAAAAAAAAGTATTGGTAGAAATAGAGTCAGACAAAGCTTTTACATCCTGTCCCATAATTTCAAGCATGCCTACATTGTTTTCACGATAGTCAAACCGCTATTGTTTTGCATATTTAAATATTGGAAAAGAACTCTAAGGGTGGTTACCCTCTATTAGACGGTTGGAATTAGCTTGTGCCTCTTCATTGTCGATGGCAAAAAATTGAGCCAGCTGATGTTCAACTATAGGTGGGGCTGCCCCTGTTGGGGCTATAGTTGCTGGTTGTGCTACTGCCACTTGCTGAGCCACCACTGGGCCTTATCCTTATAGAGGAGAAAGGGGGAAGTTGACTTGGAAGTGTCCCTCCTGCAAGCATCAATAACACACTTTTTTTGTCAAAATGACACTTCCCAACATGAAATCTTCCATAGTTACGACACTTCAGGGATGCCCCATTCTGATGATTCTCAGTGTGAGGTTTTCCCTTTGCCCCTTTTTTGCCCTTACCATTGTTACATCCTTGATTTCTTATATTATCATTCCTTGATTCTGATGTGCCTTTTGTGAACCCTAAATATCCCTTGGACTGGTTCTATGGCGGCATCATTATTCTCTCCATGTCTAGGGTGAAGCTGATGGCTTTGGTGAAATTTGGGGTTTGTTTGACATCACGTGGGGCCTTATATGATGATGTAGAAGCTCCACAAAGTCTTCCACTCAATACTCTTCAGTCATCATGTCACCAAAGCATTGTAGAAGGAAAAACTTTCAAGCATAATCTGATGTTGTCATATTTTCCTGATTAAGGAGCATGAATTTCTTCTCCTTTTCTTTTGTGGTGGCTCTGGGGATGAACCGTGTAGTGAAGGTGGTGCAGAAGACCTCCTAGGAAAGGGGTTCTGTAGTCAAATGTCAACTTGTGATGAGGTTTTCCCACCAGATCTTTGCAGTTCCTTCTAAAAGGTGGGTGGCAAATAGAACCTTCTTGTTGGTTTGCACTTCCAGTGTGAAGAAGCCATTTTCCATTACTAACAGTCAAGCATCTACTTTATCGATCATCTCAATATTGTCTTCACCCCATAACTTCTCTATGTTGAGCTTGAGGAGGTCAAGAATGGTAACCCCAAGATGAGGGTAGGTAGGTAAACATTTACCATTCTCATCTCGGGCAACTTCTCTTTAGTCAATTTCTTTAGAACATGGTAATATGATGTGGGAACCCTAATGCATGTATAAAGATAAGGATGCAACCCTAACATATGAGATATGTCATGACATAACCCAAATTTCTAAGCCATTATTTGAATCTTTTATGAAGGGGTGATTCACCCTAGATGTTTTAAAACCTCCTAATAGCGGTTTGGATATGATTATGGAGCTTTGTTTTTGGATATGTTTCACATAGAGTGTTGTCCTACATAAGGATGAAGACATTTTGGTTTTTCCTTAAAGTAAGAGGATGGCTTAATTTTGAGGATGAAATTTCTTTTAAGGTGTGTAGGATGTGATGGAGTGAATATTTCGATCTCTGATACCACCTATGATGTCCCTGGATTTTCTAAAACTTAATCTAAGGTGTGACGTCCAAATTGCAACCCTCACCTCAGCAAGAATCCCAGTTCATACTCACACACTAGGACAAGAAGAATAAAATCAAGGGAGTCATAAGGAAACAACAGTAGCACATGCAAACAAAAGCATACAACACATATTCAACATTTTCGCCAAAGAGGTGACACCCAGATGGTAAAAGTACTGGTGTAAGACCGAGAGGTTGCTGGTTAAAAACCCCCCGGCCACGGGATGAATGAATGGCCATTTAAAAAAATATATTCAACATTCAACATATAATTACAAAATGAATTGTTACAAAATTTGATATTACATATTAAATGATAAACTTTTACATATACATGTACTACCACTAAACACCATTATCTTAGATAGTAGGTCCACCTATACACCTACTCACCACACAACTCTCAACTATCTAGGTTCTTTGAGAGCATATGTTCACAACCGAAACAAAAGATTACATGTGGTACACGTCATCACAATATTTAAGAATATTGTTCTGAGTACGCCTACGTGTCTTTTATATACCTGTCATTACTAAGAATTGACAATAAGATAAAGATAATACTTGGCAGTAGTAAACAAATATAACAAAAGGCATATACTTGAACAAATATGTTCATTAACAAAAGAGAACACATATTCTAAGCATATTTCCAGCATATATCTTGTACATTTGCCACCAAAGGGATAGATGCATTTAGGCCTTATGATCTCCTGCCAAAGAGTTAGATCATGTATACAATGTGATCTCCTACCAAAGATTTAGATCACTTCAATGCACTATACTACCAAAGAGTTTAGTGCTATCATATGATGGATCAAATATCTTATGTTTCATGTGTTCATAGCCATATAAGTATGAAAAACATCATGCAACATATCATTCAAGAACAATCATTTCAATCAATACCATATGCCAAGTATTTGTACACACATAATACAAGCATACTATATAATAAGCCAAGTAAGAGGTAATAGCGTACCTTCCAAAGAGATATTCATAATCATCACATATCCCTGAGGTCAACTATAACCTTGGTCAACCCTGATCAAGAAAAGATCATACACCATCATCAAGTTCTCATCATATCAGCCCTAGTTGTGGTTTATTATGGTTTGATTTAGATCATTAGGACATTTCCATCATTACTTGCATTCTTGTCTTAGAATTATCTTACGGATGTCATTTTCCAGATTATGTCTCATTATCCAATAATCAAGTTTCACATTATTGTTTGCATGTATTAACCCTAGGTCATATTCATTAAGCATAGTAGGGTTTATATCACATTAAGGACAATCATCATCACTTAAATAAATTATGTGTATCATAATAATCTCAAAATTAAACATGATGTTCCATATACAGATATGTGCTTATAATGAATATTCCAACATTTATTGAGCATATATGTATTTCTACATTTTATTTAGGGTTATTAGCCCTAGATAGACATACTAAGCAAATTATATGATTTCATGTATCAAAATTATAATCTCTGACATTGTACATATTATATATCATATTTTAGAGTTAGTGATGCCTTCTCATAATTTTAGATTATTCATAGTAAATAGCATGTTCATCAAAAAATTACAAACAAGGTATAATTTTTCTCAGAAAAATGTATAGAACAACATGAAAGCATAATATCAGGCTTTTGATGCACTAATCCCAGTGATATCATGTAAGTTGTGAAATTCTTATTTCATGGATAGTAAATATCAAATGATGATATAAAATTATGATAATGCATCACTAACTCTAAAATATATATAATCTTTATGATGTCAAAGATTATAATTTTGATGCATGGAATCATATAATTTGCTTAGTATGGCTATCTACGGCTAATAAACCTAAATAAAATGTAGAAAATACATATATGATCAATAAATGTTGGAATATTCATTATAAGCTCATATCAGTATATGAAACATCATGTTTAGTTATGAGATTATGACGATACACATAATTCATGTTATGTGATGATGATTTCCCTTAATGTGATATAAACCCTAATATGCTTAATGAATATGACCTAGGGTTAATACATGCACACAATAATGTGAAACTTGATTATTGGATAATGAGACATAATTTGGAAAATGACATCAGTAAGATAATTCTAAGATAAGAATGCAAGTAATGATGGATATGTCCTAATGATCTAAGTCAAACCCTAATAAATAATAACTAGGGTTGAGATGATGAGAACCTGATGATGGTATATGATCTTGTATTGATCAGGGTTGACCAACGTTATAGTTGACCTCAGGGATATGTGATGATTATGAATATCTCTTTGGAAGGTACACCATTACCTCATACTTGGCTTATGATACAATATGCTTGTATTGTATGTGTACAAATACTTGGCATATGGGATTGATTGAAATAATTGTTCTTGAATGATACGTTTCTTGATGTTTTTCATACTTAAATGGCTATGAACACATGAAACCGAATATATCTGATCCATCTTATGATAGAACTAAACTCTTTGGTAGTAAAATGCATTGAAGTGATCTAACTCTTTGGTAGATCACATTGTATAGATGATCTAACTCTTTGGCAGGAGATCATAAGGTCGAAAAGCATCTATCCCTTTGGTGGAAGATGTACGAGATATATGATGGAAATATGCTTAAAGTATGTGTTCTCTTTTATTAATAAACATCTTGTTCAAGTATATGACTTTTGTTATATTTGTTTACTACTGCCAAGTATTAGCTTTATCTTATTTCCAAGTCTTAGTAATGAGAGGTATATAAAGGACATGTAGGCGTACTCAGTACAATATTCTTGAATATTGTGCTGACGTGTACCACATGTAATCTTTTGTTTAGGTTGTGGACATATGCTCTTGAATAACCTGAATAGTTGAGAATTGTGTGGCAAGAAGGTGTATAGGTGGACCTATTATCTAAGATCCATTGTTTAGTGGTAGTACATGTATACATAAAAATTTATCATTCAATATGTAATATTAAATGTTATAGCAATTCATTTTGTAATTATATGTTGAATGGTGAACATGTGTTGTATGGTTTTGTTTATTATTCATGTGCATGTGCTACTATCATTTCCTTCTGACTCCCATGATTTTCTTCTTCATAGCCTAGTGTGTGAGTTTGAATTGGGATTCTCACTGAGGTGAGGGTTTTAATTTGGACGTGACATATTAGATTAAGTTTTAGAAAATCTGGGGACATCACACCACTTGTCTTGCTGTAGGTCTGGAATTAGCTTCATGACTAGGGTCTTCCTTAGGCTCATATTCTATCATTGGGTCATCCTCAGGGTTGAAGGGGATCTCCTTGGGCTCAGAGCCTTTCTCTCTGGAGACCTTACCTTCTCTCTTCCTTTTCATGGAGGATTCACCCTACATGGACGTTCTCATCTCTAAGGAGGGCTTTATCTTATGAGAGGGCCTTGGTCTAGGGTATCCATGATGGTTGCTAGTGTCCTTACCATGGGCCATGATGTTTCACATAAGCTAATTATATTAACCTCACTTTCATACTTAATTTAATTAACATCAAAAAAATTATGTCCATGGCAACTTGTTTACATGTGTTTTATTATTTGATGGAGGATGACTTAATTCCTAATAACCATAACCCTAATACTCAGAAAGAGATAAGGAGAGAAGCTATAGGTACCTACGGTTTGGTGAGTGAAGCGGGTAGAGAAGTGATGAAATTATATGAGAAATGATCCTAAAGGTATTTTATTTAGAGTAAAATCCTCTGACTTTGGCCAGGCTGGATGCACAAGTCTGGGAGTCCTCATAAGCTGACTAACAATGCAGAGGAAAGTCTTGCAACCCCCTGGATCATGGTCCTTTCTAGACACCATCATCTTTGGAAAACACTCTAATAATACCCTTTGGTCTCTACAGAACTCTTAAAATTTAATTATTATTAGAGTTTAAATGGTAAACCAACTGTGATATCAAATGTAACGACCCCTCCCCCTATTATCCCCTATTCAGGCAGACTAAGAGGGCAAGAGACATTACCATGAATACATGACTGAATGTTAAGCAATTAACCCAAAATAATTAATAAATTTCACTAAATTGGAAAAGAGTTTGAACAAGATAAATGTTCCATTAAGGAATTACATGACACAATGCTCAAGAGTTTGCAACATGAAATAAAAACTAACTCACAAAATTCTCTAGAATTACATTACTTCTTTTCTTTTGGTGTGTTCTTCTATGGATGTCGATTTTCCATTATACTTGCAAAAAATGGTAGCAAATTATCCTTAAACACTAAGAAAATAAAACTCAGTATGTATAACAAGTTATACTGTTATCCAGGGGAAACAAAATGTTCACATCTAATTGTAACAACATCTATACAACAACTATGGTTACAAAATCAAAATTAATATTTCCAACATAACTGCTCAACCCTTATCTATCCAACCTCTGTGGAACTCCTCTAGGGTTTTATCCCTGTAGTGGACATAGGCCACCTTCTCCCCCAGGCGCTAGGTTCCATATTTGTCTTCCCCATCTAGGGGTTTAACCTTTTGATGACCCTATGCCCAGGGTCTTAATCATCATTTTTCTTATATTTCATACATCTAGAGGAGGCATAGGGTTCAAGCTAGTCATGTCCATATAATAGTGATAGCCATAGTCACTTTATAGATTGCAAGAATTAAATAAACATCCAACTATTTAATTTTCAATCAATCTGGAAAACTTCAAAAAACATCAGCAAACTAATGCGAGTAGTCTTAGGAATAACCATATACCTTTTTAAGGAGTACTTGAAGTCTAACTAAATAATAAAAAGAGCAATCAATTAGACACCTACCCTGAAATTAAAGCATAATACCCATTTATTACTATTTTATCCAAAATCCAACAATAAGACTGACTTGGGTTCCTAGTTAGAGTTTCATTAGGATTTTAACTTCCTAAACTTTAATTACCACTTTTCATGCCTTTTTGATTTTCAAACCCTAATCTTAACATTATATGCATTTTTTATTGTAATTAATCAAGTTATGAATTTATATTCTCAAATTAGATCCAAGTTATCATTTTGATCCAAAAAGAACAATCTTTGATTATTAAGATCAATTGAACACATTAAGATCATCAAGACCCAGAAATTAGGATTTTCATTCATTTAACACATTAAAGATAGCAACTTGGGGTACTTTTTGGAACTAGAGGTAGATATAGATCTTGATTATATTTTTATTGAATTCCTCATATTTTTCTTATCATTTTTCATATATAACATGTCATCATCTGATCATCCAATGATATCATTTTTACAAAATAAATATATGTGGAGCAATCACATACTGCCACCTAGGAAGCGCGCCGCGATCCCAGCCTTGCCAACTAGGGTGGGATGACCAATGGACTTGCACTAACTAGGTTGAGTGAGCTTGAATGGACATGCACCCGACTAAACAAAAAGAGAAGGAAAAGACCATAAGGGCCTTACTTGACCTAAAGAGGGGCGAGGGCAGAAGGGTAACTCATTGCCCTATCGTCTTCTACCTTTGCTCATTCATGAGCAATGCTTGGAAGACAACAACGATGTTGAGTTCATTATCTAGTTCACTAGTGCAAGTACATACACCACCTTCACCTCAGTCATGCTCCCACAAACTCAACGGGGTCCTCAATTCCTCTAACGATGGTCGGAGTCATCAAGATGACAAAGGGGAACTCCAAGGAGGAAGCAAGAAGAGGTGGAGATGAAGGACGAGGCTAGTAGAGCAATTGAAACTATAGATGTAATTGTAGGGTTTGGAGGAAGCTTTGGAGATGGTTTGGAATATGACAAAGGGCTTATGGTCCCCTATTTATACCCTCATATGTGGGTAGGGTTAGTACTAGGATGGTGGATTGGGAAAATCTCCTAGAAGCCTCCAAACTAGGTAAAACTGGGGATGGTTAGGTGTGATTCTTGCTCCCAAAACTAATGGACTAGTTTCCCATTCTATTTGTGTACTAAATTGTGAGGAAATCGAGTTGGAAAGCCATCAATTCGAGTCCCTAATTTCCTTGTTGGGCTCAGATAGGTGACAAGTGCATCAATGTTGGATCTGATATCCAATGGTCCTCAAGCCACACACATGAATAAAGGGACCAAAAAGGGATTTTATATTTTAGAAAAAATATTGTGACATTTAATGTAAATCTGAGTTAATTCTCTCACTTTAAGGATTCTAGAAAAATCAATGACTCCAATTCTATTAATCCTTTCAACCCCAAATATTAAGAAAGTCCATAATGACATTATCTAACCCTAGGCAAGATTTGAGACTAAAACTCAAAAGTAAAGGTTCTTTTCTTAATCTCCAAGTCTTCCTATTGTAAGGCATATTTTAAACATTAATTCAATCCTTTTCTCTTTCTTATATTTTCTATTTTCTTGATTTTTTTATTACTTTTCTTATTAGAAACCATGTGAAACCGAAATCTAACCATTAGTGGTCCTCCATACCACTTTCTAGAGAATTATCCATATTCCTCACAAGTATATTACTTATTATCTATTATACTTTGACTTTTCTTAATATTGGATTTTATTCTATTCCTTTTCCCCATATTTCATTATTGGATAAACAAAAATAGTAGAAACAATGAATTTCACCACAAAGGGGAATTTGTAAAAGAGATCCATACTTCTAAAACAAAGCACATAAAAAATTTCCAATATGTATTTTCTTGTTCAAATAATTGCATTTCAACTATACAAATACATTAGAAAAACCAAGTCATAACACACCTTGTCTTTGAGTCAAAGAAATAATTATGAAAAGATATAACACATTATTTCACCTTTCATGTACTTAGTTCAAGATATAAACTTTTAATGAATTAATGGACATAATATGGTCAAAATATAAATCTAGGTGGACAGGAAGGGTCTAGACCACTTATTGGGCATGTGGTCAACATTTGGGTTCATTTTGACCATATATGACCCTTCCAACCAATTAGAAATGTTTCCATGTAAGTTTAAACTAGGATTAAATAGATATTCATTTAATGCTAAAAAAACTGTATAGTTCAGTTATTTGTCGTTGTCAAGCCCCTCAATTCATTTTTCCATTTTTTGCACATGCCATCTGCTGTCTAATCTAAATCTGACATCTCCAATGTCATCTCCTTCCTCCGCCTTCCTCACAGACACAAGTTACTTTTGGTGCAAGTCTTTCCTAATCCATTTCTCCCTCTTTTCTTGTCCATTTTTGGAGATTTCTTCTCCTCTGGACCCGAAGTGATGTTGCGAATCTATTAAGCCTTAAATCACCTTTTATCATGGGATGTGGACAAGATGCCCAATTTTGGGTCTTTCCCCCTCTCTGCCATGAATTCATAGCTACCACACTAGTACCCCCTTGCTTATATAGCTGATCCAAAAGAATAGCCTGCCCTAGCTTTCTTCTCCTCCACCATTAATTGAATGCCCATTTCTCGTAAATGCTCCACCCTACTCTATTTCATTCTACAACAACCTTAGCCTCTCTAATAATGAATACACCACCTTTTAATGAAATTAATAGCCTAAAAACTGTCCCTGCCTATTCGCCTTTAGTTTTCCACCATCGGTTTGCTGTGCGGTTTCCCGAGTCTCCATACCCTATATGCCTGAGGTATTTACTAGTGTTCACCGCCATGGCAAGTTAGTGGCCAAATGACCCTTGAGAGGCACTCAATGAGTTGGCATTGCCTCAAAAATCACATTCCGAATATCATTTAATTCTTTGACGACGTGTTCATCTAGTTCCCTGTCTGACCCTTCCTTGCTTTGTTTCTCACGACTACTACCGTGAAGTCTGGGTTTGTGGTCCTTCATGCTTGAATTTCATTTCACTTGATCTCACAATGAGCTTGCAAAGTCACACATTGAGTTCCACTTGCCTGATGCTATGCCTTCTTGTTTTAGTCTTCCTCTAGATTCCACTCATGGAGAAGGGTTGTTCTTCGATGCCTGTGCTTCCCCCACCCTCGACCAAAGGTCTTTAACCTCAACTTAAATTGAGGAGGCTGCTGATAGCCTTGGTCACCCTCGATCAATCAATGGCCTCAATCAGGGTTGGGACAAAGAACTCAGGTGAGTAGCTCGATCCATGGCCAAAGAGGAAATAATCCAGGTCAGACAAAGACCTTGTTGCCCCATGTTTCAATTTGATTGATTTATTGCACAAGGGCATTTTAGGGTTTTGATGAATGGTTTATTTTTTAGCTGCGATAGAATTGAAATGTCCTAATACCATTTCTATCCTTGCATATTTGATTTATGCATCACACACAAATTGTTAATTTAGATGATTGCCATGCTATGGTTTCCTAACTTTTAATTGGTTGATAATGAAAAATGCATAACTTTCTCATATGACCTTAGAGAATGATGGGAAAATATTTGTTGGAAAGCTATTTTGATTCTTGATCAATTTGACTTATTTTCAAACATAGCTTTTCACATTCAAATCCTTCAATAATTCAACGAATGAAATTAGGGTTTAGGGATTATGAACTCATATACATGTTATGATTTTAATCAAATTATAGGTGATTAAAGACCCAACACTACTACAGAAATGGCTTATAACATCACTTTTAAAGGCGTCGGTTGCATAAATACACCGACACCTAAACAATAAAGCGTCAGTTTATAAAATAAACTGACATCAATCTGTGAAGGGTGACCAGACATGGGTATCACTTTTATTCGGTGTCGGTTCCTTAATAACAAACCGATGCTGAAAATTAACCGCCAAATCTAAAATTTCCAGCGAAAAAAATTACCTCCAAAATTTAACATATGGCGTCGGTCATTAACTAATAAACCAACGACTAAAGGTTATTCACGAAATAGAAATTGGGCACATTTTGATCGTCGGTTTTACAACAATGACCGACATTAATGGGTTTTCCCATACTATTCGTGGGAAATTTTTCACACCCTTTGAGCGTCGGATTTTTAAAAAAACCGACGACTATGGTCATTGATCGAGAACAATTTTTTTAATCGACATATGTAGATAAACGTCGGTTTTTTTCTAGTTAAAACCAACGATTATCATTGAGAAGAGGTGTCGGTTTTTGTGGTTAACCGACACCTTTGGTTTTATGTGTTGGTTTTGTTGAATAACCGACACCGAATGTTAACTTAATAGCACGCGAGCGAGCCCGACTCTTCCCCTTTCTCTCTATGTTGCAATCAGCTTAGGGTCTAACAATTCCAGTGAGCAAGTAGAGCTCCCTCCGCGCTACCGCCCACCGCCGCTGTTCTCCTTGCTCGCCACCACCGTTCTCCTTGCTTGCCGCCGGCCACCTGCTGCTTGCCGCTTGCTGGTCGATATCTACTAGTCCTCTGCCACCGCCGCTCGCTACTCCAGTGGCATGGTCTCCTGCTCTCCGACGGCCTGCTCTCTTGCTTCTCCGGCGCCTCTGATGACCTGCTCTCTTACTGCTCCGGCCAGGTCCGGCGGCCTACTCTCTAACTGCTCCAACTCCAGCGCCGCCTTCCTGTTGCCTTCCACCGCTGCCACTACTTCTGCCGCTGCTCCGGCCAATCAAAGGTAATGGAACCATCTCCGTTTCTATGTGTGTGCTATGTGTGTGACCTGTAAGAGTACCTTATAGTCTGGTCTCCATATCTGTTTCTACTGTGGTTGATCCACTGGTTTCTATGTGTGTGCTATTGCAACTAGGAGTACCGTACAGTCTGGTCTCCATCTTCATTTATTGTATCCAATGTTGATTTCTATAGGGTTCTTGTTTGACCCGACTCTAGTATTGGTGTCATTTTTACTTGATTAGTCCTTTAATACATTGTTAAGAGTGGATTTGATGTCTACCTGCATGGGAGTTGTGATCTTGAATCAATATATATTTTTCCAGAGTATTTAAGACATGACTTTGTGCCTAATATTAGATCCTCTAAGGGAGTGTTTATTTAAATTGAACATTGTATATGAAACAAAATATCATTGTCTAGTATTTTTTCAATGATCACTTCCATTACGGTTCAGGAGCTCACCGACCTTCTGCCTAGCTACTCCAGAGCTCACCGCCTGCTCCATAGCTCACTGGCCTTCTACCTGCTCTAGAGATTGCCACTCATTGGCTTCCTGCTCCAGAGCTCACCGCCTACTGCCTGCTCACCACCGCCCTTCTCCCTCCTCCTTTCTCGCTCGCTGGCTGCCTGCTCACCGCTCTTCCACGCTCGCTTGCCCGCTCATCCTGCCCATTCGGCTTCCATGTGCACCCATCCGTCTCGCCCTCTCTCCCTACTCCAGAGCAAGACGCCCGACTGGGCTCAAACAGAGGTAAACATCCACAAAAACCCTTTGTCTCACCCTCTCTCCCAGCTCCAGAGCAAGACACTCTGATTTGTATTTACTTAAATACTGATTTGTATTTACTTATCTACTCATTCATTCATCTAATGATTTTTTATTCATCACATTATTTAAATTTAGGGCTTTATATTTATTCATCTACTTTTTAAAATTATTTAATCATCTCTTGATTTATATTTGTTTATCAACTGAGATGTACTTTTTTATCTAATTCTTTGTATTTGTTTATCTACTGATTATATTTATTTATCTAATGTTTTGAGTTTACTTATTTAGATGTTGGTATTGTAAATCAACCTAGGATATGAATAAATTGTGTGCTTGCATATATTTGTGCTTCTAATCCTCATGCATGACCTAATTAAGTAAACCCTAGGAATTGATAGTATAAATGCATCTAAACATTCATAAGCTATTAATGTTGATTAATTTAGGAAGCATTGATATGTTGTTATGGCTGTCCACAAGTGTTTTTATAAGAAATTGTGTGTTGAATGGGGTTGTGAACAAGGAACTGGTGTTGTATTTGTTGGCCTAGAAACCCATCCGAGATTTACTCATTGGGAGTAAATCTTGGATAGTCCCCAGTTTGGGACTGTTTTTGAAAACCTATTCTCACTTAGGATGTAAGTGTATAATGTGTATTGGGTTTTCAAGAAAATTTCAGCAGCATTTCCCCATTTTTTCTCTAAGTACATATGTACTTGGTGAATAACGGGGAAATGCTGCTGAAATTTTCTTGAAAAACCAATACACATTAAACACTTACTAGTGAGATTAGGTGTTTAAGAATGGGATAGGTGGTACACATTTATTATATATAAGAATGACATAACATGTATAAACCCTAAAGTTTTAACCATAAACTCTAATTTGTTTACCCTAGACCCTAATCTTGTTGTAATATATACTTATTTTCTCTTTGATCATAGAATTGATAGATCATGGATGTCCATTCGCAATCGCTGCACCCCAAAGTTTATTTCTGGTCTTGACCAGTTTATTAGATTTGCCAAGGAACATATGAAACAACCTAGAGATAGGTTCTACTGTCCATGTAGGCATTGCGGTAACAACTTGAAAGTCAGTACTGGTGAGGAAATCAGAAATCATGTCATGTACAACGGCATTGTACAAGGCTATACAGAATGGCACTGGCACGGAGAGATTTCAAACCTGAAACCAGTGGATGTCGATAGCAGTGCTTGTGTGGAAGAAGAAATTGCCTCCGATGATGTAGATGTGAATGAACCAGTTCTAGTAGACATCGTTGATGCGATGTTGGATAGTTGTGGGGTAGAGCACACCGATCCACCTCCCATGTTTAGAAACATTGTGCATGATGCTGAGATACCATTATACACGGGTTGTAAGTTTATGAAGCTTAGCGCTGTGTTGAGATTGTATAAACTGAAAGCTAACAATCGATGGAGCAACAAAAGCTTCACGCCGTTGTTGTCTTTGTTAAAAGAAATTCTTCTGGAAGGAAACGAGCTGCCGATCTCAACATACCAGTTAAAGAAATTGTTGTGCCCAATAGGAATGGAGGCCAAGAAGATACACACATGCAAGAATGATTGTGTATTATTTCAAAAGGACTATGTGGATTTGAAAGATTGTCCGAAATGTGGCGCGTCAAGGTATAAATTGACGACTTCGGGGGAGTCCAAAACTAGTTCTCCCGCCAAGGTGATGTGGTATCTACCTATAATACCACAGTTTCAACGCTTGTTTGCCAATCCTATAGATGCGAAGAATTTGAGGTGGCATGCAGATGTTAAGAAAAATAATGATGGGATCCTACGACATGCGTCTGATTCCCCACAGTGGAAGAAGATTGATTTATTGTACCCTGAATTCGGTGAAGAGGATAGGAATCTAAGACTTGGGCTTTGTATAGATGGGATGAATCCGTACGGGACATTGAGCAGCCAACATAGCACTTGGCCAGTCATGCTTGTTATATATAGTCTTCCTCCCGGGTTGTGTATGAAAAATAAGTACGTTATGCTGTCGTTGTTGATATTGGGCCCTAAACAACCTAGAAATGATATCGATGTTTATCTTGAACCTCTGATTGATGACTTAAAGAAACTCTGGGGTGAAGGTGTGATGACCTATGATGCTTCACGAAGAGAGACATTTTGTTTGCACGCTATGTTGTTTTGCACTGTGAATGACTTTCCAGCATATGGGAAATTGTCTGGATATAGTGTCAAAGGATCTAAAGCGTGTCCTATATGTGAAGAGAACACTGATTCAATACAACTAAAACACGGCGGCAAGACTGTATATCTTACTCATCAAAGGTTTCTTCCAAAATTTCATCTGTATCGTAGGTTGCGCAAAGCATTAAATGGACAGAATGAGGAACGTAGTGCACCTAAACCTATATCAGGGGAGGATGTTTATGAAAGAGTGAAAGACATCGCCAATGAATTTGGTAAGAGATCACAATGTACGATGGCCACAAGGAGTGACAAGTCTTTATTCAAGAAGACGTCGATATTTTGGGATCTTCCTTATTGGAGTTCTTTGACAGCCAGGCATTGTATCGATGTCATGCACGTTGAGAAAAATGTATGTGATAGCGTCATTGGTACTCTGTTGAATATACCAGGTAAGACTAAAGATGGGATAAAATCCAGAATGGACCTACGTGAAATGGGAATAAGGACAGAATTAACAGAAGTAGTTAGTAGCGATAGGAGAACATACTTACCTCCCGCTTGTTACACATTGTCTAGAAAGGAGAAGAAAGCATTTTGTGAATGCTTGGTAAATGTTAAGGTGCCACATGGTTACTCATCCAACATCCGTACATTGGTATCAATGAAAGATCTAAAGTTGATAAGTCTTAAATCTCATGATTGTCACATTCTAATGCAACAAATATTGCCTGTGGCAATTAGATCTATATTGCCGAAGCATGTAAGGTTTGCAATCACCAGACTTTGTTTCTTTTTCAACAGTCTGTGTAGCAAAGTTATTGACCCTGATACTCTCGATAATTTGCAAAGAGAAGTGGTTGTTACCCTATGTCAGCTTGAGATGTATTTTCCTCCGTCGTTCTTTGATATCATGGTACATCTTGTTGTCCACTTGACTAGGGAAGGAAAATGTTGGGACCAGTTTTCTTGCATTGGATGTATCCCTTTGAACGATACATGAGCATTTTTAAAGGTGATGTTCGAAACCGTTATCGGCCTGAAGGGAGTATTATTGAGGGTTATGTGGCGAGAGAGGTTATGGAATTTTGCAATGACTTTCTGAGTGGTAATGACGCTCCTGTGAATGACATGAATATTGAGGAGCATTTTGGCAAAGGAGTTTTGGGATCACGGGTGAAAGTAATCAGCCGTGAGCAGTTGGAGCAAGGTCACTTGTATATTTTACACAACATCGACGAAGTGAGAGTTTATATCTAGGAACATACCAATTTCATCAAGAGACAATATCCTCGATCCAATTCAATGTGGCTTGCTAGAGAGCATAACAAGACATTTATTAAGTGGTTTGAAGATAAAGTCTTACATCAACTATCTCAAACACCATATAATGTTACTGAAACCATCAAATGCCTTGCCTTTAAACCAGAATTGAATGTTATGTCTTATGAAGGGTTTGACATAAATGGTTTCTCATATTACACAAAGCGTCAAGATGATAAGAGTGTCGTCCAAAACAACGGGGTCACCCTTCAAGCGTCTTCATTGTTTTTTGCAAGTGCAAAGGATAAAAGTCCACGTGAAGCTAAAATGTCATATTACAGTGTCATTGAAGACATATGGGAGTTTGACTATGTAGATTTCAGAATTCCACTCTTTAAATGTAATTGGGTTGACAACAAAAAAAGAGTTATAGTGGATGAATTGGGTTTCTTGTTAGTGAACTTTGAAAAGATTGGCAAGAAGGGTGAACCATTCATATTGGCATCACAGGCAAAACAAGTATTTTATATCGATGATCCTACAAATGATAAATGGTCAGTTGTTCTTCATGGTAAAAGATAGTTCATTGAAGATCCTATAGATGAAGAAGAGTACTATGATAAGTATGATGACTCCAATCCATTCTCAGTTGGGTTTCCAACACCACCAAACATTGAAGCTGGGGATCACAATGACTTGTATATTCGGGGGGATCATAATGAAGGATTGTTAATTGATAAAAGATCACAATATTAGAGGCATGGATGTTTATATTTTTATTATGTTCTCATGATGACCGTGCTGATGATCACCGTGAGGGTGAGGACGTGCTTGCACCGCCTAACAATGTAAGTTTTAAGAATATATCCCTGAGTTTCTATCTATATGTTCATTTATAATTATATTATGTAAGTGTGTTTTTTATCAAAATTTTAGGATACTAGTTAATAGAAATTCTATTTAATTTGCAGGTGTTCGCCAAATACTATAGGCTATGCAGGACGGCCATGACATAGCTATGCAGGCCATCGACATTGCTTTGTAAATCCAAAGCGCAAAAGTCAGAGAGAAAGCAAGAATCCCACAGTAAGGTTATATAGATATATAGTGGGACTAAGGTGACGATCTCACCTGCTAAAACAAGTTACCGACAACTACATGTTATGACTGGGAGGTCGTGATTCAGCAACCGTATGCATTAGCAGGAGGACAAACAGATTTCACCACGAGTTAACATTGAAGAAGGTCTACTAACCTACATTGAGCTAAATAAGTTTATCAGTACTAGCCTAAGGCACAAGTACCGTTCGTCGAGACAATGACGGTTGTGGAAGCTTAGTGGCCACTACACGTTCAACTGGCCAGTCATTGTCCCGAAGAATGGTACTTGTGCCGTAGGCTAGTACTGATAAACTTGTTTAGCTCAGTGTAGGTTAGTAGACCTTCTTCAATGTTAACTCGTGGTGAAATCTGTTTGTCCTCCTGCTAATGCATACGGTTGATGAATCACGACCTCCCAATCGTAACATGTAGTTGTCGGTAACCTGTTTTAGCAGGTGGGATCGTCACCTTAGTCCCACTATATATGTACTAAGCTAGTGTTGTATGTAAATTTGGCGCTGCTGTTGTTATGTACTATATATGTGTTAGTCTTTCATGTTGTTATATGAATCTGAAACACTTGTGCGTGCTGCACTTTATGTATTGTATATGTATCATGCTTCTCTTCATTATGACTTCTTTTGTTGTTTCATGGCTCTTCAATATGATTTTGTTGACAATGATGACAATGATGACAATGATGCATGAATAAAGACTAACTTTGTTCTCATAATTTTTTGTGTGTGAATGTGAATGAATTTTTATGAATTGTCATATGTGTGTGAAAATCATCAATACATGAATGTTTCTACATGTGTCTGAATGTGAAAAGAGATGAAATAAATGGAACTGTAGGTTACTACTAGTTTCTACATGTGTGTGATGAAAAAAAATATGAATTAAATGTTCTTATACATGAGTGTGAATCACATATATATAATATTGTCCATCATGTTAATTTTGCAGGTTTGTGGCCTGTTGTTGGCTGATATCAATGGATGTCGTAAAACCTACAGTTCATAACTGAATTGTAGATTTCTCATCCTGTGACCAGCCACAGCAGGTCTGCAGACTGACAGAAAAAAAAATAAAAACATAGGCGTCAGTTATTTGAACAAAACCGACACCTATGATATACGACGACAATTTTCCACCTAAAACCGACATCTATGTGACCAGGTACCACGGCCGTGCTGGGAAGCATGGCCGTGGTGGCAGACAGGGGATAGAGCGTCAGTTATTATCACAAAACTGACGTCGGTTCAGATGATGTGGCGTCAGTTTCTCTTGGAAAACCGACGCCTATAATCCCTTTGTTGGCGTGTTTTGGTGGCGGGAAGAGTTTTGGCAGCGGTTGTTTAGTAAACAACTGACGCCTATAGTCCCTTTTCTGGCGCGTTTTCGGTGGCGGGAAGAGTTTGGGCGTCAGTTTTGACTAAACAACCGACGCATATAGTCCCTTTGCTGGTGCGTTTTTGGTGGCGAAAAATGTTTTGACGTCAGTTGGGATCTGACGCCGAAGGTGTCCCCCTTTAGTGGCACCCACTTGGGTGTCACTTTGAAACCGACACTAAAGAGCTTAAATAATCGACACTAAAAGGCTTTTATGTAGTAGTGCAATCAAGTTAGTGAACTTGTCCTAAGGAGGTTTACTCTAGGTAAGAGGACCATGCAAATTTGGAACAAGTAATTTTGGTTCATTGCATGTTTATTTATGATTCACATTAGTGATTTCATGAATTATGAATGCTTTATCAAGAAGACATCATGTGTATTTATCATTGTTTGGTTGGTTGTTTTAGTTTATGGTAAAATCCTAATTATGATTATGATCAAGATTAATGAATCATGCTCAAGAAGGGGAAACCATATTATGATTTAAGAGAACAAATTAGTCTTTATATGATTCTCAAATCATGGACCTCAAGTGGTCCTGAAGGGCTTTCCTAGCATCAAGGTATTTCCTAGAAATCATGTGCTCCTAAGTGTGCGTCATAGAAAGATACATATATTTACTATTCAATTATTCATGTTATTAATGACTCATGCATACTTAAGATAGTCCATGCTCAAGTTATGTCAAATTATTTCATGTCACTTTCACTCATGTAAAGTTGATTTTTTTGTCATATAAAGTGCCAAATACAACTTACTGATGTGATGCTTGTTTTGTATGGTTGAGGATGCAATGTTCGCATGACATGGAGCAAGTGAAGAGTATCAAGTACAATAAAAGACTAGGAGATTTTCAAGTTTTTCCTAGTGGGGTGCCATTTACCAATCCAATCCATAGGTTTAGATATCAATTACATAATGTCTAGTCACACTACCAAGTAAACTAGATTTCATAGATGAACGTTATGTAGTTTTTATGATCCAATCTAGTTTCATTCAATGCAAAATGTGTCATTTATTTAAATTTCTAAGATCAACATATTGTGACACCCCCTTGACAAAAAAAAGCTTCTGCCCATGTGAAAAGAAAATTAGGGTGTTACGAGGTGGTCTTGGTTAGAGTCCTAAAGTCATGCCAATGCTCTCAAGTCCGAGTAGGGGTATATGCATATGATGTATATTGAATTGAGTTTTTAATTGTATATCATGAACAATGTAAATGTTTTAAGAGTTTGGCAAGATACATTTTTACACAGGTCATGGATATGGACACAAAACTCATGTAAAGTTACCTGACATTAATATAATTTTGGGCCTTTGTGTAAGTTTTCATACTGAATGTTTGGAATTATATTTATTTATTTAGTTTTAATTATGTGCCTTTTTGATAATGTGACTAATTAATGTTTGATCACCATTTTGGTTTTGAGTAATATCATTTTGAGTGGTGGGTTGTCACATTGGTGGTATTAGAGATTTAAGTTTTCTAAATCTACATGGACATATGACTTAGGTTGTTGTGTGTATTCTTACATATCCAACATATCTAAACATGGTTTATGGTTATGAAAATATGTCTGATGAATGTAAAGAAAATGATGAGAGTAGTTTTGTGGTGCCTAACGGTGGCAGTAGGAGGTGAGTACCCATTGGAGGTGTACTCGAGATTGCGCCAGAACAACCCATCACACATAATTTGGATCATGCAACCTTATCTGACCTAGCCTTCCAATCTATGCTTGGGTAGATAATGGTCAATGACCATGCGTTTGGATTATATGGAACTTGTACCTTCACCTAGGACACCTACTCCAAATATTGACTCATACAATTTAGGGATGACCTTTAGGAGGTTGAAGTATGTTGGTACCACTGAGTATGTAGCACACCAAATGGAACATATGTAGACATGTGGTTGATGGAGTTGGAGAATGCATTTAGGATCTTCGATATCATTAAGGAGGACAAGTTTAAGCATGCAATACACCTTCTGAAGGATATTGTTGTCCAGTGGTGGGCAATTATAAGAAGATAAGAGGTCTGAGGAAGTAATCGATTAGGCTGAGTTTTGGGGGGATTTTGTGATCCTTTACTTTCTTGATTCATATCTAGAGGAGAAGAAAACTTAGTTTGAGTGGTTTCACCAAGGATCCTAGTTTATGAATGACTACAAGCTAAGTCGGGAGCGAGTCAAGAGGTTTGACAAGGGATCAAATGTCAATTTGGCATGGACAAAGTCATCTTTGGAGATAAATGAGAAGTTTTTCACCTTCATGGTGGCAGTTAGGAGAATTGAGAGTAAAAAATCAACCTAAGATATGGCAATGCAAGGAAGAGGTCAACTCAATATCAAGGACAACAATAGGACAATTACAAGAAATATAGGTTTTTAGCACCACAATAACATCAACAATATCAACAGCTACACATGAGATCAACAATTTGTGTGCCAAGGACACAAGTACAATCACAATGGTACCTTGAAAGAGAAGGGGTTGTGGTTTTCCATCAAGTGCGATGAACAGTTCTGGGTCAATGTTAGTGATGGGGCCTTCTAGCACGTAGTAAGATACAAGGACTTGATTCAAGTATGGACATGTTAGGGAATATGAAGTGGTCTTTTACTCATAGGAACCCTTAAGAAACACAACAACCAAGGCAAATCCGGCAAGGCTTGCAATAGTAGTACAATAGCAGTCTCATAAGAGGATGTGTCCAGACATTTCAGTCAAGGTCTTGTGGACTAAAACTTAGAGGTCAAGCTCGAGGATGTCAACATGCAAGAATTAGATTCTACAACATGAGTTGGTCAGAAGGAGTGGTCAACCTGAGACTTATGATTGTTCATATGGAACTTCTTCACTCCAACTTATTTGCATCTCCATATGAATCTATATTGTTTGACCTAGGTGCAATACATTCATTTATCACTAGAGGATGATAAATAATTGCAACTTTCATGTTTGTAGTAGAGTCATTGACTTCTTGTTAGAAACCCTTTTAGTTGGTTCCGATGCATTGTATGAAGTGTGTCCATCTTGCATTTTTTCTTTCTCAAGACACAACATTTGAGTGGATCTTATGAAACTTGATATGTATGGATTCAATATGATCCTAGGAATAGATACTTTGAAGAAGTACAAGGCTATTTCAATATGTGGTTACAAGGTTGCAAAGTTTTGTGATGGAGATATCTCTTCAAATTGCCAAGGAGATAGGAATATTCTCCCAAAAAATTTAGTGAAGAAAGAGATAGTACAAAAGTTAATGATACAAGCATGTGAATCCTTATAAGAAAATTGGTATATATCAAGCTAAGGAGTCCTACTATCCACGATGTATCTATGGTGCGTGAGTTTGGGTTTCCTAGTTTTCCACCCCAAGAGAGATTTATTTTGAAATCAACCTAGTTCCTGTTTACAACCCATAGCATAAACACCTAATAGATGGATCCAACTGAGATGAGGAGTTGAAGAAGCAGTTGTAGGAGTTGTTGATGAAGGATTTCATACTGCCAAGCATGTCTATGGGGTGCCCCATTGTTGTTTGTGATGAAGAAGGATGGTTCTATGAGGCTTTTCATAGACTACCAATAGTTAAACAAGGTCACAATAAAGAACAAGTATAGATAGATGACTTGTTTGACCAGCTGAGAGGATCTATAGTGTTTTCCAAGATAGATTTGAGGTCATGATAATATTACTTAAGGATTAGTGTAGATGAAATACCTAAGACTACTTATATGACTAGATATGGTCATTATGAGTTTGTGTTTTTCTTGTTTGGGCTAACCAATGTACTGAAAGTGTCTATCAATCTAATCAATAGAGTTTTCAAACCATACCTTCACCATTTTTAATGGTGTTTATAGATGATATTTGATATAGACCAAAGAAAATATGCAACATGAGAAACATTTTTGTCAAGCGCTGGAGTCATTTAGGCAGTACAAACTATATGCTAAGTTTAGTAATTGTAAATTTTGACTAACTGAGGTGTCTTTTCTTGGTCATGTCATTTCAAAGAAGTGTGTTTGTGTAGACCCCAGGAAGATGGAGTCAGTGTTGGAGTGGGAGAATCTAAAGACACTGACATACTTTTAAATTTTACTAGGTTTAGTTGGTTATTATAGGAGGTTCATCAATAAATCAAAGCAGTAGCTTTACCTTTAACCAAGATAACTAGGAAAGGTGCCTTTTGTTTCAGATGAGAAGCATCAATGCTCTTTTCAGTCACTAAAGGATAAGTTGGCAACTGCTCCAGCACTACTGCTACTAGAATCTGGGAAAGGCTACATTGTTTTCTATGATGTTTCAAGGAATGCGTAGGATGTGTACTGATGTAGAACAAGAATGTGATTTCTTTTGCTTCTTGATATCTTAAGAAACACGAGGAGAACTACCCAACTCATGATATAGACTTAACAAATTTCATACCCACTTTTAAATTTTTGGAGGCCTATACTTATGGAGAGAAGTGTCAAATCTTTATAGATAACAAGAATCTTCTGTACATCTTTCCAAAGTAGAAGTTGAACATGAGACAGAGGACATGGATGAAGTTGATCAAGGACTACAACTATAAAATATATGATCATCTAGAAAAGGCGAATGTTGTGGCTGATGCGTTGAATAGAATGTCATCTTAATCTTCATCATTGTCTACAGATTAAGTACATTTTTACTCTATGTCTTGTTATAAGAGGGACATGTTGGTGTCACTTTGGCATATGAATATACAATTGAAGGTCTCTTTGTTGGAAGGTTTACTAGCACATTGGTAGGTGAAGCTGACTTAGATACAGTAGGCTAGACATGTGCACATGGATGACACTGTGATACAAAACATTTGATCAAATTTTGGTAAAGAGAAGCATGATGGGTTTCATGAGACATATGATGGGACAATGTGCTTTCGCACTCGGATGGTGGTTCGTGACATTGGCAATTTGAGAGAGATGGTACTTGAGGTGGCTCATTCCTTGATGTATGTGATACATCCTAGAAGTAAAAAGTTGTATCATAATCTCAAAGACTTGTACTGGTGGCTAGTTTTGAAACATGATGCGGAGGAAGTTGTGTACAAGTGTCCAGTTATTTAGTATGTCAAAGAAGAGCATCTGAAACATGTAGGGATGTTGCAGCCTTTGCCAATTCTATAGTAGAAATGGGATCATGTAACCATGGACTCTGTGGTTGGTCTTCTTAGGACAACAAATGATCATGTTTTCATTTGGGTGATTGTTGATCGGTTGACAAAGTCATCTTACTTTTTGCTGGTCAAGACCACTTAACTATAATGAAGTTGGCACATATCTATGTTGATGAGATAGTTTGTCTTCATGATGTACAAATACAAGAGTTTTAGACAGATGTCCTTAGTTTATACGTAAATTTTGGGAGGGTATAGATGCAATTTTGGGGACACAATTGAACTTCCGTACAACCTTTCACCCCCAGATATATCGTTAGTCAGAGAGGACCATACAAATGTTAGAGGATTTTTTGATAGCATTGTTTACTCTAATTTCTTTGAGTTTGGAATATTCAACTTAGCTTGAATTAATTCATTAACAACAATAGTTACCTGACGAGCAAAAATATGATACCCTATAAGGAATTGTAAGGACGGCAATGTAGGTCACCTTTTTTTTGGTATGAGGTAGGTGAGTATCAGTTACTAGGACCTGAAATGGCATAATAAACTGCAAAGAAGATCATGTTGACTAGGCAATAACTAAAGGCAACACAAGATATCTGTAAGTCATATGCAGACAATTGTCAATGACCTTTTGAGTTTCGAGTTGAGATCGTGCATCTCAAAGTCTCCCCAGAGAAAGGTGTTTTGAGGTTTGGAAAGAAGGGTAGGCCAAATCCTAGGTTTATGGGACCTTACTCAATCAAAACCTGAATTGGGAACGTAGGATATAGACTGGAGTTATCGTCGGATTTTCACATGGTGTATAATGTGATTCACATTGCAATATTGAGGAAGTGTCACCTTGATACAGAGTAGAATATTCATCCAATTGAGGTCGAGTTAGAGAATGATGTCTCTTGTGTGTGTACAAAAGTTGAGGAAGATGGATATAGATATATTAAAGGTGTTGTGAAATCATAATGGGGCTAGATGAAACCACATGGGAGTTAGAGAATTACATGCATAGAAAGTACCCATATTTGTTCGTGTATTTCAGGGGCAAAATCCTTATTAAGGGTTTATGGTTTTGTAAGGCCCCTGACCTGGTCTAATTCATAAACATATTTGTTACTATTAATTTTTTTTCTTAATTTCTTAATTAAATTTTGTATTATATGTTAATATTATTTGATGAAGCTACATTTCAAATTTGATCCAATCCAGACTTCATTTTCTCTAATTTTGCAATTTTATGTACATTTGTGAACTTATATGCAATTTTTCTATTTTTGGGGTCTAATGGGAATAGATACATTCATATTTTGTTACAGGGTATTTATTATAATTTGGTAAAATTTTGTCCTATTTGTATGCTTTTCAACCTTGTTACATAAGATACCAACTGATGAGTGCATACTTATCCATTTATTTGCATCTCTTAGATAATTACTTTGGGGAGTTTTTTGATTATTACCTAATATTATAATTAATTGTATTAGTTTACCTTTTATCCATTAAATCAGAGTTTTTATTATATTGAACTTAATTTTGTAGGAAAATGGCCCGATCACTCCAAATCTATAAAAACTCCCAAAAATATTCTGGGAAGATTTTTGTACAACTTCCCATATTACCTCATATATATATATATATATATATATCCAACAAAAGATATCCATATATTTTGCATATGAATTAAAATTTTAATGTTCAAATATGAATTGAAAAGGAAATTTAACCTATAAGAAACATATATTCCATATTTCCAAATGGTCTACTGGATTTTCCATTTGTGGAATGACCTGTAGATTTTCATGTAGTGTTTGACATATACACATACATACATACATACATACATACATATATATATATATATATATATATATATATATATATATATATATATATATATATCACACCAAAATGACCACATATTTTGCGTAAAAACTTCAAATGTAATGGATAATATAATAAAAAAAATCAATTTCGATATCTATAGGAAAAGTTTATTATGTATTGCTTTGAAATTTGTAACAGAATTGAAATTCACTTAAAATTGCTTTAATGAAAATCTACAACAAAGACAGTCAAAGAAGTTAATGGGTGGACAAAATAATGAAAAGAATGGAATGTAATAACTTTATCCATTTCCTATTAGAAAAAAAGTAATTAAATTTTATCGAAGATTAATCCCTTGATTAGACATAAAAGAAAGAATATAATTAAACCCCTTTGTTCGAGCACAAATTATTGTTAGGAAATCCATAAAAGAAAAGAATTTAATCTTCAAAAGGGACCCAACCAATTATGCTTGGTAATTGAGAATTCAAGATTTGACTTATGATGGCTCTTCATATTCCATGTCCCAAACCAAATATTGGGAATATTTTACTATAAATACAAGATAGCCTCCATTCCCATAGGTCATCTCTTACACTGTCATATTTCCTCATACTCAACCGTCTTATGTACAGAGCAAGGAAGGGAGAAAAGAAGTTGTCTTTGTCCTCATAGAGGTTGCTTCACAGTTACATCTTGGTAACATGACTCTTTCTATCCCTATGCTTACTTTTGTATCTGCATCTATTATGTATTAGTAAACACTCCATATTGGGGCATGGGGAGTAGCAACAAAGCTCGTGTCTTACCTTACTTGTATTTGACTCCATGATCTTATTGATTAGATGTTCCCTTCCATTATGTGTACTTGTTCTATTCCTAGAGCAATTATATTTATGTTGTCATGACTATGGGTGATAAAAATTAAACAAACCCATAGATCTCCCGACGTGATGAACATATAGATCTTGTGATTGATCTATTCTTTTTATCTTCTCAGTTATAACCCATGGTGATGAGATCACCTGATCCATGGGTTGGAACACCTGTTGGGACACAAATTCTTGATGAGATCTCTAATAGAACTTTGTTGGATGGTTGAACAAGGATCGTCAAACACTAAGATCCTAGATTTAAGAGATATATGACCCTTGCTAGATTTGTGATCCACAAGGACACAAATTAGCATGGTCCTAATATAATTAATAAAAATCAATGATTTATATTAGTTAAAGTAAATACTTGCTCTATGGTGGCGAGCCCCCTGGCCTTCAATATCTCATCATTAATTGAATAAATCCCATCTTACTTGTTTTTTATTTATGTAATTTTCATTCTTGCTTTCATTTTAATAACTCTTTCCAAAACCAATTCTAAATACAATTGGTTGATTTAATCTCTTAAAAATATTGTTCCTTGGGACGAATACCTTTCTATACTAAGAACTCACTTGCTTGTTTACAAGTGGGTTGTCTTTCATTAAAAGGTTAAAATCCAGGGATAACGTCTCTAGTGAACATATTGTGCTAACAAAACACATGAATTTGTTACCATTGCTGGAGAGAATAAAACTTCTCTTAAATCCCCATTTCCCTAAATAATAAAGACTTATTCTTTCAAGTTTGTTTTTATAATTTTAGTTTGTTTATATAATTTTTATTTATTTTTATAATTTCTTAGTTTCATTTTGTAATTTTTAACTGGTTCCATAATTTCTTCTAGTCTATATTTGTTTCTTTGAGCCTGATAGTAACAATTTGTATTTTTTGGCATTCATTTTAAATGAAGTAGCTGGCACCACATAATGTATGTAGTAAGATATGTGGCTCCTACTATCATGATATATGTGAGTGCCCAAGATATCTCCACACAAAGTAAACATGTGATGGTTCTACCTCACGCATAATATTAGACCCCTCCAAGGAGAGATACTAAGCAGTTTGCAGCCAACCAAACATCAAATGCTATAAAAAGTCACACCTTGTAAGTGAGGAATAAGCCAAATGTCAGATAGAACATGCCCTCGTCGTATAGAGAGATGCCATAATGGCTGATGCTAGAGCGTACATGATCATTGAAGGGGAGTCCCAAGAATCCAAGAAGAAACTTGATGTCATAGAGATGATAGTATATTGAGAGAAGACACAACTCTCTCAACTAGTCACGTCCCTTGAGGGGAAATTATAGAGCCCCCAAGAAGTTGGAGCAACAAAGGATGATTTTAATTGACAATGATGAGGATACCATTCTCATGTCATCTATTCCAGATGTAGCACAAACGACTCCAGAACCTGAAGCTCCATTGACCACCACTATTTTTGACATTGATCCATGCATCATCAATGACTGACCAACTTTGATTGAGCATATTCTAGATCATGTGTTGGTGGAACCTTTTGAAAAAAGACTTTCTCATCAAGAGCCTTATATTCCACCTCAACCACCCTTTAATCCATATCAGGTTGAACCTGATAAGGAATCAAAGTCACACTTAGGCATTGTGAAGGACCCCAATGCCTCCATTAACCTTGGCGTTGATGGGATTGTAGACAAGGAAGACACACAACCACATACAAAGTTGTACCAGGCTAATAAGACATTTCTTCCCATGCTGGCACCATGTCTAGTACATGCATATTCAGGCAGTAAGGAGAAACTTGAGCTGAATCCTCCACTTGATCTACCACAACTAATACTACACAAAGTGGATTCATTCCCATCTTCACCTTAGAAAGAGGTGATACACCACGGGTCTTTGGGTAATAATCAAACCCAAAGACACTCAACAAGTAAAATCATGTTCGCAATCCACATACATCGATCATATTTCCTCCACTAATGGATGAATATATGTGGATCCTACTGGAGGGACTGTAAGGTAAAAAGCAACATCATTTTAGTTAACTAGAAAACCCCTTTGAGATTCCATGACCAACCAATCATTGGGTGTATCGTGAAGCTCCTCTATTCAAGAACCCAGTCCTCATCAACATCCCCTTCAACTAGAATTTTTTTGAGCTAACATGAACTGCTGGCGATTTCTATGAAATTCTTCCCTCCATTCCAGATTTAATCTTTTCTTGAGATGAGAAAAATTTTAAGTTTGGGGTGGAGGTGGGTGGTACATACCCATTCCACCCACTCTATCTTTTCTTTTAGCAAATGTTCTTACCGTGTTATGTAGTTTAGTTTCAAGATTTTTAAATTTCCTTTCTTTTAGTTTTGGCCCTTATCTAGTCGTCTAGTTATGCATGTAATCAACAAACCTCCCTGAATAAGTAGATCTTCTTGCAACATTTTTATAAACAACCCTTGCTAGAAATCATCTAGTCTCCTATGACCTTTAATAGAACTACTCTTTGGTAAAGGTGGTAAGTCATGATGGATATATAGGAATAAAAAACAATGTCACTCTACCAAAATTTGTTAATAATTTGTAAAATTTCTTGATTTCTACAAGTTACAATGATAATTGAACCGATGCCACGATACTACCAATGAGTTGAATTCCAAACATAAGTTGCACAAGTCCAACCTCTTCTATATTTCTTATACCACTTTCTTAACCCTCCATTCGTAAAAAATAATCAAAAGTCAAAATATGTGTCAAACTCCAAGTTTGAGATGGAACAACCTTTTTCCCTCTACTATTCTTCCACATTCCTCCTAAGTTTAATAGGGGCATACCATCAAGAAAAGATGCTAAAGATCTCACAAAAAATGAATGTAATTGCAACAAAAAAAATATATCTTGAGTCAAATAGAGGAGAGATCATCTTCTTCCATATCTCTATTCACTCTGGTTTTCTACCCAGAGGAATCTACACGACCCCAAACAATCAAATCGATGAAACCTATTGTTGTACTAAATATGTAAGAATTTGTGGGAGTACCAAAGGCACAAGGGATTGGGAATATGTTTCTTTATAGATCTTGAAATGGAAGAAAGTTGTGGGCAATTTCAAGTAGGAAATTAGAAAACTATATTTTGTGATTCTAGGAAATCAGGATCGATTGGCCATGAAAGGTGGTAGGGATTCAAGTAGTTCTAGGCAAGAGAGGAGGACTATATGTTTGTACAACTTCCCGCATTGCCTGATACATATACCCACACAAAAAAGGCCATATCATTTTCATATGAACTTCAAATTTTATTTTCAAATATGCATTGGAAAGTGAATTCAATTACCTATAGGAAAATATATTCCAAAATTTTCAAATGGTCTACTAGATTTTCCAATGGTCGACTGACCTGTATATATTCAAACTAACGTTTGTTATATATATTTTGCACCAAAATGACCACATCATTTGCATACAAACTCCAAATTTAATGTTCAAATATAATTTGAAAAGGAAATTACAATACCTACGGGAACAATATTTGTGATGGGATTGAAATTTTCTCAAAATTTCTATAACATAATTCTATAGCAAAGAAAGTCAAATAAGTTAATGGGCGTTCAAAATAATTAAAGAAGGCAATGTAATAATTTTCTCCATCGACTATTGCGAAAAAAATTAAATTTATCAAAAACATTACTACCTTGACTAGGAGCTTAAGAAAGAATGTAATTGAAGTCCTTTGACCGAGCAAAAAGCTATGAATTAGAAATCCATCAAAGTAATACATTTAATCTTCAAAAGGTACCCAACCAATCATGCTTGGTAATTGAGAATTCAAGATTTGACTTATCATGGCTCTTCATATTCTATATGCCAAACCTAATGCTGGGCATATTTTACTATAAATACAAGGTATCCTCCATTCTCATGGATCATCTTTTACACTTTATATTTCCTCAACTCGGCCATCTTAGAGACCCCCTAGGATGTACAAAGAAAGGAAGGGAGAAAATGAGCCTTCTCCATCCTCACAATGATTGATTCATTGTTGCATCTTGGAAACATGACTTTTTCTACCACAGTCCTTACTTTTCTATTTGTTTCAATTATGTCTGAGTAAAAACTCCATATTGAGGCATGGAGAGTAGCCCCATAGCCTATGTCTTATCTTAATTGTGTTTGAATCCAAGATCTTTTTAATTAGATGTTTTCATTTCATTATGTGTACTCATTTTATTCTTAGATTGATTATATTTATGTTGTCAACTATGGGTGATTAACATTATAAGAACCCACAAATCTCCTAATGCAGTCAATTGATGGATCTATGTGATTGATCCATTCTTTTTATCTTTTTAGTTATAACCCATGGTGATGAGATCACCTGATCCATGGGTTGGATCACACTTCATGAGATCACTGATAGAACTTTTTTGGATGATTGAAAAAGGATCCTCAAACGCCAAGATCCCGAGTTTGAGAGAAGTATGATGTTTTCTAGATTTTTGATCCACAATGACACAAATCAACATGGTCCTAATCTAATTAGTAAAAATCAAGGAGTTAAATTAGTTAAAGTAAATATCTAGTCTACGATGGTGTGCCCCAGACCCCAATATCTAATCAATAATTGAACTAAACCCATCTTAACTAGTTTCTTATACCTACAATTTCCACTCTTACTTTAGTTTTAATCACTCTTTCCAAAACCAGATTCTAAGTATTATTCATTTTAATCAGTTCAATTTAATCTCTTAAAAATAGTGTTCCTTGGGATTGATGCCTTTCTATACTAAGAATTTGATTGCTTATTTACAAGTAGGTTGTTTTCCGTTAAAAGGTTAAACTTTAGGATAATTTCTCTAACAAATTTGTTGTGCTAATGACTTGCATAACCAACCCCTTATAATAGATTACTATGGTGGTGATGGTAATTACACCTACCAATGTCCTTTTACATTCATCAACCAATGGAAGTTCTACATGTTCATCAACAGATGGAAGTCCTGGGTGGTCCTCAACCAACAAAAAGTATGGATGGTCATCACCCAATAGAAGTTTTGGATAGTCATCAACCAATAGAAGTTCGAGTTTTCATTAGTTATCAACTGATGGTGGTTGTGGACACACAAACCAATGGGGGAAACTGGCCCTGTGACTGATGAAATTTTTTCTTTAAACTCTTTGAGTTCCTCTCTCTTCCATCCTACCCTTAAATACACCTCCTCGCTCCCATGTAACGAACCATTTATCCAACTCCATGTTACTACTAGAGGCCGATAAGGAGTCATCAGTGGATAATAGGATGGACACTTGGAGATAAAATCTTATAAGACCGTGGATGCATGTTGGTGCATGCCTTATATCTAACTCTCCCAGGATGGATCTAAACCTTCTAGCCTAGTTTCTTGCCTTCTACATGTAAGATCATCTCTCCTAACCTTTTTTCTTGTTGTTTTCCTCTTATGTCATCCACCATAGATGAAAAACATAGTGCAACGAATTGGAAGCTGGTTCATATGGTTAAAGGTGTCCTTTTTTCTTCTATTGTATTCCTCTAGATGTACCATGTTCTTAGAGAAAGGAGATTTGGACAGTCATCAACCAATAGAAGTTCTAGTTTTCATTAGTTATCAACTGATGGTGGTTGTGGACACACACACCAATGGGGGAAACTGGCCCTGTGACTGATGAATTTTTTTCTTTAAACTCTTTGAATTCCTCTCTCTTCCATCCTACCCATAAATACACCTCCTCGCTCCCATGTAACGAACCATTTATCCAACTCCCTATTTCTACTAGTGGCCGATAAGGAGTCATCAGTGGACAATATGATGGACACTTGGAGATAAAATCTTATAAGACTGTGGATGCATGTTGGTGCATGCCTTAATATCTAACTCTCCCAGGATGGATCTAAACCTTCTAGCCTAGTTTCTTGCCTTCTGCATGTAAGATCATCTCTCCTAACCTTTTTTCTTGTTGTTTTCCTCTTATGTCATCCACCATAGATGAAAAACATAGTGCAATGAATTGGAAGCTGGTTCATATGGTTAAAAGTGTCCATTTGTCTTCTATTGTATTCCTCTAGAAGTACCATGTTCTTAGAGAAAGGAGATTTCTTAGAGATTTGGAGGATATAGCCCGGATCTTTTCTACTCTATTTTGTGGTTCCTTACTATTTGGATGTTTTTCTTCACCCTTGGGGTGAGTGATATAACTTTTTATGCATTTCTTGCCTATTTGCTACATGCATAACACGAATCATGCTCTAAAAACACATATTATGCTAAAAGATGATCTTTTATGGATTGTTTTGTATGAGTAATATAGAGATATGAATTATTTCATCTTATTTAACCCCAAAATATATTTTCCTCAGTGAATTGAATACCCTCCTTAAACATGCATGGAATGAAATGTGAAATACATGTGTAAATGTTTCTAAAAAATATCGTTTTATGGTGTCCTTGTATCATAATATGAGTAATAGACTTGCATACCTTTTTCCTTTCCATTTTAGGAATGTTCTACAATTATTTTAGGAATTTCATAGCCACTATGCCACTGAATTTACATTTGGACAGAATCCTAGTAGTTACGCCAGCTCATCTATGCTAGGTTTAAGTCTTTCTATATTGAAATATTAAAAATAGCATGACAATTACCTCTTTTAGAGTTTGATTTTGAAATTTTGCCAGCTACCTTGCTTACGCCTTGTAAAGCTACATGAAAAATGGTAGATGATAAAAAGATTCCTACAAGGAGTATCATTGTTATGGTTTTAATGATAATATTGGGCTTTCATGTGCCGTAAATAGTGGTTTGGTCATATTTTTAGCCAATGATGGTTAGATATACCATGATTGAGTAACCTGGAACTATTTTATATGTTTCTTACCTTAAAAAGTTGCAATACATAATTTATTTCATAAATATTCTAGGTTTCTTGTATGTAACTTGATTGATGATGTAGAAAACTATGTGACTGGGTTAATTCATCAAACGAAATCCAAATCATGTACTACCATGTGATTGCAATACTATCTCAATATCATAACATGCTGGATAGTGAAACGAGTAATCATTATAGAAATTATAATTGTGGGAAGGATCTCGAAGTCATATACTATTGATTATATGTGGGTGTGGAGAGGGTTATCTCTGTCATTCAAATTTCACAATTATAGTGAGTGGTTGAAACCGTGTCTCAAATTTGATGAGACAGAGAGAGACTGTGGTGTAAATATTGAGGGTTTATACTAGAATTCTTGTTGTCATGTCCTGTGCACCCATGACATATCAAGTGATTAGTGAGATGACCCTTAGGCCCCTACTGGTAGGTTGGGCTATTGTGCCACTATATTTGTTCATTCATACTATCTATGGAGAAGAGATCTTTAGGGTTACAGTGATCCTAAGATCTTATACGGGTGTGATTGCAACTTTGTAGTGGTCTTCTAGTAGTTTGATTGGTACGCCTCAAACTACCCATGACTTAATAAAATAGTTAATTCTACTAAGTAGTATATGTGTTAGGGTCAGTTGGTGGATCACATTATATGATAACCGTTGGTTTGTTTTTCTAGCTAGTATCATATGTGATTCATATTTGTACATTTTCAAATATCTTATTCGTTCCTTCAATAATACTTGCCCATTATGTAGACTCTGATCAGTTCTCCAACCTATTTTATTATATGTTATAACAATTATTTATATGACTTCTTGTAAGTAATAAATGTCATCAATTATTATACCAGATCAATAGGACTTGGGGTTTCACCCCATGGTTTTACACATCTTTTAGGTAACCAAAAATGTGGTCATACCATTGGTAATGACTAACCTCAATTTAGAAATAAAGAGAGTTGAGAGGTTGGTGTGGTGTTGGTTAGTGTCCTAGATTCATCCTTGTACTCCCAGGTCTGGACAAGGGGATTTTTATATGATGTATATCAAATTGAGTTTTGGTTGTATATAATGCACAATGTAAATGTTGTAATGTTTGGCAAGATACTTTTGTACATAGTTTGTGACTAAGGTCACATAAATCATATATAATTACGTGATATATATATATATATATATATATATATATATATATATATATATATATATATATATATATATATATATATATATATATGAATTTTGGCCTTTGTGGAAGTATTCATATGAAATGTTTGGAATTTTCTATTTATTTATTTGGTTTTAAATATGGACATTTTTGGTAATGTGTATAATTAGTGTTTTATCACCAATTTGGTTTTTAGTATCTAATTTTGTGTGGTGGGTTTTCATAGCATATAGATTTTTTTAAATATATATACAACTTTAATTTCTACTCCTATTATTTGCTCACCAGACTGGTTTCTCATTATTGATATCATCTGTGATGCTAGTGATTATATTGTGCTACTGTCTTGGGCTAGTGGGTTGACAAGAAATACCATGTTATTTATTATGCTTAAAATATGCAAGATGGTTCCCAATGAAAGTAAACCATGACATGAAAGGAACTTCTTTCCATTGTGGGAGGCCCACACGACGGGCTATTAGCTCAGCAGTAGAGTGTGCCCCTAATAATTGCATTGTTGTGCCTGGGCTATGAGGGCTCTCAGCCACATGGATAGTTCAATGTGCTCATCATCGCCTGACCTAGAGATGTGGATCATCCAAGACACATTATCATAACGCACTCCTCCTATTGGAATTGGAGTTTGAAACCTAACTTCTCCACACGAGGATAAATGGGGCGATCAAGGTGAGATCCAATGTAGATCCAAATTTTTGTTGTTTTGCATGTTGTTGGTCACACTGTTGATATCGCTATCAAATACTTGTTGTCCAAGAAAGATGCAAATCACAATCTGATTTGGTGGATAGTTCTTCTATAATAATTTCACTTGGAGAGATTTGATAAGAAAAGGAGCAGAAATGAGGTTCTTGACCACCTTTATCACGTACATATTTTGGACAACAATCAGATTCCAATAAATGATTCCCTACCCAATGATCAATATAAGATAGTGTCTACATTCACCCCTTGGTATCCAAACTTTGTGAACTACTTGGTACCAAACCTCATACATCTATATTTCATAGGAAATTCCACCAAGAAGTTCATTTTAGATAGTCAACACTACTTCTACGATGAGATGCACCTTTTCCAAATATGTTATCAAGGCTTATACCGACGGTGCATCACTGAGAATGATGCACCCTTGATCTTGGAAGTGCCATTCTGGCCTAATTGGGGGATGTATGAGTTTAGACAAGACTACTACCAATGTTTTCAAATGTGGTTTCTTCTATCCTATAATTTGTAAGGATGACCATCACTTTGTGAAATTGTGTGATTCATGTCCTATGATAACTGCAAGGAGTGGGACCCAAGAGAGGATCCACTCCTTACTTATTTGAGTAATAAACCCATCCTCCAAATACATTAACAAGTATGTTGAAACATATGTATTTTTTCATTTCTCAAATGAATGGTATAAAGGAATACCACTAGAATAAGATACCATGACTATTTTCAATTTATAAGATTACATAATAACATCCCACTTGGGGATTACAAGAAAGAAATGATTTCTTTGCTAAGTATAGGTATGTAAAAGATATTTCAAGTCTATCCCATGAGTTAGCTCCACTAAGCCAAATCTAGTTTTTCATGCCAAGTCCTCTATGTCCTTTACCTAAGGAGTTGGAAGCACGCCCCAAAAAAGAAGACAAAGTAGAATTTTTCAGCATAACAATGTCAGTATCTTTATATAAATAGGGATTGAAAAATATCAGGGTAAACATACAATAATATGCTTATCATAGCTTCCAACAAAGAGGGAAGTAGAACGTCCAAGTGGATATCAAAGAGTGAAATTTATAGTATACAAAATATGCACTGGCCATACGTTCCACATAAGCATAACAAATAATTTAGGGAATATAAACCATAAAAAATATCCCACAAATAGTTTAGCATGCAAGTGAGATAAATACAACATTAGTGTACTTATAAAGTCAATGACAATTAGGACAAAAACCCATAACCTAATAGAGAATGACGTACTACTAAACTGCCAAATATATAAATTTGGGTGGAAATGTGCACCTTGGTAGGGGAATAAAACCTAATGCATGATAATATATATGGTAGAGGAATAAAACCCAATGCCCATAAGGGAGACAAAACCGAATTCCCAAAATATCATAAAGGGAAATAAAAGCCAAAAAATGAAAGCATTCACATAATTCTATGGCTACTCACTCAACACCCATGCCATAATATAGACAAAAGTGAAAGTATAGTCACAACAAATAAGGGACAAACACATCCAACTGATATCAATGGGCTCATAGGATTGAAAAACAAATATTGAACTATATCCACAATTAAGATTAATCATATGCAAATAAAAATTTGACCATCTTAAAGTTAGGTATCATTTAGTTTAGTTCCTCAAATTAGGGTTACAACATGGCATAGGATGAACTTAGTACAAACTTAGATTTAATTAGTATATGAAACAGATTAGGAAGATCACATGATCCATAGCAACATATAACTACTCACACTAGTCATTCTCTTAAAAGAGAGAGAAGTGTATAGGGTGACACATCCCAAAAGGACCAAGGGAGAGATAAAAATGTATCTGATTTCTCAATATCATTAATAAGGGATGAAAAACCCTGATATTTGATTCACATATGTCCAATGTCTAACACAGATTCACATCAGGGTTTCAGAGCACCTATATGAAACATAAATGAGATTAGGGTTAACTTCACCTTAATTACATTAACCTTACAAAAATTCTTTTTATTATTGGTGTGTTAGTTTATCAAAACCATGCCATCTTGTACATTATATCATTTGAGTCCATAGTATACTTTAATTTTCGGACTTATAGATTATTATATATGACTTTTAGAAATTCCAACCTATTAGAAAATTCCTTAAAACCATGTATATGTTGTCTTAGAATTATATGTTGGAAGTTAGAACATTAAAGAGAGAACAATTCCATCATTTCAATGCATATTTTATTTTAGTTTTCTGATAACTAAAAATTTAGTTATGAATTTTTTAATTTCTAACCATTGAGAAATCCAAAAAAATCCACATCAATAATTATTCTTAGAATCTTGATATGCCTTGTTGAGGTGGACCAATAGGAATTCGCCACATAGATATTTGCCCACACTATCTATTGTGCACGAGTCACTCAATTTATAAAGGTGAAAAAATACTCATGCCCTCAACAACATGACTTTGTACCGAAGAAGACCGAGAGAAAAAATGTAAACTCCTAGCCTCCCATCATATTCTCAACTTGTGATCACTAGACACATCAACCTTCTGCTATGTATTTATGTGAGTTGGGATCAAGTCTAGGGTTCAAGATGATCCTAGAAAACATCCTAGACATCTTCATAAAGCATCTCTGATCCCACATACCCAAACCAGAGAAAAAACAATTGCTAAAAACTCAAAAATAATGAAGAAGCAGGGGAAGAAGAAGGAAGATTGGAGGTTGTGTGTTTACCATGGAGAAGAGGAATCGAGAGTGTAAACATGTTCTAGGAATTTCCTCCATACTTCGATTCATGGTTTTTGCATCTTGATCAATCACAATGAGGATGAGTGGTGGATCTCCAACAACCACCACCACATCAGGTTTAGAAAGGAAGATGAGACCCTCGCAACAGAAATGAATGCTTTCCATAGCCTCAACTATCTTGAGGAAGGTGTGAAGGAGGGTAATTGGATAAGGGAGTTTTCAGGAAACAGAAAACAACTCAAGAGATATCTTAGGAAGAGGGAGTTGGTTGGACACTAAGTAAGGTTCTTAGGGAAAATTGAATTAGGGGATTAGTTCTAAAGGAGACAAGGATGCTTTAGGGATACACACATATACATATATATGTATATATATATATTTATTTATAAAAAATGCTCTATATCTAAATTGAGATTTGAGGCCTAGATAAATATATCCTGCCCACGTACTAATCTTGTCCTTGGTCCATTCAGTAATGTTAACCCTATTCCATGTAGCTTTTACACAAACCCCACATCTCTACCCATAACCCACTATGTGCCCTAGATCCTCTCTATATCCAGAACTTGATTCAATTTATATTTATGCATGTAAATTGTATAGGTAAAATTTTATGGGTTAGTATCTTCATCTTGATATTGAAACATTAGAACTCAATTTGTCAAAACTTAATACTACATTTGGTTATCTAAATAGATCGAGATCTGACAATTGCCTCTATGGTGCATAGGCATCATTAAGGTGTCCACATAACTACATTTGTAAGGGCCTCCTATCACCTCCAAGGTTGATACAGGCGAGGAGTCACCATGTGATTTTGTATCATCAAGGTGAGATGTAGGCCTTCGAAAAGAAAGAAGCACTTATATACATACATAGATATACATATATACACATATATATACATATACATATACATACACATATACATATACATATACATATACATGTACATGTACATGTACATATACATATACATATACATATACATATACATATACATATACATATACATATACATATACATATACATACACATATACATATATGTATACGTATACATATACATATACATATACATATACATATACATATATGCATACGTATACATATACGTATACATATGCATATACATATACATATACATATACATATACATATACATATACATATACATATACATATACATATACATATACATATACATATACATATACATATACATATACATATACATATACATATACATATACATATACATATACATATACATATACATATACATATACATATACATATACATATACATATACATATACATATACATATACCCTATTCCATGCATCTTGTACATAAACCCTACATTTCTACCCATAACTTAAACTCTCCACCCTAGATCCTCACTATTTTTGAAACCATACTTTTCACCCATATACATGGTTAATATTAGTTTTAATTAACCAAGAGAAGCTATAAGTGCCACTAGGAGTAGTAACAACAACTTCCATCATTGTTGATGCCACAACCTAGAGAAAAAATCTCCATTATTTCCATTGTAACCAAGAGAAGCAGATGTTACTATGGCGAGTAGGATTCTATGACACCCTTTGTCACACAAGAGAAATTACTCAAAACAAAGCGTGGAATTATCACTATAACAACACTACCAAAAAACACAATAAATTAAAACCGATTTCATAGTAGGATTCCAAACTGAACAACTCACAATTGAAGTCATAAAGGAATGCCACTTGTATTTCATTCATATTAAAAAGTATTACAAACCATTGTTCACTGGCTAACTAGCCACAACTTGTTACATATAAACATAGGCACAGTTATACAAATCATATATATACTGCCATGGAATGAAGACAAAAACTCAAATTGATGTACAACATTCACAAATATACCCCAAAGGACCTGAGTGTACAAGGATGACTGATAGGACCCTATTGCTAGACACTAGAAACATATCATGATTCAACAATTATAGCTCCACTTGTTAACAGTCCTAGCCACACGAACTCTATCTCATCATGCACGTCCACATAAAAAGATGTGGAACCCTTAGGGTGAGACCAAACATACCAGCGAGAGATAGAACTCTTTGCCACCATCTATTAAAAGCATAGATAACTAAAGTAGGAAATTATACTATTAACTGATAAGCAGACTCAACTTAATGATATAAGCATGGAAATTATCACAGTTCACGCAATTAGGGCATCTACACCAAACAATAAATCATCTTATGTTTCAATAAGGAATTTGAAGAAAATGTATAACTATTATAAAATAAATAGTATAAGAAACACAACAAGGGGGTCATCCATGTTATTCATACATGACCCTAAGAAATAATACTACATGGTTGTGTTACTCTTTAATTATTATGCCCTGAGGATTTGAGGCGTACCACTCAAATCCAGTTGACCCCTACAAAGTCAAAATCCCAATTATTTTTTGGAATCGATCTAGGGTTGAAACATCATTATATCATTATCACTAAGTACCGCCTTCATATATATGTGTATGTATACCATCTCATCATGTCATGCATGTGTTATGACCATGCAACACGGTGGGTGTCTTGACTACCTTCATCACAATGTCTCAGTCACGACAACCCAAGGGTCTCGACCACCATCTCCCATGGTGTCTTGACCGCGACATGGCTAGGCGTCTCAACCTACCATCAATTTGGTATCCCGGTCACAACACCTATTTACCTCGACCTGAAGAAATGTAACGTTCGTGATCCATTTCATCACAGAGTCATGACCTAAGGCAACACAATGTCAAGACCCATGATAACATAGCATCACAACAAAGTGTTGCAACCATCATCCAAATATGTCTCAACCAAAACCAACTCAAGGGAATTCCACCTGAAGTACAACACATGTCACGACCCCAAGAACCAAGAGGTACATATGTCTCGACCCAGAGACTTAAAACCAGATGTCTCGACCACATCATGGTAGAGCACGTCTTGACCCAAAGCTAAGTATGATGTCTGGACCCAAACTCATACATGGGTGTCCCAACCTCAACTCATCAAGTGGCACATATGTCTCGGTCGGAACCCAAGGCGGACCAACAAGAATACTAGGAGTCACTATATTCAAAACTTAGAAATCATGATTATTCAACCCTAGAACAAGTCACCATGAAGGTCATTAAGCCAACTACTTAGGAGAGAGAAAGTTGAACTTCAATATATTTAAGAAATCATTCATAACTCTATGAGCAGCTTGATGACCAAAACTTAGTACATGGTAATTAAACCAAAGTTTATGATGCATATAAGGTCATCCTCTCAAGAACACTTTAGGAATAAAATACATAGATTTAAAGTTTTGAAAGAGGGCAACCTACCTGAGAATGCAAAAAAGTCATAACCCTAAAATCATAACGACCTTATTTACCATCTCAATCTTCATGACAAACAAAACCAAATAATGTGATGCTTGTAAGATCTTCATCACCACACTCTCTCTAAGTATTCATGATTGTAAACCACTAACCCAACATACAAGGTTAAAACAAAATTATAATGACCACCAAGGTCAAACGACCATAAGTACATATAACCATCTTCCAAACAGGGACGATCCATAACCTACACAATAGGTTATGACCAAGAAAGTCATCCAGACTAAAGATGGAAACTTCATACAATGATGATCATTAAAATCTCTTAAACATGTATGTTAGAATCCCCATAAAAGAGCATTATTAAGAGTGATTATTTCTCATGTTTAGCAGAAGGAAATAAGCCCCAAAAACCCTTATTACACCAAAGTATCACGATTTCCATTCATAAGGATAGAAACCTTAAGTCAAATCTAGGGAACTATCCATTTTATATTTATCTCAAAATTGGGTACAAGAGAAATTAGGGTTTGCAAGATAAAAGCAAATATCATAGAACTAACACCACAGATCAAACCGTAATTCATGGTAACATCTTTTAGTATGTTAAGATCACATTTAAGAGGTAGAATCAGCAACAAATGAGCAAGATTATAATGCTAAAGTAGAAGAGGGGAAAGTTATATAACCCACCTTTGATGTAGAGAATCAAGATCCATAGCACAAGATCCAAGAGAAGGAAAGAAGCCCCAACTTTGATTAGAACTTTGACCACCTAATCACTTCACAAAAGGAAAACCACCACCAAACGAGTTGATCTAGCACAAATCCTTCCTCAAGCAAGGTTGATTGGCCACCATGGCTTCAAGATATGATCTCCTTTGCTTCCAAAGCTCCAAGGTTGGTTACAATGCAGAGGGGAGAGGATAGGACCAAAAAAGAGTGCTTGATAATGAAGAGGAAAGGTTATATACCCAAAGGAGGAGGGAAGTAAGATATGCATGAGGTCTCAACATATTAGATCACCAAAGGAGCACCTGTGCATCAATAAGATAGCCATGCAACCACTTCATGCATGCATGCACGAGGTGGTGATACACTATAGGTTGTGTCTCGAACAATTGGGTCACCATGGTCACGACCCACCAAGGAACACCATCCATGGCCACGACAACACCACCAAAACATCACTTGGTTGCGACAAGGGATCACCACCCATACTCTAGGTTGTGACACTCTATAAAAAGCATTTGTATCGACCCAAGACCATATTGGCCATGACCACCACACATGGGGAAGGTGTCTCAACCACGAAACCCATAAAATATGCCCTAGGTTATGACCTAGGTCGAGACAACACACACGTTACACATCGATCGTCACACACCAAACCCTAGAAACCCTAATCACCACTAAGGGTGCCATCAGTCAACCAAGGATCAAACAAGGCACACACACCTCTTTAACTCTCCTCTACATGATTTGAAGAAGGAGAAGGAACACTCTAGAGGTGACAAATTGCAAGAAAACCCTCATATTTGGGTAAATTGCATTTTGGTCCAAAACTAGCTCAAACATCATTCAAACATGACCAAACTTGAAACATAAGCTTGTCACATGATGACAAAACATCACAAAGGATTAGATCAAGGTTTTAAGAATATGATTAAGAAAGTTATGCACAAGTTAGCATTAAGCTAGGTTAGGGGTCTTACAACTATAAACCCCGAACAAGGATTTTGCCCCCAAAATCCTACGCAAGAAGAGACATATACTTCCCAAGTATCACGTTTGTAAACTCACACATGACATCCTCTATGTCATAGTGATATCATTAAACTTTAACCAACATTATGTCCTTTGTCCAAGATTAACACATGATTTTTCACATAGGATACACCGTCAATTAACTCTACCACTACCGGTTGTAGAGTCAACTCTATGTCAAGTAATACTTTCTCAACATAGAAACACTGTGCATACCTTGTACAACTCAGATGAGAAGGTCTCCTTCTCAACCTTGCAATATCACATGGTAAGATCCACAAATTTTGGAGTTTAAAATATTTATCCTAGGGCAAAGGTAATACTACAGGTTTAAAGGTATGGACCATCACATTTTCATTATTAGAACCAAATCTTTATAATATCGGCTTCATTATAAAATATTGGATGTTATAGAATTAATTCAAAACTATAGAATTAGCTTTAACATTTAAAAACTATTGATTTATATGTAGGTATAACCCTTGGATAATATGACCAAAGGAGCCATCAATTTAAGGATCAATTAAAGCAACTCATGATACTTTGTTACACTATCGTGTTGTAACCTAAACCACCATCATTAGTGAAGCAACATGTTATCATTGGCTGAAGGGGCCAATTCTACCATCATTGAATGTCCTCGAATGTTGAGATTAAAGTCACCATTGGTTCATGTCATCCTTAAGGTACACTAAAGAATATAATTATGCATGCTTAGCAAATGATCACGAGAAAGATTTTCTACTCAAAGTATATGTAACCCAAACCATTCCTTGATATATATCAGGATATTATATAACTCTTTCCCTAAGAAGATCTTGCAACTGTCTATTTAATTATTGCCTCTTTTCTTACATCATTCTATATGATGCATAAAACCCTAACATATGATGTTTGTACTATAGGTTGGGCACCCATAACCAAATTGATTTCAAAGTCAATCTGTCTAGGAAGCAAAACACATATTGTCTCATCAAGAAATATTTTCTGGATCTTACATACATATAGAACCTTTAGGATACTGGGATTCCTCACCTTGGTATCCATCACATATGTAAAAACACATCACATTCCCGTTCATTCAGCTTTTTAGCTATTGCTATCGATACCAAACACGTTAGAAGAATCTTCCTATCATTTTGGAAGATCCACAAAACATCATCATTTACAGATATCACCATCTTTGAACTAAAGTCCAAGTTCAACTGATACTTATCAAAGTATCCATATTAAGGTCACCTCAAAACCATGCACATCAGGTGATATAAGACTCACTTGAACTTCACTTCCCTGGAAGGAAAGTATACAAAGGGAAAATACTTCCCTTATCGCCAAAACACCACCCAGGGATTGCTAACAAGGAGAAGGAGATTACCAATTTTCTTTTGTTTATTACACATGTCTGCCACTACTTATATCATTTTGACCCATTTCATCTTTGTTTCCTTGCCAACATCATAGGAAATTTAAAGATGAATACATATCATTACTCTTTCTTTATTATTTGTTCATCATTCATGTACACTCTAAGGTGTTACCATGTTTTACAACTTCTCATCAAGAGATAGATCATTATTTTTCACATGTTATATATTGAACAAGGATTATCTCCCTTATTTTTCTTTCACACATCATAAGGATTTCACCTTACACTTTCTTATGCACAAGTTGGTATGAGGTTAACTCAGGTTCCACTTTACTCTTTCTTTATTTGTTCTTATTTATCTCCTTCCTTCATATTTATTTTAGGAGTTTTCTCCATTATACATGGATTTTACACCTTGATTTACTTCATTGACAACGATTTATCTGTCTTTTTCTTTATAGCTTCTTGAAATTATAACTTCAAGAACCTATCATACCTTACTTATGCTCAAATTTAGGTTTCATGGAGTTATATATTTCTTTTTTAATCAGCAAACACTTAATGTTTAGGTGGGTTATGATGTATTTCTCACCATCTTTAGGGTGACATAGAGGTATTAACACCATGATTTATGATTTGTCATGCTCTTTAGATTATTTCTAAATGACTACTTGATCAGAGTAATAAAAAAGTAGTTAATCTAAGAGTTCCATACTTACTATTCCTTCAATATTTGAATACATGATGAGGGAACTTGAGTATTGAGATTAGGTAGTATGCATCATATATCATATCGTGTTTTCAACTTACGGATCATCCTAGTACTAGTACTAGTATCCCTATAAACTCAACGAACCTATAGCTCTAGTACCACAAAATATGACACTATTTGTCATTGAAGAGAGACAACTCAAAACAAAGCACAAAATTATCACTAATAACAACATTACCAGAAAATAGAGTAAATTAAAACTGATCTCATAATAGGATTACAAACTAAACAACTCACAATTGAAGCCATAAGCTAATGCCACTTGTATTTCACTCATATCAAAAAGTATTACCCACCATTATTCACTGGCTAACTAGCCACAACTTGTTACATATAAACATCTGCATAGTTATGCAAATCATGTCTATACTAGCATGGCATGAAGCCAAAATCTCAAATCAATGTACAATATTCACAAAAACACCCCCAAGGACCTGAGTGTACAAAGACGATACATAGGATTCTATTACTAGACACTAGCAACATATCATTGATTCAACAATTATAGCTCCACTTGTTAACAGTCTTAGCCACATGAACTCTATCTCATCATATACATCCACCTAAAAAGATGTGGAACCCACGAGGTGAGACCAAACATCCCAACGAGAGATATAACTCTTTGCCACCATCTATTATAAGCATAGATAACTAAAGTAAGAAATTATGCTACTAATTGATAAGCAAATTCAACTTAATGATATAAGCATGGAAATTATCACACTTTAAGAAATTAAGGCATCTACACTAAATAGTAAATCATCTTATGTTTGAAGAAGGAAAGTGAAGAAAATATATAACTGTTTTAAACTAAACAGTAAGAAACAAAGAAAGGGGGTCATCCAATGTTATTTGTATGTGACCCTAAGCAATGATACTACACGGTTGTGTTACATCCTTAATTATTATGACCTAAGGATTTGAGGCGTACCACTCAAATCCAACTGACCTCTGTGAAGATGAAATAAGTACCATACAAGATCAATGGAAGAGTCGTACTCCATGATCATCACTACTTGGTCAGTTCAAGTTTGCAATGCAGTGACATATAGTCATATTGCTAAAAGACAGTAACTTGTAGTCATTGCTACAATCCTGTAGAAACAACAACTCATAGTCAAGGCTATGATCCTGTAAACAACTAGTCTTCCGTGGTACATAGAACAACACTAGAGAACTGGCTCTCACATGGCCGTTCAATAATAAACATCATATCACTATTTCAACAATTTAAGGATATAGGGAGATACCTCCACTAATACCCCACATAATCAACAATATGCGTTCTAAGTTTCCCATAGGAGTTACTCGTTTCACCATCCATCTAAATACTAACGCTGAAGATGGATTTATGGTACATGGCACCTACATGATTAAGGTTTCACTTTATTAGTTATTCCAATTGGGAGACTTAAGGCTCCATCATACAAGTGGACATACAAAACCCTAATTCAATTTAGCAGAAATAACTATGAAACAACTTCAGAAGATATAAAACGTATGAAGTGTGAACTTGTTACATCGTCTCATGACAATACAATATCACTGCCTCAAACAAGGCCATCAACATCATCACTTGTTAATACTTCCATATCAGGCTGATCACTATTATCACATCACTAAGAATATTAATCCCTTATCACATCACTGGAGGATATAACCTCACACTAGGCATTAAGCCTTCACTAGTTCATAAGACCAATCACATTATCCATATAACTCATTATTGTCCCATCTTGCTTATCAGGTATATAAGCATCACTTGTATTATAGCAATCATTAGCCATGATAACCATCACATCATGCCTCTTCTGGAAGTTAAACATCACCTAGATTACATCACATATACACCATAGCAATCATTAGCTATGATTATCATCTTTCTTGCAAAATCAATGTTATACAAATAGAGAGGGAATACTCATGATTATCTTATCACATTAAACACTTTAAGTAATGTAAACAATGCATCTTATGTCCCCTCAATTAGGGTTAGGGTTTCATGCTTAACCATATAATGTTTTATGGCATTATTTACTTACCAATCTTTAGCTTCTTCACAAGTTGGAGTGTATTAAGTATAAGCACTACATATTATAGCTAAGTATGCACATTCACATATTTACAATTGTAGTGCACCTCATCAAGGCTCATGGCCATCATCTAGTATCATTTAATCATCTTCATAGCATACACAAGATATGCCACTGAATTAATCCCACAAGTCAGAACCATACAAGTAGGAGAGAGAGAAGTATACTCACATGCTATTCATCCTTGTACATTCAACAAGTATAACAGACCCTAGGATTATGACTAGGGTTCTCACACTTAGCCGTTTAGGATTTACATCATGATTATAGCACTAAACCCTAATTGAGTCACTTCCCAGTTATTTTTTGGAACCGATCTAGAGGTGAAACATTATTATATCAGTAGCACTAAGTACCACCTTCATATATATATATATATATATATATATATATATATATATATATATATATATGTATACCATCTCATCATGCCATGCATGTGTTACGACCATGCAACATGGTGGGTGTCTCGACTACCTTCATCATGGTGTCTCAGTTGCGATAACCCAAGGGTCTCGACCACCATCTCCCATGGTGTCTTGACTGAGACATGGCTAGGCGTATCAACCTACCATCAATTTGTTATCCCGGTCGCGACACCTATTTGCCTCGACCTGAAGAAAAACAGCATCGCGATCCATTGCATCACAACGTCATGGCCCAAGGCAACACAATGTCACGACCCAGGATAACACAACGTCACAACAAAGTGTTGCCACCATCATCCAAATATGTCTCAACCAAAACCAACTCAAGGGAATTCCACCTGAAGTACAACACATGTCACGACCCCAAGAACCAAGAGGTACATATGTCTCGACCCAGAGACTTAAAACCAGATGTCCCGACCACATCATGGTAGAGCACGTCTTGACCCAAAGCTAAGTATGATGTCTGGACCCAAACTCATACATGGGTGTCCCAACCTCAACTCATCAAGTGGCACATATGTCTCGGTCGGAACCCAAGGCTAACCAACAAGAATACTAGGAGTCACTATATTCAAAACTTAGAAATCATGATTATTCAACCCTAGAACAAGTCACCATGAAGGTCATTAAGACAACTACTTAGGAGAGAGAAATTTGAACTTCAATATATTTAAGAAATCTTTCATTGCTCTATGGGAAACCTGATGACTAAAACTTAGCACATGGTAACTAAACCAAAGCTTATGATGCATATAAGGTCATCCTCTCAAGAACACTTTAGGAATATGATACATAGATTTAGGGTTTTGAAAGAGAGCAACCTACATGAGAATGATACAAAGTCATAACCCTAAAATTATAAGGACCTTATTTAATATCTCAATCTTCATGACAAATAAAACCAAATATTGTGATGCTTGTAGGATCTTTGTCGCCCCTCTCTCTAAGTATTCATGATTGTCGACCACTAACCCAACATACAAGGTTAAAACAAAATTATAATGAGCACCAAGGTCAAATGACCATAAGAGCATATAACCATCCTCCAAATAGGGATGATCCATAACCTAAACAGTAGGTTATGACCAAGAAATTCATCAAGACTAAAGAGGGAAACTTCATACTATGATGATCATTAAAATATCTTAAACATGTATGTTAGGATCCCCATAAAAGAACCTTATTAAGATTGATGATTTCTCATGTTCAACATGTACAAATCAGCACCAAAACCCCTTGTTACACTAAAGTATCCTAATTTCCATTAACAAGGATAGAAATCTTAAGTCAAAGCTAGGGAACTATCCATTTTATATTTATCTCAAAATTGGGTACAAGAGAAATTAGGGTTTGGAAGATAAGAAAATCTCATAGAACTATCACCACAGATCAAACTGTAATTCATGTTAACATCTTTTATTATGTTAATATCACATCTCAGATGTAGAATCAACAACAAACGAGTGACACACTTTTACCGTGCGTAGAACGCAAGTGTGCGTGTCAATGTAGTATAGGCCCTTGTGAGGCCCGAGTCAAACTCAGGGACACTAAATTATCGGTAGACTACTACTAACTGGTTGCGATCAGATAAACTAATTAAAAGAGTTTGAGAGTTGTTATAAAATTAAAAAGAAAATAAAATAAAACAAACCAATCGATTAAAGGTTTAATTTAATCAATTCAAATGGATATCTTTAGGATTGCGGTTTCACCGCGGGTTTTCATTGCATGAATTTTTATATAGTTAAACAAGTTCATCTCTCAATCTGGGTAGTGGCCTGTAATCAGAATTGCCCACTGTCGTGGTACAATTCACTACCTATGTCTAAGTCGGTTCCACCGTCGTAGTAACCTATATCCTAAACTAGGTGCATTAGAATCGACCTCTGGGTTTCCACCATTAACCTTACATCACCTTGTTCAAGGGATTTGTTAATTAATATGAATTTTGTCTCTTTTCAACTGTTAATTCTTTTTTCAAAGTAATTAAAGGCATTAGATTATCATTATGGTGTTCAAGCATAACAATATAATTGAGAAAATGAAATTATACCACGGATTTAAGAGATAAATGATGATTTACTATGATAAAAATGTCATACAATGCTTCCCCGGGTTACTCCCGGTCCTAAAGATAAATGGGATTAGCCATGCATGTTCATCTCAGAGCAAAACATGGTAGAGAAAAGGGGAAACATGGAGAAAAACGTGAATAAGTAAAGAAACCCTTGAACAGAGAAGATCCAAGCGTTCCTCGGCGTGGAATGCGTGATCTACAGCCTTTCGGCGGTGGAAAACGTCTTCTTCGGCTTCTGAAATGATCAGGGCGTGCTTCTGGGCTCCGTTCTTCTCTCCACACCTTCTCGGGACGTGTGCAATAGCTAATGACGTGATGGTTTTCTCCTGGCCGCCGTCATTAGGTATAATCACCGAGTTAGGTTGCCAAAATATCACAACCGTCAGATTTAGATCAATATGAAACAAACTTGCATCTGACGGTGTCGATACCATCAACGCGAGTCGATGGTATCGACCCTGTGTGATATCGGCAAGTCTTCTTTTATTTTCTTCGTTGCGCCTGATGCTGACTCGATACCATCGATGCGGGTCGATGGTATCGACACCCTAAGGCGTCGGTTTTGTCCTTTTCCGTCACTGAATCTTCTGGGGTTGATAGTATCGACTTAATGGTCGATAGTATCGACTATCTACTCGCCGGCAACCTGAAGGTACGTCACTACCATCGACTTCCCTGTCAATGATATCGACTCTGTGCTGCTCCTTGCGGCTGGCAACCTGTGGCTGTGTCGATAGTATCGACGGCTGTCGATGGTATCGACAGCTGCAGATATGTGTTTTTCCTGAAATTGCAACACAAAACCACATAAGCCGAAATAAAACATATTATTGTAATCATTTATGCTCAAAACAATAAAATAAGGGAGAATTGATGTTGAGAAGGCTCATAGACCAAAGTAAATGAATTATGCAATATTAACCACCAAAATGACCAATAAATGCATAAAACACAAGTAAAACAAGTCTATAAATGCGACTCGAAATCATCACATCAAACTCCCCTAAGTTTGAACATTTCTCTCTCTCGAGAAACTAAACTTTAGAATATAATTGCGAGGGTCAACTACAGAACAGATCATCACAACAAACATTGCTATATGATTCCCACCAGACATTCACATACCGGCCCTTACTAACCACAGAATGATAATTACCCTAAAGGCGACAATGATCATCCATAAAAGATATCTACCTCAAGATTAATGAACACCATCATATAAGGCAGTTAACTTAATAAACTTCACTGGTCCAGACTCAGTGCATCTTGTGATCTCCTATTCTACGTTGCTCGCCCTAACTACCATCTACATGGAAGTAGCTCTCCTGATATTCACAAATGAGGAGAAAATCACGGTGGCCTACCAATTCGAGCAATGGGTGGGTGGGATGGGTGGCTCATGAAAGAAATGGAAGCATTATATGATTCTAACATGCACAAAGCAAAAATGTCCTAAATGGTGCATATGCAAATGAAAATGCCCTAATGCCTACATTTGGGTGGAATGATGCATGCACTATCATTCTGTCTCCAGGTGAGATGGAATATCTAAGAAAACTACATCATGTACTTATCCTTCTTAATATGCAGTGAGAACATGTTCCTTTCTCCCTCTCATTCCTATTTATTTCTCAATTCTTTTCTTTGTCTTTTATTTTTTTAATTTTTCTTCTTGTTTTTTTTTCTTTTAAGGCCCTTATATCCATAAATGACAATGAATTATTTGTCGGGCTCACTTGGTTGCACAACTATATACTTGAAGCATTCAGAAGGTATGGAACATGTTTATTACCTTTAATGTTTCAGAAGAAATAAGATACATGATGTACTGTATGCACAAGAATGTGAGTGCAACTACAAAATGATATTATGCAACTAAATGATATGCACCTAAGGATAATGTGCATGTGTAGCTAATCTATTTTTTTTAATGCAAAATATGTGAAAATGGTTGTAATGCAAGACCTATCTACATGAGATGCAATCAATGAGATAAAAACCGTAATGTACTTCCAGTTCTTAAGGTGGAGTATGAAAACAATAAGGTGGATAGATCACAAGACTAATTGACTGAACCTTTGTAAATTATTATGTGTCCCTCCTTACTGACCTGTGTAGTAATTAAGAGGTTTTTCTCTCTTATTTCAAATTAAAGACTCATTATCATTTGATTAATTTAGGCTCAAACAACCAATTCCGTCCACTTTTCATGAATCATGAGAATGTACAATTGTGATTTTCTGTTTTAGATTTGATAAACCCAATTATTTCCTTAAGTTATGTGCTCAAAGTTGAACAACACAAGCTTGCAAAACACTATTTTTTTTAAAATTTGCCCCTGATTCCCATGTACCAGCAACGAGATGACACATGACTTTAGACATCCACAATTACACTAGATAGAGTGTGGATCCTACAAACAAACTAAAAATTGCAAGAACTAAAAGACAAAAGACAAAACAATAAAAACTAAAAATTAAAGGATAGAGCTGTTCCAACTCCCCCCCCCTGAAGCTTGAATTCGACTATGACCTCATAGTCAAAAACAACCTTAAAAGGTGGAACAGAGATACCGATCATTCTTCTGGAGGAGGCGGGTACTGCGCAGCCGTGGGGTCCCAAGATGGGTACTGTCCCTGAAAGCTCGGATCATACTGAGGCATTGGTGGAGGTTGTGGATACCCCACAAAGTAATTCTGGCTCCAGTAATGATCATAGAAGGGCTGCTACTGCATCTCCATCATATGCAACCTGTCGTGGATGTGTTGTTGGTTGTCGAGGAGGAGGTGCTCATTTTAAAAAATAGCCCTCTGGTTGTCTAACAGTCGGTTCTTCGTATCCTGAATACTGGCATATGAAGCTGTGTGCTGTAGTTGGGTGTGCTGGATCTCTTGCAGCATTGTATACATCCCCTGCATGGAGTAGACATCCTCACTTTGCTGCGAGGGCTGTGGTGGCGGAGGTTGTGAAGATGAATATGCACCCAGATGCATGCGGGGATGCTTCCTAGGTGCCACTCGTGCCCGAAGAGGAGTGAAAGCCTCCTCTTCCTCTTCATTCTCGTCGCCGTCATTGTCGTTATCGTCGTTGCCGCCTTCTTCATCCGAGCTCTCGATGGCGATGACAGGCCATTGAAAATGCTGAGCACCCGCGATGTGGAAGACAGGGTCTGGAAGTGAACACTCTTGATAGGCGTGATTAACATGGCAATGTGCATATGCCAGGCCATCACGAAGCATGATGAGGCTGGAGCGATGCAGATGCTGCAGGTTGACTTTGCTCCAGTTGGAGAGGGGAGTAAGCTGGGAGAAATTTAACCCAAGATAGGAGGCCAGAGGTGTGATGAGCCCTCCAAAGTGGATTGGAGCCTTCCACGTACTCCTCCTTACAGCAAACACGCGTGTCAAGAAAAATATGCCCCAATTACATTCTTCTCACTTCAGCAACTTGTGTAGGAAAAACAAGTCTGTCTCTTGAAACTTGCTGAGAGACAGATCACCATGAGCGAACAAGGTGGTGCAGAGCATGCTGTGAAGAATCCACACAAAAGGATGTTCGAAATCTGCCACCGCCGCATTGTGGTATCTCACAGATTCACCGGGCGGCGCAGTCACTAGCTCGGCAAAAATAACATCATAATCAGTCCGGTTGTCGGGCCTCCGGTACTGATCTCGCCCATGATTCCAATTGTAGATGGAGTTAAACTGCTTGAGAGTAAGAGTATAATCATTATTGTACAGCCGAAAAGAAACACAACCTTTGATCCATTCCCGATCAGTGGTGATGATGTCGTTTGGCACGACACATATATCTAGCGACGCCATGAACTCCGCTACTAGCTCTTTGTATGTGGGCCATTCACCAAAGAATGGCTGGCCGTCGGCATGGAATTCCATCTCATCGGGCCTCCTGCCCGTATGCCTTGCCTGTCCCTTGAGAACGTAGGCAAGATTGGCCTCGAACCCAAGATTGCGGACCATGTCCCGATCGACGTAGTGGGTCGGCTCAATCTTGCGCTTCATCAACACCTTGTAGACCTTCCGAACCTCCGCAGAAGGATGAAAAATCCACGGCCGCGGAATAGATGCAGTAGGTGGAGGAATAAACACTGGGATCTCCATTGGTGTCACGCGTGAAGAAGATGCACCGGCGGTATTCACCATTGTCGAAGAAGAAGGGATAGAAGACAGAGCTTGGGGGAGGTCAGAGAAGGCAATCTCCACTCAGTGAAGGCTCGTGGAAGAACACGCTCCTTAGATGCTCGTAGCCGGGCTCCGATCGCTCAACAAGACGCTCGACACAAGTGGAGGAGGAAAGCTCTGAAGGTGTGACGTCATATGACAACAATCCATCCCTTTTATAACTATGGCCGGCGCTGCTGTATGCCTGTCGATACCATTGACGCGAGTCGATGGTATTGACTCCTGTAGCACAATCCGTCTTCTGCTAGTATCGACGGTTGTTGATAGCCTAATTTGGAGGCCCGGATCGATGATGTGTCGATACCATCGACACAAGTCGATAGTATCGACCCATCCCACAGATCGACTCCCTTGATGCAGCGATCGCCGTTGATTTCTTCTCACGGATTGGTGACATGTCGCGTCGATACCATTGACGCAAGTCGATAGTATCGACTCTTTTTAGGGAAAACACCCATGTGAGGCCCGGACGCCGCTTTCTGCCTATAACTGTGTCGATACCATCGACTGGCCCGTGATGGTATCGACTTCACTGAGACAATTTTCGTCTGAATATCTCCAGAGATCTCGCGAGTATCGACGCCCGTGTCGATACCATCGACCTCATTTTGGCGAGCAACCTGATGGTATGTCGATACTATCGACGAGGCCGTCGATAGTATCGACGTAGAGAGATCTTTGCAGCCGCCAACCTGTGCCCGTCTCGATACCATCGACACAAGGGTCGATGGTATCGACCCTGCCTCAGTCCTGCACATTAAACAAAGGATCAAGGTATCATTTTTACACTAAAAACAAAATCAAATCAAACCAAAGTACAAACGTGAAAGAAACTAAACGAAGCTACCGATGGATGGGTTGCCTCCCAACAAGCACCCTTATTTAACGTCTTAGGCTAGACGAATACAAGCTACTCATCACTTTGGAGCTTTGGAGAGTGTGCCCAGGGGTTCATGCGGCAGTTTGAACTCAACTCGATCCTGGCCAATCCCCAAGGTCAAAATACCTCTCCCAATGGAAGTGACAACATCGGCCGTCGCTTGGAACGACCTTCCTAAGAGCATTTTACAACCCTTGAGTTACGGCACATCCATAACAATGAAATCCACCGGAAAGATAAACTTGTCTACTTTGACAAGTACATCCTCGCACACTCCGTATGGCTTCACAATGGACCCATCTGCCAGCTCGATAGTCATACTAGACTTCCTTGGTTCCTTCAACCCAAGCTTTTGAAATGTGGACAGTGGCATAAGATTAATACTGGCCCCTGAGTCACACTGTGCTTGTGGAAAATGTTGACCGCCTATAGAACATGGGATGTAGAAACCTCCCAGATCTTTCCTCTTCTGTGGTAGACTCCCATGGATAATTGAGCTCACCATCTAGTTCACCCAACAAACATCTGTGTCTTTGATCTGCCTTTTCTTGGTGATAATTTCTTTAAGAAACCTTCTGTAAGCTGGAATTTGTTCTATCATTTCCACTAACGGAATATTGATATGGAGTTTCCTGAACATCTCCAAGAACTTCTTGTAGTTTCGATGCTCTTTCTTCAACCTCGGGCTATTCGGAAAAGACACGACTGCCTCATTTAGATGCTTATGAGGTGGCACATATGGGATTTTCGGGGTCTCCTCCCCCAAGATGGCTTCAATGTCACCATCTGGCATAGACTTTGGTACATCATTTGCAACAGGTGCAACTTGTGGCGGCTCCTCCCTCACAGGGAATGTAGCTTCACCATGATGTGTGACCTTCACCTGCTCTTCTTGTCTAGGTGCAGGCGCGACCAGGTTGGGCTCTTAGCGGGTTTTTATGAATGGGACATATCCTCCTGGTAGACCATAATGACTGTGAGGATACAGTATTTTCGGTGTAGCCTCCGTATCAAAAATCATTTTGCTTTTATCCTGGACTCCCACCACCGGGGGCTCTTCCTCAGTAATCACAGATATGTACTTTACTTGATGATGTGCTTGAACAACCTCTGCATTCCCAGCCTGTCTTTGTTGACTGGCATTCTTCATGGCCGCCACATCATTAGAAATCTGGGTCACAGTCTTCTCTAATGCCCTCATCTATGCTCCATGGCTTTGCAATGGTTGCCCAAACTTAGTCAAGATCTCACCTTGGGACTGCAACTGCTTACTAAACATGCTCATCATCTCCTGATTTTGCTACACCACTTGACTAAGCAACTCAGTGCTTTTGTCTTCAGCCCTTGGTTGTGGCTTTGCATCTGGATCTTATAAGAAGTTGTTTGGATCCTTCCATGAGAATTTCTTATCCTTCCTCCAAGCATAATCATTGTTTCTATAGCCTTGTTGTTGCATAAATTTTACCTGGGCTTCCTCATCAGATTCTGCATCTTCTTTGGAAAGCAATTTCTTGGCTAAAAGGTCTAATTTATCATTCAGCTCCTTGATGGCCCTGGACTCACCTGCAACTTTCACTTGTTCTGGTGCATCCCTGTCGCCCCAAGATTGCTTCTTTGCCATATTTTTCAGAATCTCCCAACACCTCGTACCTTTGTTGTTTAGGAAGAACCCTGAACCTGATGAATCCAGATTACTTCTATCATGTTTGGAAAGAGAAAAATAGAATATTTTAACTTGTTTCTCCTTGTCCAAACCATGGTGTGGGCACCTCCGCAGCATAATCTGAAAACACTCCCAGGTCTCCGAATAAGTTTCTCCTACTTTCTGACTAAAGTTATGAATTTTTCTGATCATATCATTTGTCTTCTCGGGTGGAAAGAACCTTTCAAAGAAAACTTCCACCATGTGGTTCCATGATTCCACATATTCATCGTCAAGATTGTGCAACCATTCTCGTGCATTTCCTGCCAGAGAGCTCGGAAACAGGTTCAGGTATAGTGTCTCATGCGGAAACCGGTCTATTTTTATCATATCGCCGTTCTCAACAAACTGGCTAATGTGAGTCACCGGGTCTTCGTTCTTTAGCCCATGGAATGCATTTGACTTGACCAAGTTGATTAGTGCATGATCAATCTTATAAGTCAGAATGTTGATCGCATGCTTCTTAATTGGCCCCTTTGAAGCAGATGAGGAAGAAGCTTTTATCTTCTCCCATATCGTCTGCTCTTCGGCCATGGATTCTTGTTCTGAGCCGGAATCTATATCTTCCAGTTGGTCTTGATTGTAATCTTCCTCGTCGTGAGGTCCCGACAGTGGAACATCTGGTGTAGGCTGCGTGTAGTCAGTGTTACGTGTCCTCACCATGCACAATACCTACAAAATAGTAATTTCAGTTCAGTACCGTGCTAGACGATTACACAATTTGAAAAATAAACTTTGAATTTTTGAAATGATTACAAAATACTAAAAATAAAAGGTGGCCTAGAATGGTCGCTTGCAACACTCGTAGTGCCGACAATTGTCGTGTCCCCGACAACGACGCCAAAAACTTGACACGCTTTTACTGTGCGTAGAACGCAAGTGTACGCGTCAATGTAGTATAGGCCCTTGTGAGGCCCGAGTCGAACTCAGGGACACTGAATTATCGGTAGACTACTACTAACTGGTTGCGATCAGTTAAACTGATTAAAAGAGTTTGAGAGTTGTTATAAAATTAAAAAGAAAATAAAATAAAACAAACTAATCGATTAAAGGTTTAATTTAATCAATTCAAATGGATATCTTTAGGATTGCGGTTTCACCGCGGGTTTTCATTGCATGAATTTTTATATAGTTAAACAAGTTCATCTCTCAATCCGAGTAGTGACATGTAATCAGAATTGCCCACTGTCGTGGTACAATTCACTACCTATGTCTAAGTCAGTTCCACCGTCGTAGTAACCTATATCCTAAACTAGGTGCATTAGAATCGACCTCTGGGTTTCCACCATTAACCTTACATCACCTTGTTCAAGAGATTTGTTAATTAATGTGAATTTCGTCTCTTTTCAACCGTTAATTTTTTTTTCAAAGCAATTAAAGCATTAGATTATCATTATGGTGATCAAGCATAACAATATAATTGAGAAAATGAAATCATACCACAGATTTAAGAGATAAATGATGAATTACTATGATAAAAATGTCATACAATGCTTCCTCGGGTTACTCCCGGTCCTAAAGATAAAGGGGATTAGCCCCGCATGTTCATCTCAGAGCAAAACATGGTAGAGAAAAGGGGAAACATGGAGAAAAATGTGAATAAGTAAAGAAACCCCTGAACAGAGAAGATCTAAGCATTCCTCGACGTGGAATGCGTGATCTACAACCTTTCTACGGTGGAAAACGTCTTCTTTGCCTTCTGAAATGATCAGGGTGTGCTTCTGGTCTCTGTTCTTCTCTCCACTCCTTCTCGGGACGTGTGCAGTGGCTAATGACGTGATGGTTTGCTCCTGGCCGCCGTCATTAGGTATAATCACTGACTTAGGTTGCCAAAATATCACAACCGTCGGATTTAGATCAATCTGAAACAAACTTGCATCTGACGGTGTTGATACCATCGACGTGAGTCGATGGTATCGACCCTGCGCAATATCGGCAAGTCTTCTTTTCTTTTCTTCGTTGCGCCTGATGCTGACTCGATACCATCGACGCGGGTCGATGGTATCGACACCCTAAGGTGTCGGTTTTGTCCTTTTCTGTCGCTGAATCTTCTGGGGTTGATAGTATCGACTTAATGGTTGATAGTATCGACTGTCTGCTCGCCGGAAACCTGAAGGTCCGTCGCTACCATCGACTTCCTTGTCGATGGTATCGACTCAGTGCTGCTCCTTGCGGCTGGCAACCTGTGGCTGTATCGATAGTATCGATGGCTGTCGATGCATCGACATCTGTAGATATGTGTTTTTCCTGAAATTGCAACACAAAACCATATAAGCCGAAATAAAACATATTATTGTAATCATTTATGCTCAAAACAATAAAATAATTGAGAATTGATGTTGAGAAGGCTCATAGACCAAAGTAAATGAATTATGCAATATTAACCACCAAAATGACCAATAAATGCATAAAACACAAGTAAAACAAGTCTATAAATGCGACTCAAAATCATCGCATCAACGAGCAAGATTATAGTGCCAAAATAGAAGAGGGGAAAGTTATATAACCTGCCTTTTGTGTAGAGAATCAAGCTCCATAGTACAAGCTCCAAGAGAAGAAAAGAAGCCCCAACTTTGAGTAGCACATCACAAAAGAGGAGCAACATGATTAAAATGTAGTTAAGGAAAAGGGACAGGAAACCCTAGGCTGAACCAAAGGTAGAAGGGAGAAAAGAGAAGAACACATCCTCTCACTAGTTACCACCATGGAAAAACCATGATCTAAGGGCCATTGTGAGGAGGAATTTTTCTTAAGAAGACCACCAGGGTAGAACCCTAGTCTACAACCAAGGACGAGGAAGAAGAAGATGCGGTTTCATGGAGAAAACATGATCAAAAGGTTAGGACCTCTTACAAAGAGAAGATTTACTAAAAAACCCACCAAATGAGTTGATGTAGCACAAATCCTTCCTCAAGCAAGGTTGATCGGACACCATGGCTTTAAGATCTGATCTCCTTTGTTACCAAAGCTCCAAGGTCAATTACAATGAAGAGGGGAGAGGATAGGGCCAAAAAAGAGTGCCTGCTAATGAAGAGGAAGGGTTATATACCCAAAGGAGGAGGGAAGTAAGACATGCATGAGGTGTCAACATATTAGAACACCAAAGGAACACTTGTCCATCAATAAGATAGCCACACATCCACTTTATGCATGCATGTGTGAGGCGTTGATACAATCTAGGTTGTGTCTCTATCACTTGGGTCACCATGGTCACGACCCACCAAGGAACACCATCAATGGTTGCGACAACAACACCAAAACATCACTTGGTCACGACAAGGGATCACCACACATACTCTAGGTCGAGACACTCTATACAAAAGCATCTATCTCAACCCAAGGCCATATTGGTCATGAACACCACACCTAGGGAAGGTGTCTTGACCGTGAAACCCATAAAACATACCCTAGGTTACGACCTAGGTCAAGACAACACATAAGGTACACATGGGTTGTCACACACTAAAACCTAGAAACCCTAATCACAACTAAGGGTGCCATCACTCAACCAAGGTTCAAACAAGGTGCCTACCTATTTAACTCTCATTTATATGATGTCAACAAGTATAATGAACACTCTAGAGGTGACAAATTGCAAGAAAACCCTCATATATGGGTAAATTGCATTTTAGTCTAAAACTAGCAAACATAGCTCAAACATCATTCAAACATGACCAAACTTGAAACATAAGCTTGTCACCTGATATCAAAACATCCCAAAGGATTAGAGTAAGGTTCTAAGAATTTCATTATGCAAGATAAGCACAAGTTAGCATTAAGCTAGGTCAGGGGCCTTACAAATTCCATCATGGGAGGAGGAATAGAAACCTCCACACTTGCCCCCAACACCAACCAAGTAAGGTATCCCTTCAACACCGCTCTTTTTCCACATTCTCCTCCTTCTCATCATCTTTCTCCTCTACTCACTTTCTCTTTTTGAGTTATATACCACCACATCACAGATATAAGGCTTACGCCTCATAGAATTTGACTGAGGTGCATGCCTTGATTTGCACAGATGGCCACCTTATCTTGAAGCGCATGCCTATTTTTACCATCATCACCTCTACCATTATAAAAATTCTATCATCAAGACCCCCTAAAATATATATCATTGTGACTTTGTCTCACATAATGTTGCCTCTTCCCATGAACCCCTACCATGACCGCTCATATTGATATTTGATGCAAAAATCATGTATTTGGTTCCTAAGCCTACCATTGTTGATTCATAGAGACATGATCTTAGAAGTGTCTCACAAAAGTCAAAATGTTGCATGATATTCAAGGTAGAAGTAGCAACTTGAGGCTTTGGCTTCTTACTCACGAAATCTCTTTTAATTTGGCAACTTCCAAAAACATGTATGTAATAAAATAATATTTATTTGATGTGTCTAAAACAATCACAAAGAACTCTCTTTTATAGGATAATAGAGTAGGTGAAAATTAGAAACAAGAGATATGGGATAAGGAAAGTAAAAATATGGATCTTTGATTGAAGAAGAAATATGTAAGAAAAGTTACAATGATTAGAGGCGCAATCAAGCAAGAAATCTAATAGAGGAAAAATCATTGAAAATCGTCGAGAGATGAGGGAGTTAGGTTATGAGAGAAAAGAAAGGTAAATATCCCTCACTGTACGCCTGAACTCTATCTCCTACCCAAGGTAGGTGACGAGTTGATCACCATTATATTATGATCTAACAGTGTGCACCAAATGCACATCAAATATAAATCTGGAAAACATTAAAGCCTAGCATGACAACCCAGTAATTCTGGATATTCTGTGTGACATATATCAAATTGGAAACTTAGGAAAATCAATAATATTAACCTAAATATCAAGCATATTAAGGTTATTTTAATGTCTTTTCTATCCTATCTCAATTACTTTATCAACCAATCACCACTCAAGATGAAATTTCATATATAGTCCAAATTAAAGCACTTATAATTCAATTATCAAATAATTCTTCACATTTAGGAATCTTTTGTATGTCACTCAATTTATTTGAGTCCTTTTAGTACTATCTTGTTAATTTTCTTCATAACTCACTTATGGCAACTAGAAACATCCAATCGTGGTGAAATTTGGCATATAGCCTCATTGTGATATTTATAATCTGGATTTGCCATAAGTTCACTTTTTGAGCCATTATCTACTTTATTTAATATGTTAGAATTTAACTTATATTTTTCTTTGCTTAAAACGATCAATGCATCTATGAGTATTTAATCAATGTAAAACTTGGCTCATAAGTAAACAAAAGCATGAACATCTTGAGTATATGTGTATTTTGTTCTTTTTAGACTATTTATTGGGTTATATCATGATTGGAACTCAAATATGTTATTTCTATATTTATTTACCAAGTAAATATTTATGTATAACATCTTGATATTAAATTCCTTTTTAGGATTATCTTCACATGATTGAATTTCTTTAACTCTTGCATGTAACCACTTTCATTATTTAATTCAAGTTTCCCATTTAAAGATATTTAGTGATATTTTACTTTCCAATAGAAACAAACCAATTATCCACTATTCTATATACCTTTTTATGGCTATTAGGGTGGTTTCCACCATTCTTGTTGAGAGAAGACGCTCTACAACAATTTATACATCATTAAACTAATTAGTTTAGTTAACGATATTTGCTATGATATTCATGTATTATTTATTATACAAAATTTGTATGCCTTATATTTTTGTAAGGGAAACTAAATTATATTTCACCTTTTATTAATATTTCTCAAGTCCAGATAGGTACAACTGATACCATGTTTGAGGGTTTAATCCTAAACAAAATTTAAAATCATCTAAATTTTAAAGTTAGGTTTTTTAAGATTAAGAGGACAGATTACGGTATGTTACAACACTCCACCCCTTAAAGAGGATTTCATCCCTAAAATTCAACCACCAATACGCTAACAACTAACTACCTTCCGCCCCTTGAAATATTTAACATAATAAGTAAAACTAAATAACTCTTAAAAATATTAGGATTACATATTCATCTTTTAGTTGTAAAAACTATGTGTATTTATATTGTTTATTGGTCATGCATCCAACTAATAGATCATATCTACTTATTATTGAATTATAATTCATTGTGCTTCTAACCTAACAACCCTGATATTCAGATGAGCATAAAAAGATTCATTAGATACAACTCTCCACAACTTAGGGGGAGTTGAATGGTATAATAGAGCTCGCCAACATAGATCTTAACGGTAACATGGAGGCTAATTTCTTTTTGCAACTGAGAAGACACTAAAGATTCCAATATAATTTGCAGAGTAAAGGGTGAACGAGACTGATGAACTATAACATAGCACCAACAACTATCACAATGTTGCGGAAGATATCCACAATACATAGACGGAGAGGGAGATTAGAAATGCATATCCAGCTGCACCTCCCCTGAATGTAGGAGCACTTAAAAATATTGGTTTGGACAAATTTCCCATCTCAAGGGATGGTACTAGTGAGTTCGGCGAGATGATCAAGTTTTATAAGGGTAAATGAGTTGGGGGCTAGAGAGTATGTTTGGGCGGTTTATGGTGAAGCCAGGTATACTGAAACCCGTCCAGTTAGGACCGTCAAATTTTGTCCGAACCCGTGAATCTAATTCCGTTCGATCCGGAAAAAACTGATTTTGATTTTAGATTTTATCAATCCGGCTTAGTTTCAGATTTGAATATTGATGTTTGGATTGAAACTGGATCGGTTCTGGGGGGTTATTTGTTCAACCCGGATTAAATCCAAGTTGACAAAAAAAAGTTCTTATCATGTACAAATTACTACATATCATGTATAATTAATAAAATTATATGATCAAATTCGGTTTCGGATTTCATATTATGAAACTGGGTCCGGTTCCGGACATGTCACTTTGTAAAAAAATTGGATTTGGATTGTTTCAGGTTGAGCTGATATGTATCAACCCGATTTTTTTTTACTTGGAACCGACCCGAAATTCGATTTGTGACACCCTTACGCCCAGTGTCCCGGTGATATCAAGGATATTAACAAAACTTTATCTAGGAAATTTTGAATTTGTGACCTAACTTTGAGATTCTCCTCAATGGTGTTGATCTTGAGGTTGAGCATGTTGTTCGGCATTGTTAGCATGCCAACCACTTTGGCCCTCCATCTCCCCACTTCTGGGTCCATCTTTAATGAGGAAGTTGGTAAGTTTGTGGTATGTAACCATATTAAGGCTCCATTTGGCAATACGATTATTTTAACCGCAATCATACATCTATGATGAACCACCGTGTAAAATTGGTCCGGTGGATAATCTCAATTGTGTAATCGTAGATGAGTGTTAAAGTATATAAAAATTTACCGTTTGTTATATGATGTTTCAATGCTGATATTTTAGCTACCCACAACTGCTTTTTAGTGTTCCACCGCTACTGTATCTGAAGTACTCGCGCTACCAAAAGCTGCCTAACACAAATCTAAGCAGACGCACTTGCCAACTAGCTCAGTTGGTTAAGCCTGCTGCTTGTGAAGTGCAGGTTGCGGGTTCGAATCTCAGCGAACTCATTAGAGTACTACAAGAAGGGATTATAACCATCGGTGTAGCTGATGGCGTTCTCTCTCTCCTGTTACCTTGGACAGGGGTGAAATTCTCTACTTCCAAAAAAAAAACAAATCTAAGCAGATCAGCTGAAGAGGGCACCGAGTGTGGCAAGCCAGAGATCACACAAGCAGCCACGTCGCAATCCTCACTCATTGAATTGGGAAATGCATAAGCAAATGCAGGTGGGAATCAGCTGAAACAGTCTGCTATTGCTTGACCTGAATACATTAACAACGGAAACGGCTGAAATGGGATAG
>OY856412.1:739128271-739163271 GCA_963693085.1 Alisma plantago-aquatica | reverse complement strand
GATAAATTTGTTGAGATGCCCATCAGAACATAGTTCACAAGGCGAGATCAAGTCATTGAAGCAATATCTCACATAGCTTACATGTCCTGCCCTACATGAAGGGACCTGCAACAATAGGGAGTCCACACTAATCAGATGTATACACTACTTATGTATATTAGAATGCAGTCAACTGAAACTTTTGTTAATGCCTTGAAATCACCAAGTCTGTTACCTTTATAAAATCATTGATATGCCAATCAGAACACAGTTCATAATCCGATATCAAGTCATTGAAGCCATATCTCACATAACATACATGTGTTGTCCTACATGAAGGGACCTGTACCTGCAACAAGATTTGTAACCAAGTAAACATTAAATCCTTAAAGGGTATATACATAATATAAAGGATCGTAAAGGCCAAATCATTTAGGGACCAATAGAGACCCTAAGGCTGCCCTGTGTCTATATAAATGCTAAGAAGAACATGGAACAGAAGCATATTCTAAACACACTTGTTCATAGGGATTTTAGATGAAGTTAGAAAGGATTAGAACCATGTCATTAACATTTGAATAAATTGGCCTAATATAATGAACCTAAGTTGACCTAGACTACACATGCTAAGAATAACATGGAATAGAAGCATAACATATAGACACATGTTCATAGGGACTTTAGATATGTATTAATGCCTTGAAATCACAAATCTGATACCTTGATAAATTTGTTGAGATGCCCATCAGAAAATAGTTGACAAGGTGAGATCAAGTCATTGAAGCAATATCTCACATAGCTTACATGTCCTGCCCTACATGAAGGGACCTGCAACAATAGGGAGTCCACACTAATCAGATGTATACACTACTTATCTACATTAGAATGCAGTCATCTAAAACTTTTATTAATACCTTGAAATCACCCAGTCTGTTACCTTTATAAAATCGTTGATATGCCAATCAGAATACCGTTCATAATCCGATATCAAGTCATTGAAGCCAGATCTCACATAACATACATGTGCTGCCCTACATGAAGGGACCTGTACCTGCAACAATATTTGTGACCAAGTAAACATTAAATCCTTTAAGGGTATATACATAATATAAAGGATCGTAAAGGCCAAATCATTTAGGAACCAATAGAGACCCTAAGGCTGCCCTTTGTCTATATAAATGCTAAGATGAACATGGAACATAAGCATAATCTAAACACACATGTTCATAGGGATTTTAGATGAAGTTAGAATGGATTAGAACCATGGCATTAGCATTTGATAAAATTGGCCTAATCTAATGAACCTAAGTTGACCTAGACTACACATGCTAAGAATAACATGGAATAGAAGCATAACATATAGACACATGTTCATAGGGACTTTAGATATGTATTAATGCCTTGAAATCACAAATCTGATACCTTGATAAATTTGTTGAGATGCCCATCAGAACATAGTTCACAAGGCGAGATCAAGTCATTGAAGCAATATCTCACATAGCTTACATGTCCTGCCCTACATGAAGGGACCTGCAACAATAGGGAGTCCACACTAATCAGATGTATACACTACTTATGTATATTAGAATGCGGCCAACTAAAATTTTTATTAATGCCTTGAAATCACCAAGTCTGTTACCTATATAAAATCATTGATATGCCAATTAGAACATAGTTCATAATCCGATATCAAGTCATTGAAGCCAGATCTCACATAACATACATGTGTTGCCCTACATGAAGGGACCTGTACCTACAACAAGATTTGTGACCAAGTAAACATTAAATCCTTAAAGGGTATATACATAATATAAAGGATCGTAAAGGACAAATCATTTAGGGACCAATAAAGACCCTAAGGCTGCCCTGTGTCTATATAAATGCTAAGAAGAACATGGAACAAAATCATAATCTAAACACACTTGTTCATAGGGATTTTAGATGAAGTTAGAATGTATTAGAACCATGCCATTAGCATTTGAATAAATTGGCCTAATCTAATGAACCTAAGTTGACCTAGACTACACATGCTCAGAATAACATGGAATAGAAGCATAACCTATAGACACATGTTCATAGGGATATTCGATATGTATTAATGCCTTGAAATCACAAACCTGTTACTTTGATAAATTTGTTGAGATGCCCATCAGAACATAGTTGACAAGGCGAGATCAAGTCGTTGAAGCAATATCTCACATAGCTTACATGTCCTGCCCTACATGAAGGGAACAACAATAGAGAGTCCACACTAATTAGATATATACACTACTTATCTATATTAGAATGCGGTCATCTAAATTTTTTATTAATGCCTCAAAATCACTAAGTCTGTTACCTTTATAAAATCGTTGATATGCCAATCAAAACACAGTACATAATCCGATATCAAGTCATTGAAGCCAGATCTCACATAACATACATGTGCTGCCCTACATGAAGGGACCTGTACCTGCAACAAGATTTGTTACGAAGTAAACATTAAATCCTTAAAGGGTATATACATAATATAAAGGATCGTAAAGGCCAAATCATTTAGGGACCAATAAAGACCCTAAGGCTGCCCTGTGTCAATATAAATGCTAAGAAGAACATGGAACAGAAGCATAATCTAAACACACATGTTCATAGGGATTTTAGATGAAGTTAGAATGGTTTAGAACCATGGCATTATCATTTGAATAAATTGGCCTAATCTAATGAACCTAAGTTGACCTAGACTACACATGCTAAGAATTACATGGAATAGAAGCATAACCTATAGACACATGTTCATAGGGATTTTAGATATGTAATAATGCCTTGAAATCACAAATCTCTTACCTTGATAAATTTCTTGAGAAACAACTAGATGCCTTGCATGAAGGGACCTCTACCTGCTTAAATATAGACCCAAGGGCCAACTTGTGGTTATATATATTAGGGCACCGATACATGCATCAATAGGGATCCCCAGTAATCAAGTGTATACACTACTTATGTATCTTACAAAGTGGTCATCAAAATTCTTAGTAAACACCTAAAATCACCAAGTTGTTACCTTCATCAATGTGTTGATATGTCGATCAGAAAAACTATTGACAAACCTTGATCAAATCATAGCTTACGTATGTATGCAACAAGATAAGGCCATAGTTACCAAATGTATTAAGCAACCAATAAGAAATTATAACCTTAAAAAGTAAGACACTCGACTTCCCAGTTCAGATGGTGGTCTGGGATAGAACAATATACGCACAACATAGGATTTCCTATTCAATCAAATATATACCTCACCAATTTCAAGCAAACAATATTTTTAGATGCTTAATAAAATTACTACAATTATTTCTAATTACCTTATTTTAGAAAAAAATGACCTTTTGATGCCTCAATCTTACAAGAGAATTACATACACTGCAATCCACTATTCTCAAATGTAATTAGTACCCAAGTAGAAAGTAAAACACCTAATAAGTATGTGCATCATAGAAACATAGATTACAGTTGGAAGGACACAACTATACGAAACATAGATTCCCATATGCTTATATAACACATCCTAATCAGTCAATAGGATCTGTATGAACTTTGGAATCATTTTTTCATGCATGCTAAATAAAATCTAAGAAAATGAGTAATGGCCTATGAATGTTTCACATGCTAATTTGGTTTTTTAAGATAGCTAAAGTACACATTTCTGCCAAACATAGATTCCTAGATGCTTATATAACTCAACCTAAGAACATATACACAAAAAATATTTCTAAATAGCCTTGCAAATTAGGCTAGGTATGAAATGGATCACAAATATGTCTGGTAAATATAAGAACATACCCTTATGTAGCTCAATCTCACTAGAGACATGCATGCCCTGTAATCCACTATTATCTAATGTAATTAGTACCCAAGTAGAAAGTAAAACACCTAATAATTACTCACATTCTACGATTTCACCCCAAATAAGATATGTTTTCCCTAAATAAGACTATTTCTTCCACGAAGCAGACCTATAAACCATATGTAAATTTGATTTTGACATAAGAAACCATAAAAGAAATGGTTTATTTTGAAAATAAAGATTTTTCTGAATTTCTATTGATGCAAAAAATATAAGATTTAAGCCTTTATTTTGGCAGTTGAACATATTTCAAAGGAAAATAGTACCAAAACCTACATATCAACGTCTAATTGTCCATTAGGATTTTTATTACAGTTGAAACACACTGTTCTACCGAATATAGATTTTGATATACTTATATAACACACCATGTTAAAATTAACTGTAAACAATATCAAAGGACATAAATGATGGCCACATTCAGATAAAGAAATTAACATCACATGCATAGAAATTTATGAGATGACATTGCCAACACACAAGCATATTCATATAAAATTATGACACTTGGCTTCACAGTTGAGATGGTATTCTGGGATAGAACAGTGTAAGGCTCAAAATAGGATTTCCCATTCAATCAAAATATACCTCGCCAAGTTTTAGGAAAAAATATTTTCAGATGCTTAATAAAATTACTGAAATTATTTCTAATCACTTTGCATATTATAGGGTATGTATAAGACAAGCATGAGCACATTAATCAACACCACATGCAATACCTCAGCTTGACCTAAATCTGATATATTTTCTATAGCTCAGATAGACCTAAATCAGACATGCAATAGCTCAGATTGACATAGATCAGATTGTAAATCTACCTCACCTAAAATTACTTATCTTCTTTGTATCGAAATCATACCAAGAAATCCAGCATACACATACAAAGCAATATCTCATTTCAAGCTAAAGAAGGAGCAACACTGAAGATATCTTCAGACCCACAATCATCAACCAATTGAAACGGTAGACAGAACCTTAGATACGCGAGCATCAGCGGACAAGAAGAGCGAATAATTAGGGTTAGGTAGGGGAATGAGAAGGAGTGAGACACATAGAAATTGGACATTTATAATTAGGAGTGAGACACACAATATCTGACGTGATCTACTCTTAGAACCACAAATCCAGGGATATATAATTAGGGCATAGAGAAATTGGGCTAAGGTTGTGATGCATGTCTGTGAGAAATAGAAACCATGAAGAAATGAGTTGATATATTTTCTATAGATCAAATAGACCTAAATCAGACATGCAATAGCTCAGATTGACATAGATCAGGTTGTAAATCTACCTCACCTAAAATGACATATCTTCTTTGTATCAAAATCATACCAAGAAATCCAACATACACGTACAAAGAAATATCTCATTTCAAGCCAAAGAAGGAGCAGCACTGAAGATATCTTCAGACCCACAAGCATCAAGCAATTGGAAAGGTAGACAGAGCCTTAGATATACGAGCATCAACCGACTAGAAGAGTAAATAATTAGGGCTAGGTAGGGGAATGAGAAGGAGTGAGACACATAATATCTGACGTGATCTACTCTTGGAACCACAAATCTAGGGATATATAATTAGGGCATAGAGAAATTGGGATAGAGTAGTGATGAATGTTTGTGAAAAACATAAATCATGAAAAAATCAATTGTCAGAAAACAAATCGAACTGCAGGGAGGCCTCTGCTCTCAGTTTAGGTCACCAGAGCAGTCCAAATCATCATTATTGCGATTAGGGCACGAAGAAGCTTGGGGGTCAGGGAGTGCTAAAATGAAGAAATCGGTTGTCGGAAACACAAATGGAACCAGAGTGAGAAATGGAAGAGTCTGTTGTCGGGTTCGGGCACCAGAGTAGGCCACGAAGAAGCTTGGGGGTCAGGGAGTGCTAAAATGACGAAATCAGTTGATGGAAATGAAAAATAAACTAGGTGGAGGAAATACATTTCCTGGCAGTGGCGCCAGCAAGAAGGGAAGCAGTGGTCGGAGAAGATCCTAAGAGCTGTCGGCATTAGAGAGCTCAACATTGTTGGTGGCATTTGGCATCGTTGGGGTTGGAGGTTAGACCATCATGCTGACCAGACTGTCGGAAGGGTTGAGTTGCATCTGTGGTGTTGGGACTCGGAAGGGAAGGGCAGAGTGGCTGATGTGATTAGGTTGCAGAGTATTTGAGAGAATGGAGATGGTGAGAAACCTAGAACTGGTGCCTGGTGGAGGTCAGAGAGGATGGAGACGGTGAGAACCCTAAATCTGGTGGAAATCGGAGAGTGATACGGTGAGCATGGAAACCCTAGATCACCCGAGCGAGAAGATGGAGTTTCGAGAAATAGGGTTCAGGGTTAAGAAATAGAGAGTCGAGAGAGAGGGCGGTTGGATAAGGAATGGAAAGACGTGTGGGGGTGGTTTTATGCTGAAGGGCATCGTTTAATGAGAAGGATGGGAATAAGGGGTCAACTTATGTATACTCGATAATTTTTTATCACCAAATGTTGACAAAATTTGCAAACTGTCTGAATCGAACACATTCACTTTTTATTTTGATTTGTCGTACGAGAATTTAAGATAATAAAATAATAAGTCATATCACTGCATATAGAATCCTTCTCATTGTTTGCACTTTCCAAAATGAAGAAGTCGTACAAACTATGGTGGAAACCTGCCTATCTTCTAGCACTACATTTCAAAGTTGTTACACACTTGCTTCATGTCTTACTTCAATAGAGTCACATAGATCTCAACGATTTGAAAGAACATATATTTACAGTTATGATTTGAGGTCCTTTCAACGGATGCTTAGATACCATCGTCGAATGGTTATTAGAAGTAGACAGATGCATAGGGGTTCCAGATGTGAAGGTGGTGGAGAACTTATTGCAAGATATGCTACAATTTATAATAGTTTGCCACCCTATATGAAGTTAAGGATTGATATGCACCCATATTTTGACGGATTCAATGAAGTTATTCAAGTTCTCACTGAAGCTTTGGACTCCACACTTGGTCAAAGAGCATTATTTCATCATGTTATCTCGAATGATAACAACTTCCAACATCATGTGGATAATGTTATCAGTGTAATTCATAGGCGAGCAAGGCAACGGAGATTCTTGATCCAATTCTTGAAATGATGTCAAGAACAGTTGAACGATGTTTCAACAAATTCATTAGAACAACCGAGCACTTCCTATCTTCCTCGGAATGGCAGTGATCCCAATGGAGATCTGATGCAGCCCTATTTTAGGGCTTCATCTTGTGTTATTTTGCTCTTCAATCACGTCTATACTTGTTAGATTGCATGTCATTCCCCCTAATATGCTTATTTGTATAAAACGCACTTATGGACATCATTTGCATGTTTTTCAGGCATTTGGACCACACTTGATGGAAGAGAGAGAGAAGGAGTGATCCAAGGGTTCCTCTGCCCTTAGAGAGGCCCAAAGTGAAGTCCGAGGCTCCCTCAACCTACCCTTAATGGCCAAAGATCATTTGAAGAAAAGATGTCCAAGAAAATCCAAAGATCCAAGTCAAAGTGCTGCCCCAGGACTCAGCACGGCCGTGGTACAACAAAACGGCCGTGCTAGGTCACTTAGAAATCGACAGGTTCAACCTCCAAATCAAGCAGAAGGCAGCACGGCCGTGGTGGAACAAAACGGCCGTGCCAGTGACAGACACCACGGCCGTGCACCACAAAACGGCTGTGGCGCAGAAGAGCAAAACGGCTGTGCAACAGTACCACGACCACATCAACCAGGACCACCACGGCCGTTCCAGCCACCACGGCCGTGGCACACCACCTCCACCACGGCCGTGTTAACCCACCACGGCCGTGGCCGTTTTGACAAAAACCCTGTAACTGTGCAATTTTAATTCCCACGACCGTGCCCCTACACCACGACCGTGGCCTACCCTTCCCACCATGGTCGTGGTACCCCACCACGGCCGTGCTACTCATAGAATCCAGCCTTTTTTCCACTACTTTCCCCATTTTGCCCCTAACTTAACCTAGTGATTCCCCCACACCTATATATACCTAGGTGGCGGATGGGGCATGAGGTTGGCTACCTTCTACTCCCATTTTCGCTCCCAAATCGCCACCCACTCCATTCCACTCCCTATCCACCTCAAATCCACTCCATTTCACCATTTCCACCACATAACCCCCCATATCTAAGCCTTCCATCCACTTCCCACCATCATCCCACTCCATTCCATCCAAGGAGAAGAAGGAGGACGTCCCTGCAGTTGCTGGAGAGGAGGACTTCTTCGTCTACACCGAGCTCCATGGCTTCCTCTACCTCTTTCTCCTTTCTTTTTGTATTTTCCATTTCTATGAGTAGCTAGGCCCCTTGGGTGGGCTGTTTGGGGGAAAATATGTTACTTTGATACCATGTTGGGGGAAAATGAAATGTAAACTTTGTAATTTCATTTGTTAATGATTATATTCTATTTGCATCTCTTTCTCCATGAACTTCTTGTTGGGTTGTGTGTGAAATCACCTAGGAATTCAGGCAAATTGCTTGTATGTGTGAATTTTGGGATTTGCCCCTAGGTCCAATTCTTGGATCCCTAGGTTGCCTCCCATGTTCCTACATCCTAATCAATCTCCCTAAACCTAAGTGAGAGATCTAAGTAGCTAGATTAGGTAATTCTAGTTTAATTAGCATGGAGCCTTCTCAAGGCTAGAATGTGGGGGAATTGGGGTCCAAAACCCTAATCTCACCTCCCCATTACTACCCTCGGCCCCTAATTGCCCTAGGAATGCCTAATCTAGAAACCTAGACTTGATTAGACTCTAATTGATTTGAACCTAATCCCTAACCCAATTGAGCCTCGTAAGGGTAGTAGGGGGTGTTAGGGACTAGTTCCCCTATGCACAACCTAGCATATCCATGGCCAGTTAGTAGCTTAGGTCAATTCATTAGAATCTAACTTGTTGTTTGGTTTGGATAATATAAATGGAATCATAATGTTCATATGTCACCCCCCAACTTAAGTGATAAGTTCATACCCCTAAACAACCCACACATCTCTTTACAACTTAAAACCATAGTTTTGTGCTTGCTTAGCTTAGTGAGTTCTTTTCTTTCTTAGTTAGCTTCTTGCCTTGCTCTTGCCTTGTCTATGCTAGTTTAGTTCTTTAATTGCTCTTTTGCTTCTCTATTGCTTGCCTTAGTGTAAATTGTCATTTCATACCTAGCTTAGTCCTTCCTTGCTTGAGGAGATATGACCTTTGTTTGAGCAGTTGGCTAAAGGATCAAGAATTCGATCTTCTAGCATGATGAATGAAAGAGGGTATGCCTTTGGTGTGACACCCCCTACTCATGATGACTCAAGCCCGCAAGTGATGAAGATTCTTGGTGACATGGTGAACTTCATGAAGAACCACGTGACAAATGCTCCTTGCCTCCCGGTCAATTCTATTGAGTTCTATGGGGAAGAAAAGAAGACACCTAACTCCTATAGCTACTAGGAACCACAAAGTCCCACATACAACTCAAGGTTTGAGGAAGAGGTTCTTTCTAGATTGAGAGTGTTTGATGATGTTCAAAGGGATGTTGCAAGGTTAGAAGAGAGAATAGAGCAACTATCTTCTATAATCGCTCTCCAAGAGGAAAAATTGTCTTCAAGACCCATCGTGAGCCACCATGAAGCAAGTGGACCCATACCATCTTCACAAGTTTTCTATAGTCCACCCCCCATGCAAGTGCATCCCATTCACTCCTTCCAAGGCTACCCCCAGCCTTACACTCCTCCACCACCTCCCTCACCTCAAATTTCACAAAACTTCACTTTCCAGCCCCAATTCTCTCCTCCTCCTCAATTCTCTTCTCCACCTCAATTTCAACCCCAAGTGCCAACTCCACCTCCTCCACAGTCACAACCTGCTCCCCCTCCCCATCATGAGCAAGGTAGTGTTGTGACAGTTCTAAGGAGTGGGAAAACTCTTGAGCAGCCCGCAAGTCAAAGAAAGGTTGATAAATCAAAGCAAAGGCAGCCAAGTGGTGATACTGTGATTGATATTGCCGAAGATGATGTTGTGATACTGCATGTTGAGTTTGGGATTCCATGTGATCCGCCACATACCCCTTTTGCAGGTCCTACCATCCCTAGTGTTCCGCCTCATGTTCATGAAAGTGCGGCAAAAACTAGTGATCCTCCGTTTGTAGAAGCACTAGATGATCCACCGGAATTGAAAAGGAGGCAAAAGCACAATGTTGATATTCTTGAGGTGTTTCTCCAAGTGAAGGTGAACATTCCACTTTTGGATGCTATCAAGCAAATCCCATCATATGCCAAGTTCCTCAAGAACTTATGCACTGTGAAAAGAAGGTCAACGGGGAGGATTCCAAAGAAAGTGAGATTGACTGAACAAGTGAGCTCCATCATACAACATGCCCTCCCCATAAAGAGAAAAGACCCAGGGGCCCCACTCATACCTAGTTACATAGGGGGACATCGCATAGACATGTCCTTACTTGATTTGGGATCTAGCGTGAATTTGATGCCATATCATGTCTATGTTGAGCTAGGCTTAGGCAAGATGAAGCCGGCACATTGCACTCTCCAGTTGGCGGATAGATCCATTAAAGTGCCTAGAGGTAGAGTGGATGATGTCTTGGTGATGATAGACAAGGAAAAAGGCGCGATGTTCCCGGCGGATTTCATTGTACTTGATATGGAGCAGGAGGATAGGAAGATTCCCATCATCTTGGGGAGGCCGTTCTTATCTACAGCTGATGCTGACATTCATGTACGCAGTGGCACCATGACAGTCTCATTCATGGACATGAAGATCAACATCAACATGTACAAGACCCCGACCCGGCGAGTCCAAGATAGGGATATTGGACATGGCCACTTCATAAGTCCAAATGGGCATTTGAGAGAAGGACATCAAGGTGAAGAAGTTAATGATGATTATTGTGATCAAAGGGATGAGGAAAATAGATTGAGTTCAAAGGAAGGATGCATGTTTTGCAAGAATGGACAAATGAGAATGCCAAACAGATGAAATTTGAAGAATCACCAAGAAGCCTAGCCGAAGGCAAGAAACTCAACGATTGTGGGTGGCAACCCACCTAGGTTTGGAAATTTTTGACCCAATCTACATTTTTGATACTTTTTCTTTATTTTTTAATTTTTTCCAAGAAAGCACACACACACACGTATTTGATATTTTTGTATAGTTTTGATATGTACAGGCGAGAACAGAGTGAAACGAAGAAGAATAGATGAAAGTTTGACAACACATCAATAGAATATCAACTTGAGATCTATTTTTGATGTTTGAACAAGATTCAAGTCTCCTACTGCTGTTACAGTGCCCAACACGGCCGAGGTACATCAACACGGCCGTGGTGGTACACTCACATTCAACAAGGAAATGATCAGAAAATTGAGAAAAATCGACTAAGTTTCGAACCAGGGCAGAACGGCCGTGCAAGGCAGCATGACCGTGGTGCACGAAGCCACCACAGCCGTGCCGCGCAGCACGGCTGTGCAGCAGCCCGATTCCAGCAGATTTAAGTCAGAATTTGCAAAACTTTTTTTCACTTGCTCATTTCTCCAAAGGACAGAATGGCCGTGCCCCGCGCCCTAGCGACCGTGCAGCGCTCCGCCCGCCCATTCCAACCCTCGAATCCCCACCAAATCACCCCCAAACCTTTCCCAATCACTCCCCTACCATTTCCACTACCTTAATATCCAGATCCCACCCATTTTCATCCACAAACGCACCACTCTCTCTCCATTCTGCCCCAACAACCCCGTTCTTCAGAGAAATCCGAAACTTTCTAATTCCACTTCATTTTTCGATCAAGAATGAAGAAGTTTGCAAGGAAGTCAGTAGAGAAGACTAGGGATGTCATCCCCTACCAAAGGAAGATAAGGAACAACCACCCCCAGTTGACGGAGGAGGAATTGGATGCCACTGTGGAGTCTATTGCTGAAGAAGCCTCCGTACAACCACAACGGGGGGCACCATCTTCGTCGCAGCCACCGCCGTCTGCCTCCTGACACTCCGTCTCATCTGAGAGACCTTCTGCCTCAGCCGCGCGGCCGTCAGTTTCAGCCGCACGACTGTTCGTATCCTCTGCGGCACAACCGCAACTCGAGCCACACCGACGACCACGTCGACGCCTCATTTTACGTGATGAAGATGATACTAATATGCCTGAAGTTGAGCAGCAACTAAGCCTGCCACAATGCCCGTTTTCACAGCCAGAGGTTACTACAGGAAGGGCAAAGGAGCCCAAGCACCCTGGATGCCTAACACGTAGAGTTCTAGCTACTCGATATGCATGCCCAGCGTCAATGGAGGCAATGGGGTTCTATGCCTATTTCCAAGAATTGATGGAAAAATTGGGGCTATTTGAGATTTTGACGCTACAACAGGAATCATACATTGAGTTAACGCAACAGTTCTTCGCCACGCTAGAGAAAGCAACAAATGATGGCGAGAATGCAATTAAGGTAACGATTGGGGACAAGAGGTGGAAGATAACCTCAGAGATGTTAAATCTGATTTTTGCCCCACGTGGAGAGATGGATGCCCTCCTAGATGGAGGAAGGACAGAAAATGACTCTAGTTCTACGTATCCAGCCATGTGGAAGTGCTTCACCGGCCAAAGTACATTTGTAGCAGGGAAATCAAAGACAAGTGGTATTCATAGCCCATTTCTCCGCCATGTTCAGAAGGTGTTGGCAAACACCATCTTTGGAAGGTATGAAAATCAAGGCAGCTGCACCAACAAAGATCTTTTTGTGCTTGGTTGGGTGACAAAAGAGAGATATGTGAACCTGGGGGCGTTATTGATTGATCACATGAGGACAATCCCGTCCAAGAGCACAAATCCTTTTGTAATGGGAGGGATTGTAACATCTATTGTCACTGCCTTAGGACATGACATGACAGGATATACAAAGGCAGAGGGTGGCAAGTTGGTTGATTTGCACTACCTGACTCGCTCATCCATGATTACGGTTACGGACCAGAAGATCATTTACCAAATCAACCCACCCTACCTAGCAGTCACATTAGAGCTGCCATACCATACTCCTCCCCTCATGGCACAGTATGAACCAGCGCCAGATTTTCTGTAGAAGTTGAGGAGGTACAAGGAGGAGAACCCCAGGGGAGAGGCAATCCCTGAGGTGAGGTTTGCAGGGGGTTTAGGAGAGCCTTCACAGGCGGCATAGCACAGGAGGACGACAGAGGAGAGAGCGACAAGATGGGTGAGGCAAAGAGAAGAAAGAATGGGAGCGTCAGAGCCACAACAACCTTCAGTGAATGCAAATGATATGGGTACCATCCATGCACAGCTGGAGGGCATTCAGGTGACGCAGGATAGAATTTTACAGACACAGGAGGGAATTTAGAGGACTCAGGATTCCATGTGGTTGGACCACCATCATATGCATTACCAGGTCAACCACCTTTATCAGTTTCACAATGCCCACGCCCAGAGGAACCCACAGTGGGGTGAAGACTGGTGGAGTTCTTTATCAGCTTTTCAGGACAGCTATCTGCCTCCACAGTCAGACTACTGGGGCGCCTACTACAGGCAGGGAGGAGCACCTCCACCACCTCCACAGTGATCATCTACCCTATCACCCTAGACTTTAGTGTCATGCTGAGGACAACATGGTTCAAAAGTTTGGGGTGGTAGGGCGGTATGCCCTCATTCTTCTTTCACTCATTTTTTTGCATCTCATCTGCTATTTTACTTTTTGTTTGTTGTTTTTCATTTCTTTTGCTTGTCCTGCTATCTAGTCTAGAATTTTACTGCTTTGCACACCTGCATGCCATGTCATTTACTTTCTTGTCATTTTTGTTTAATTTTCAAAAATTTTGCTCTTTTGCCATGCATTGCATATCATGTAGATTTTTGGTAATTTTTGCATGTTTTAGTTAGGACTTGCTTTTTTACTGCTTTAAGTTCAATAATTTAGGCTTAGATGTGATTGAAGGCAACTTGGCACCATTTTGGCCAATTTTGCCCAAATTGGAACTTCTTGTCTAAAAATTGTGTTTTGACCCAATCTCTACTGTTTTGAATTAAAATGTTGACCTTTGACAAATGCAAGTGAATCACCATTGTTTGTTGCTAAGTGGTATCAATGTTTGACTTTTTACATGTGCATCACCTCTCTTAGGATTGTGATTGAATTGTGAAATTGAGCAAGCTTTGAACGCTTAGTGTTTGTGGAATTACTTGTTTGATATATCAATTCCATTTTGTTCATTCATGTGGTGTGATATCTTGGATGAAGTGTTGGATTAATTCTCATGCATGATGTCTTATGTGGAAAATCATACCAATGACCCCTTTTTGACCCGAATATTCTTCCACCATTTTCATACCCCTCCGCCTCATAAAAAGATGCCCTAGTGCACATAATCAGCCTTGGCCACCTCCAAAAGTTTGGGGTGGCCATATCTTTATCTCCCCGCTTCACTCTATCCACCATATGCCCTATCTACACAAAGGGCAAGAAAAAGAAAAGAAAGGAAAAAGAAAAGCAAAATAAAATAAAAGGATGCTCCTGTTTAAGAGCATTCAAATAAAGAAAAGATGAGTGTGTAAAAACACTCCAAAAATCTTACCGCAACCCTTTCTTCCACTTTCATACCCATTGAGCTAGGAGACATCAAACTTAGCTCATTTTACCCTTTTCCGCAGCCACGTGGGTCATTTTGTGTGACTTGAGATATAAGATTGAATGCATGAATGTGAAACAACACTCCTAGTCATTCTTGATTAACGCCACCATGAAATGGTTTACTCGGAACTTAATGGAAGAAATATGGATAACTTGTGTATTCTATACGCTATATTTGAAGTTCATATGCTTTGTGCTCTTTTCAGGTTTGGTTTGTGAAAGCAGGAGAGGAGAGACGTGAAATGCATTCACTTAGTCATCTTTGATCCCATTCAGCAACAATCGTCTTTTATATTGCATTTGTCATTTCTTTTTGTGAAAGTTTGTAGAGAGATTGAGTTAGAGCATACTTGAGGACAAGTATGTTTCAAGTTTGGGGTGGTGATGCAACCCTATTTTAGGGCTTCATCTTGTGTTATTTTGCTCTTCAATCACATCTATACCTGTTAGATTGCATGTCATTCCCCCTAATATGCTTATTTGTATAAAATGCACTTATGGACATCATTTGCATGTTTTTCAGGCATTTGGACCACACTTGATGGAAGAGAGAGAGAAGGAGTGATCCTAGGGTTCCTCTGCCCTTGGAGAGGCCCAAAGTGAAGTCCGAGGCTCCCTCAACCTACCCTTAGTGGACAAAGATCATTTGAAGCAAAGATGTCCAAGAAAATCCAAAGATCCAAGTCAAAGTGCTGCCCCAGGACTCAGCACGGCCGTGGTACAACAAAACGGCCCTGCTAGGTCACTTAGAAATCGACAGGTTCAACCTCCAAATCAAGCAGAAGGCAACATGGCCGTGGTGGAACAAAATGGCCGTGCTAGTGACAGACACCACGACCATCCACCACAAAACGGCCGTTGTGCAGAAGAGCAAAACGGCCGTGCAGCAGTACCACGACCACATCAACCAGGACCACCACGACCGTTCCAGCCACCATGGCCGTGGCACACCACCTCCACCACGACCGTGGCACACCACCTCCACCACGGCCGTGTTAACCCACCACGGCCATGGCCGTTTTGACAAAAACCCTGTAACTGTGCAATTTTAATTCCCACGACTGTGCCCCTACACCACAACCGTGGCCTACCCTGCCCACCATGGCCGTGGTACCCCACCACGGCCGTGCTACTCACAGAATCCAGCCTTTTTTCCACTGCTTTCCCCATTTTGCCACTAACTTAACCTAGTGCTTCCCCCACACCTATATATACCTAGGTGGTGGCTGGGGCATGAGGTTGGCTACCTTCTACTCCCATTTGCGCTCCCAAATCGCCACCCACTCCATTCCACTCCCTATCCACCTCAAATCCACTCCATTTCACCATTTCCACCACATAACCCCCCATATCTAAGCCTTCCATCCACTTCCCACCATCATCCCACTCCATTCCATCCAAGGAGAAGAAGGAGGACGTCCCTGCAGCTGCTGAAGAGGAGGACTTCTTTGTCTACACCGAGCTCCATGGCTTCCTCTTACCTCTTTCTCCTTTCTTTTTGTATTTTCCATTTCTATGAGTAGCTAGGCCCCTTGGGTGGGCTGTTTGGGGGAAAATATGTTACTTTGATACCATGTTGGGGGAAAATGACATGTAAACTTTGTAATTTCATTTGTTAATTATTATATTCTATTTGCATCTCTTTCTCCATGAATTGCTTGTCGGTTTGTGTGTGAAATCACCTAGGAATTTAGACAAATTGCTTGTATGTGTGAATTTTGGGATTTGCCCCTAGGTCCAATTCTTGGATCCCTAGGTTGCCTCCCATCTTCCTACATCCTAATCAATCTCCCTAAACCTAAGTGAGAGATCTAAGTAGCTAGATTAGGTAATTCTAGTGCAATTAGCATGGAGCCTTCTCAAGGCTAGAATGTGGGGGAATTGGGGTCCAAAACCCTAATCTCACCTCCCCATTACTACCCTCGGCCCCTAATTGCCTTAGGAATGCCTAATCTAGAAACCTAGACTTGATTAGACTCTAATTGATTTGAACCTAATCCCTAACCCAATTGAGCCTCATAAGGGTAGTAGGGGGTGTTAGGGACTAGTTCCCCTATGCACAACCTAGCATATCCATGGCCAGTTAGTAGCTTAGGTCAATTCATTAGACTCTAACTTGTTGTTTGGTTTGGATAATCTAAATGGAATCATAATGTTCATATGTCACCCCCCAACTTAAGTGATAAGTTCATACCCCTAAACAGCCCACACATCTCTTTACTGCTTAAACCCATAGTTTTGTGCTTGCTTAGCTTAGTGAGTTCTTTGTTTTCTGAGTTAGCTTCTTGCCTTGCTCTTGCCTTGTCTATGCTAGTTTAGTTCTTTAATTGCTCTTTTGCTTCTCTATTGCTTGCCTTAGTGTAAATTGTCGTTTCATACCTAGCTTAGTCTTTCCTTGCTTGCTTAGCCTTAATCTAACCTAGGGTTAACATAGATTTCATTCTCGCCTTTAATTGCTTGCTTGTTTATCCTTAGTTTAACAATCTAAACAACCTTTAAACCCTTAACCCTATATATATATATATATATATATATATATATATATATATATATATATATAGACACACACACACACAGATATATATATATATATATATATATATATATATATATATATATATATATATATATATATATATATATATATATATATATATATATATATATATATATATATATATATATATATATATATATATATATATATATATATACCCAAACACACACACATACACACAAACACACACACACACACAGATATATATATATATATATGTATATATATATATACTGTAACATCTCCGAATTTTCTAAATTGGCCTAATCTAATGAATCTAAGTTTACCTAGACTCCACATGCTAAGAATAACATGGAATAGAAGCATAACATATATACACATGTTCATAGGGACTTTAGATATGTATTAATGCCTTGAAATCACAAATCTGATACCTTGATAAATTTGTTGAGATGCCCATCAGAACATAGTTGACAAGGCGAGATAAAGTCATTGAAGCAATAACTCACATAGCTTAGATGTCCTGCCCTACATGAAGGGACCTGCAACAATAGGGAGTCCACACTAATCAGATGTATACACTACTTTTGTATAAAATCATTGATATGCCAATCAGAACACAGTTCATAATCCGATATCAAGTCATTGAAGCCAGATCTCACATAACATACATGTGTTGCCCTACATGAAGGGACCTGTACCTGCAACAAGATTTGTGACCAAGCAAACATTAAATCCTTAAAGGGTATATACATAATATAAAGGATCGTAAAGGCCAAATCATTCAGGGACCAATAGAGACCCTAAGGCTGCCCTGTGTCTATATAAATGCTAAGAAGAACATGGAACATAAGCATAATCTAAACACACTTGTTCATAGGGATTTTAGATGAAGTTAGAATGGATTAGAACCATGGCATTAACATTTGAATAAATTGGCCTAATCTAATGAACCAAAGTTGACCTAGAATACACATGCTAAGAATAACATGGAATAGAAGCATAACATATAGACACATGTTCATAGGGACTTTATATATGTATTAATGCCTTGAAATCACAAATCTGATACCTTGATAAATTTGTTGAGATGCCCAGGAGAACATAGTTGACAAGGCGAGATCAAGTCATTGAAGCAATATCTCACATAGCTTACATGTCCTGCCCTACATGAAGGGACCTTCCACAATAGGGAGTCCACACTAATCAGATGTATACACCACTTATCTATTTATAATGAGGTCATATAAATTTTTTATTAATACCTTTAAATCACCAAGTTTGTTACCTTTATAAAATTGTTGATATGCCAATCAGAACACAGTTCATAATCCGATATCAAGTCATTAAAGCCAGATCTCACATAACATACATGTGATGCCCTACATGAAGGGACCTATACCTGCAATAAGATTTGTGACCAAGTAAACATTAAATCCTTAAAGGGTATATACATAATATAAAGGATCGTAAAGGCCAAATCATTTCAGAACCAATAGAGACCCTAAGGCTGCCCTGTGTCTATATAAATGCTAAGAAGAACATGGAACAAAAGCATAATCTAAACACACATGTTCATAGGGATTTTAGATGAAGTTAGAATGGATTAGAACCATGGCATTAGCATTTGAATAAATTGGCCTAATCTAATGAACCTAAGTTGACATAGACTACACATGCTAAGAATAACATGGAATAGAAGCATAACATATAGACACATGTTCATAGGGACTTTTGATATGTATCAATGCCTTGAAATCACAAATCTGATACCTTGATAAATTTGTTGAGATGCCCATCAGAACATAGTTCACAAGGCGAGATCAAATCATTGAAGTAATATCTCACATAGCTTACATGTCCTGCCCTACATGAAGGGACCTGCAACAATAGGGAGTCCACACTAATTAGATGTATACACTACTTATGTATATTAGAATGCGGTCAATTGAAATTTTTATTAATGCCTTGAAATCACCAAGTCTGTTACCTTTATAAAATCATTGATATGCCAATCAGAACACAATTCATAATCCGATATCAAGTCATTTAAGCCATATCTAACATAACATACATGTGTTGTCCTACATGAAGGGACATGTACCTGCAACAATATTTGTGACCAAGTAAACATTAAATCCTTAAAGGGTATATACATAATATAAAGGATCGTAAAGGCCAAATCATTTAGGGACCAATAGAGACCCTAAGGCTGCCCTGTGTCTATATAAATGCTAAGAAGAACATGGAACAAAAGCATAATCTAAACACACTTGTTCATAGGGATTTTAGATGAAGTTAGAAAGGATTAGAACCATGGCATTAACATTTGAATAAATTGGCCTAATATAATGAACCTAAGTTGACCTAGACTACACATGCTAAGAATAACATGGAATAGAAGCATAACATATAGACACATGTTCATAGGGACTTTAGATATGTATTAATGCCTTGAAATCACAAATCTGATACCTTGATAAATTTGTTGAGATGCCCATCAGAAAATAGTTGACAAGGTGAGATCAAGTCATTGAAGCAATATCTCACATAGCTTACATGTCCTGCCCTACATGAAGGGACCTGCAACAATAGGGAGTCCACACTAATCAGATGTATACACTACTTATTTATATTAGAATGCAGTCATCTAAAATTTTTATTAATACCTTGAAATCACCAAGTCTGTTACCTTTATAAAATCGTTGATATGCCAATCAGAACACAGTTCATAATCCGATATCAAGTCATTGAGGCCAGATCTCGCATAACATACATGTGCTGCCCTACATGAAGGGACCTGTACCTGCAATAAGATTTGTGACCAAGTAAACATTAAATCCTTAAAGGGTATATACATAATATAAAGGATCGTAAAGGCCAAATCATTTAGGAACCAATAGAGACCCTAAGGCTTCCCTTTGTCTATATAAATGCTAAGAAGAACATGGAACAGAAGCATAATCTAAACACACATGTTCATAGGGATTTTAGATGAAGTTAGAATGGATTAGAACCATGACATTAGCATTTGAATAAATTGGCCTAATCTAATGAACCTAAGTTGACCTAGACTATACATGCTAAGAATAACATGGAATAGAAGCATAACATATAGACACATGTTCATAGGGACTTTAGATATGTATTAATGTCTTGAAATCACAAATCTGATACCTTGATAAATTTGTTGAGATGCCCATCAGAACATAGTTGACAAGGCAAGATCAAGTCATTGGAGCAATATCTCACATAGCTTAGATGCCCTGCCCTACATGAAGGGACCTGCAACAATAGGGAGTCCACACTAATCAGATGTATACACTACTTATGTATATTAGAATGCAGCCAACTAAATTTTTTATTAATGCCTTGAAATCACCAAGTCTGTTACCTTTATAAAATCATTGATATGCCAATCAGAACATAGTTCATAATCCGATATCAAGTCATTGAAGCCAGATCTCACATAACATACATGTGTTGCCCTACATGAAGGGACCTGTACCTGCAACAAGATTTGTGACCAAGTAAACATTAAATCCTTAAAGGGTATATACATAATATAAAGGATCGTAAAGGCCAAATCATTTAGGGACCAATAAAGACCCTAAGGCTGCCCTGTGTCTATATAAATGCTAAGAAGAACATGGAACAAAAGCATAATCTAAACACACTTGTTCATAGGGATTTTAGATGAAGTTAGAATGTATTAGAACCATGGCATTAGCATTTGAATAAATTGGCCTAATCTAATGAACCTAAGTTGACCTAGACTACACATGCTAAGAATAACATGGAATAGAAGCATAACCTATAGACACATGTTCATAGGGATATTAGATATGTATTAATGCCTTGAAATCACAAACATGTTACTTTGATAAATTTGTTGAGATGCCCATCAGAACATAGTTGACAAGGTGAGATCAAGTCGTTGAAGCAATATCTCACATAGCTTACATGTCCTGCCCTACATGAAGGGACCTACAACAATAGGGAGTCCACACTAATTAGATATATACACTACTTATCTATATTAGAATGCGGTCATCTAAAATTTTTATTAATGCCTCGAAATCACTAAGTCTGTTACCTTTATAAAATCGTTGATATGCCAATCAAAACACAGTACATAATCCGATATCAAGTCATTGAAGCCAGATCTCACATAACATACATGTGCTGCCCTACATGAAGGGACCTGTACCTACAACAAGATTTGTTACCAAGTAAACATTAAATCCTTAAAGGGTATATACATAATATAAAGGATCGTAAAGGCCAAATCATTTAGGGACCAATAAAGACCCTAAGGCTGCCCTATGTCAATATAAATGCTAAGAAGAACATGGAACAGAAGCATAATCAAAACACACATGTTCATAGGGATTTTAGATGAAGTTAGAATGGTTTAGAACCATGGCATTATCATTTGAATAAATTGGCCTAATCTAATGAACCTAAGTTGACCTAGACTACACATGCTAAGAATTACATGGAATAGAAGCATAACCTATAGACACATGTTCATAGGGATTTTAGATATGTAATAATGCCTTGAAATCACAAATCTCTTTCCTTGATAAATTTCTTGAGAAACAACTAGATGCCTTGCATGAAGGGACCTCTACCTGCTTAAATATAGACCCAAGGGCCAACTTGTGGTTATATATATGAGGGCACCAATACATGCATCAACAGGGATCCCCAGTAATCAAGTGTATACACTACTTATGTATCTTACAAAGTGGTCATCAAAATTCTTAGTAAACACCTAAAATCACTAAGTTGTTACCTTCATCAATGTGTTGATATGTCGATCAGAAAAACTATAGACAAACCTCGATCAAATCATAGCTTACGTATGTATGCAACACGATAAGACCATAGTTACCAAATGTATTAAGCAACCAATAAGAAATTATAACCTTAAAAAGTAAGACACTTGACTTCCCAGTTCAGATGGTGGTCTGGGATAGAACAATATATGCACAACATAGGATTTCCTATTCAATCAAATATATACCTCACCAATTTCAAGCAAATAATATTTTTAGATGCTTAATAAAATTACTACAATTATTTCTAATCACCTTGTTTTAGAAAAAATAGACCTTTTGATGCCTCAATCTTACAAGAGAATTACATACACTGCAATCCACTAGTCTCAAATGTAATTAGTACCCAAGTAGAAAGTAAAACACCTAATAAGTATGTGCATCATAGAAACATAGATTACAGTTAGAAGGACACAACTATACGAAACATAGATTCCCATATGCTTATATAACACATCCTAATCAGTCAATAGGATTTGTATGAACTTTGGAATCATTTTTTCATGCATGGTAAATAAAATCTAAGAACATGAGTAATGGCCTATGAATGTTTCACATGCTAATTTGGTTTTTTAAGACAGCTAAAGAACACATTTCTGCCAAACATAGATTCCTAGATGCTTATATAACTCAACCTAAGAACATATACACAAAAAATATTTCTAAATAGCCTTGCAAATTAGGCTAGGTATGAAATGGATCACAAATATGTCTGGAAAATATAAGAACATACCCTTATGTAGCTCAATCTCACTAGAGACATGCATGCCCTGTAATACACTATTATCTAATGTAATTAGTACCCAAGTAGAAAGTAAAACACATAATAATTACTCACATTCTACGATTTCACCCCAAATAAGATATGTTTTCCCTAAATAAGACTATTTCTTCCACGAAGCAGACCTATAAACCATATGTAAATTTGATTTTGACATAAGAAGCCATAAAAGAAATGGTTTATTTTGAAAATTAAGATTTTTCTGAATTTCAATTGATGCAAAAATTATAAGATTTAAGCCTTCATTTTGGCAGTTGAACATATTTCAAAGGAAAATAGTACCAAAACCTACATATCAACGTCTAATTGTCCATTAGGATTTTTATTACAGTTGAAACACACTGTTCTACCGAATATATATTTTGATATACTTATATAACACACCATGTTAAAATTAACTGTACACAATATCGAAGGACATAAATGATGGCCACATTCAGATAAAGAAATTAACATCACATGCATAGAAATTTATGAGATGACATTGCCAACACACAAGCATATTCATATAAAATTGTGACACTCGGCTTCACAGTTGAGATGGTATTCTGGGATAGAACAGTATAAGGCTCAAAATAGGATTTCCCATTCAATCAAAATATACCTCGCCAAGTTTTAGGAAAAAATATTTTCAGATGCTTAATAAAATTACTGAAATTATTTCTAATCACTTTGCATATTATAGGGTATGTATAAGACAAGCATGAGAACATTAATCAACACCACATGCAATACCTCAGCTTGACCTAAATCTGATATATTTTCTATAGCTCAGATAGACCTAAATCAGACATGCAATAGCTCAGATTGACATAGATCAGATTGTAAATCTACCTCACCTAAAATGACTTATCTTCTTTGTATCGAAATCATACCAAGAAATCCAGCATACACATACAAAGCAATATCTCATTTCAAGCTAAAGAAGGAGCAACACTGAAGATATCTTTAGACCCACAAGCATCAACCAATTGAAACGGTAGACAGAACCTTAGATACACGAGCATCATCCGACAAGAAGAGCAAATAATTAGGGTTAGGTAGGGGAATGAGAAGGAGTGAGACACATAGAAATTGGACATTTATAATTAGGAGTGAGACACACAATATCTGACGTGATCTACTCTTAGAACCACAAATCCAGGGATAATTAATTAGGGCATAGAGAAATTGGGCTAAGGTAGTGATGCATGTCTGTGAGAAATAGAAACCATGAAGAAATCAATTGATATATTTTCTATAGCTCAAATAGACCTAAATCAGACATGCAATAGCTCAGATTGACATAGATCAGGTTGTAAATCTACCTCACCTAAAATGACATATCTTCTTTGTATCAAAATCATACCAAGAAATCCAACATACACGTACAAAGCAATATCTCATTTCAAGCCAAAGAAGGAGCAGCACTGAAGATATCTTCAGACCCACAAGCATCAAGCAATTGGAAAGGTAGACAGAGCCTTAGATATACGAGCATCAACTGACTAGAAGAGTAAATAATTAGGGCTAGGTAGGGGAATGAGAAGGAGTGAGACACATAATATCTGACGTGATCTACTCTTGGAACCACAAATCTAGGGATATATAATTAGGGCATAGAGAAATTGGGATAGAGTAGTGATGCATGTTTGTGAGAAACATAAATCATGAAAAAATCAATTGTCAGAAAACAAATCGAACTGCAGGGAGGAAAGGGAGGCCTCTTCTCTCAGTTTAGGTCACCAGAGCAGTCCAAATCGTCATTATTGCGATTAGGGCACGAAGAAGCTTGGGGGTCAGGGAGTGCTAAAATGAAGAAATCAGTTGTCGGAAACACAAATGGAGCCAGAGTGAGAAATGGAAGACTCTGTTGTCGGGTTAGGACACCGGAGTAGGCCACGAAGAAGCTTGAGGGTCGGGGAGTGCTAAAATGACGAAATCAGTTGATGGAAATGAAAAATAAACTAGGTGGAGGAAATACATTTCCTGGCAGTGGCGCCAGCAAGAAGGGAAGCAGTGGCCGGAGAAGATCCTAAGAGCTGTCGGCGTTAGAGAGCTCAACATTGTTGGTGGCATTTGGCATCGTTGGGGTTGGAGGTTAGACCATCAGGCCGACCAGACTGTCGGAAGGGTTGAGTTGCATCTGTGGTGTTGGGACTCAGAAGGGAAGGGCAGAGTGGATGATGTGATTAGGTTGCGAAGTATTTGAGAGAATGGAGACGGTGAGAAACCTAGAACTGGTGCCTAGTGGAGGTCAGAGAGGACGGAGACGGTGAGAACCCTAAATCTGGTGGAAATCAGAAAGTGATACGGTGAGCAAGGAAACCCTAGATCACCCGAGCGAGAAGATGGAGTTTTGAGAAATAGGGTTTAGGGTTAAGACAATAGAGAGTCGAGAGAGAGGGCGGTTGGATAAGGAATGGAAAGATGTGTGGGGGGTCATTTTATACTGAAGGGCATCGTTTAATGAGAAAAATGGGAATATGGGGTCAACTTATGCATACTCGATAATGTTTTGTCACCAAATGTTGACAAAATTTGCAAACTGTCTGAATCGAACACATTCACTTTTTATTTTGATTTTTCGTATGAGAATTTAAGATAATAAAATAATAAGTCATATCACTGCATATAGAATCCTTCTCATTGTTTGCACTTTCCAAAATGAAGAAGTCGTACAAACTATGGTGGAACCGTGCCTATCTTCTAGCACTACATTTCAAAGTTGTTACACACTTGCGTCATGTCTTACTTCAATAGAGTCACATAGATCTCAACGATTTGAAAGAACATATATTTATAATTATGATTTGAGGTCCTTTCAACGAATGCTTAGATACCATCGTCGAATGGTTATTAGAAGTAGACAAATGCATAGGGGTGCCAGATGTGAAGGTGGTGGAGAACTTATTGCAAGATATGCTACAATTTATAATAGTTTGCCACCCTATATGAAGTTAAGGGTTGATATGCACCCATATTTTGACGGATTCAGTGAAGTTATTAAAGTTCTCACTGAAGGTGTGGACTCCACACTTGGTCAAAGAGCATTATTTCAGCCTGTTATCTTGAATGATAACAACTTCCAACATCATGTGGATAATGTTGTCAGCGTAATTCATAGGCGAGCAAGGCAATGGAGATTCTTGATCCAATTCCTGAAATGATGTCAAGCACAGTTGAACGATGTTGCAACAAATTCATTAGAACAACCGAGCACTTCCTATCTTCCTCGGAATGGCAGCGTTCCCAATGGAGATCTGATGCAGCCCTATTTTAGGGCTTCATCTTGTGTTATTTTGCTCTTCAATCACATCTATACCTGTTAGATTGCATGTCATTCCCCCTAATATGCTTATTTGTATAAAATTCACTTATGGACATCATTTGCGTGTTTTTCAGGCATTTGGACCACACTTGATGGAAGAGAGAGAGAGAAGGAGTGATCCTAGGGTTCCTCTGCCCTTGGAGAGGCCCAAAGTGAAGTCTGAGGCTCCCTCAACCTACCCTTAGTGGCCAAAGATCATTTGAAGAAAATATGTCCAAGAAAATCCAAAGATCCAAGTCAAAGTGCTGCCCCAGGACTCAGCACGGCCGTGGTACAACAAAACGGTCATGCTAGGTCACTTAGAAATCGACAGGTTCAACCTCCAAATCAAGCAGAAGGCAGCACAGCCGTGGTGGAACAAAACGGCCGTGCCAGTGCCAGACACCACGGCCGTGCACCACAAAACGGCCGTGGCGCAGAAGAGCAAAACGGCCGTGCAACAGTACCACGACCACATCAACCAGGACCACCACGGCCGTTCCAGCCACCACGGTCGTGGCACACCACCTCCACCACGACCATGTTAACCCACCACGGCCGTGGCCGTTTTGACAAAAACCCTGTAACTGTGCAATTTTAATTCCCACGACCGTGCCCCTACACCACGACTGTGGCCTACCCTGCCCACCATGGCCGTGGTACCCCACCACGGCCGTGCTACTCACAGAATCCAGCCTTTTTTCCACTGCTTTCCCCATTTTGCCCCTAACTTAACCTAGTGCTTCCCCCACACCTATATATACCTAGTTGGCGGCTGGGGCACGAGGTTGGCTACCTTCTACTCCCATTTTCACTCCCAAATCGCCACCCACTCCATTCCACTCCCTATCCACCTCAAATCCACTCCATTTCACCATTTCCACCACATAACCCCCCATATCTAAGCCTTCCATCCACTTCCCACCATCATCCCACTCCATTCCATCTAAGGAGAAGAAGGAGGACGTCCCTGCAACTGCTGGAGAGGAGGACTTCTTCGTCTACACCGAGCTCCATGGCTTCCTCTACCTCTTTCTCCTTTCTTTTTGTATTTTCCATTTCTATGAGTAGCTAGGCCCCTTGGGTGGGCTGTTTGGGGGAAAATATGTTACTTTGATACCATGTTGGGGGAAAATGACATGTAAACTTTGTAATTTCATTTGTTAATGATTATATTCTATTTTCATCTCTTTCTCCATGAATTGCTTGTTGGTTTGTGTGTGAAATCACCTAGGAATTTAGACAAATTGCTTGTATGTGTGAATTTTGGGATTTGCCCCTAGGTCCAATTCTTGGATCCCTAGGTTGCCTCCCATGTTCCTACATCCTAATCAATCTCCCTAAACCTAAGTGAGAGATCTAAGTAGCTAGATTAGGTAATTCTAGTGCAATTAGCATGGAGCCTTCTCAAGGCTAGAATGTGGGAGAATTGGGGTCCAAAACCCTAATCTCACCTCCCCATTACTACCCTCGGCCCCTAATTGCCCTAGGAATGCCTAATCTAGAAACCTAGACTTGATTAGAACCTAATCCCTAACCCAATTGAGCCTCGTAAGGGTAGTAGGGGGTGTTAGGGACTAGTTCCCCTATGCACAACCTAGCATATCCATGGCCAGTTAGTAGCTTAGGTCAATTCATTAGACTCTAACTTGTTGTTTGGTTTGGATAATCTAAATGGAATCATAATGTTCATATGTCACCCCCAACTTAAGTGATAAGTTCATACCCCTAAACAGCCCATACATCTCTTTACTGCTTAAAACCATAGTGTTGTGCTTGCTTAGCTTAGTGAGTTCTTTTCTTTCTTAGTTAGCTTCTTGCCTTGCTCTTGCCTTGTCTATGCTAGTTTAGTTCTTTAATTTATCTTTTGCTTCTCTATTGCTTTCCTTAGTGTAAATTGTCATTTCATACCTAGCTTAGTCTTTCCTTGCTTGCTTAGCCTTAATCTAACCTAGGGTTAACATAGATTTCATTCTTGCCTTTAATTTCTTGCTTGTTTATCCTTAGTTTAACAATCAAAACAACCTTTAAACTCTTAACCCTAGTCTCCGCAGTAGGAACCTAGCTAAACTAACCTAGCTCTAGCGCCCCCTCTTTTCCCTGTGGATCGACCCTTTACTTGCCACCTTCCTATACTACGACACGACCCCGTGCACTTGCGGGTGTAGTGTTTTAGTAGACGTAGGTAGCTAGTTTAGGTTTATAAATTTCGAAAGCACAATCCCATCATGTGTGTTTCGACCTCGTGGGGCACATCTAGTCAGGTCAAATCGGCTAGTGTGTTGCACCTCTAGCGGAAACGCACCAAGATCATGTTGATATGCATGTTTCCTCCGACCCTACAATTAACGATAGTGCCTTTGAGGAGTGTAACAATCCACATGAGGTTACTGATTTGGTAGTCCCATGTAGTGAAGGTAATAGTTACAAATCCTCATGCATTATTCTATGAGTTAACATTTGTACTCATCTTATGTTATAACAAACTAGATGCAGGTATCGTGGAAGAGAAAGAGGATTTCTATATTTCAAGCATGGATCAAAATGTTGAAGATTCTTCAGGTGTTGATATTTCCAATCCAATTTTTGACGATCTTCTCAATGAACCACATAAATTATCCACACATAGTTTGTGCAAATTTTGTGGTGCCAAATGTTTCCAATTTGAACCACCATCTTTTTGTTGTATGAAGGGAACGGTACATTTAGTTACCAATCCTGTTCCAATAGAACTATATGATTTGTACACATCGCAAACACCAGATTCTATGGAGTTTTTGAGGTCCATTCGAAGTTACAATAGTCACTTTGCATTCATATCACACAATATCCATCTAGATGAAAATTTGCGTAGTATGTGGAATGGCATATATACTTTTTGAGTACAGGGTCAAATGTGTCATTTCATAAATAGATTACTACCTAGGAGTGATGGATCGAAATAACTACAACTCTATTTCTATGACACTGAGTTTGAGGTACATAATAGAATGAAGGCAACTCCTTCACTAAATACTGAATTAGTTACTAAACTGATGCATGTATTGTCTGTAAATCCATATGCTCAGTTTTTTTGGAGCCTCAAGGATATTCCGATGTCAGATAATTTTAGTATTTCCATCAATAAAGATGCACATCTAGATCAGAGGGCATATAATTCTCCAACTGCTTCACAAGTTGTGGGTATCTAGATTGAGGGCAATGATGTCAGTGGTGCACAACAATGAAGCATAGTTGTTTATGCCAATTCAGGTGAACCACGTATAGTGCAATCATATTTAGGATGTTATGATCCTCTATCATATCCCTTGTTATTTCCCAATGGTGAATTCGGTTGGAATCCACACCTCCCCAAAGTTGGTGTTCCATGGGATTCCATTCTACATAACTCATCGCATTCTGTTGAAGATGTGATGGGCTTGAACGTAGCAGGTTGGTAAAATATATATATTCATAGATTAACAAATTATGTACCAATATAAAAAAATTGTATTTCACATCATTCTCATATGTTTTTTAGATGGTGGTGGTTGAAACAAGATATCTGCAAGAGAATACTATTGTTACAAACTACAAATTCGTGTGCTTGAAAAATCAATCTTATTGTATGCGGGTCGTCTCCTTCAACAGTATGTTGTCGACATGTACATCAAGATAGAATCAACATGATTAAACTATATCACAAAGGAGCAAAAGCGAATACGTGCTCATTTGTTACAAGAAATCACTGATAGCATTAGATCTGGAGAAGTCCATAGCAGCATGGTAGGTAAAAGAATTGTATTACCTTCATCCTTTATTGGAGGACCACATGATATGCGTCACAGATACATGGATGCCATGGCATTGGTACAAAGATATGGCAAACCCAATATCTTTTTAATAATGACATGTAATCCAGATTGGGATGAGATAAAAATAAAGTTCTTCCCTAGACAACTAGCTCAAAACAGACCCGATTTAACAACTAGGGTTTTTAGAGCAAAATTGGAGGATCTAAAGGACCAACTATTTAAGAAAAATATATTTGACATCGTAGCAACACATGTTCATGTTATTGAATTTCAGAAAAGAGGACTTCCGCATGCACACATTCTTATCATCATGAAACATGACTATAAGATCGCCAATCCAGATCAGTATGATAACATAGTTTGTGCTGAAATTCCAGATCCTGAATGATATCCTTTATTACACGCATTGGTTTTCAAACACATGTTGCATGGACCGTGTGGTATCCTAAACCCTAAAAATTCTTGCATGGTAAACAAGGAGTGTCTCTTCCGATATCCAAGAAATTTTTGTTCCAATACCATGCAAGGTAGAGATTCATATCCAATTTATAGGAGAAGAGACAATGGAGTCATTGTTGATGTAAGAGGATCCACACTAGATAATAGATGGGTGGCGCCATATAATCTATGTTTGTTACATAGATATAGGTGTCATATTAACGTAGTGGTATGTTCGAGCATCAAAGTAGTCAAATACCTCTTCAAGTATATATATAAGGGGCATGATAAGGCTTCAGTCAACATAGCACCTGATATTGCAGACCAGACCGTCAATGAGGTGAATCAATTTAGAGATGCTCGATGGATATCTCCACCGGAGGCAATGTGGAGGATATTTCAGTTCAAACTTAGTGAAATATAACCATCCGTAGTTTCCTTGCAATTGCATATACCTAACATGCATAGTGTCACATTCTTAGAAGATGATAACTTGCAAAATGTTATGGAACGAGATGGTGTTTGCAGGACAATGCTCACTGAGTATTTTGTGAAAAACTCACACGATGAAGAATCTCATCAATATTTATATAAACAATTCCCTGAGCGTTATGTGTGGAATAGCTCTGGAAAATTTTGGAAGAAAAGAAAGCAAAGAGAGGTTATTGCTCATATCATTACTATGAATCCTGTTGAAGGTGAGAGGTATTATTTGAGGATATTACTAAATCATGTAAAGGGTTCAACTTCATTTGAGAGTTTGAGGACCGTCAATGGTGTTATCCAACCAACATTCAAACTTTCAGCTGAACATCGGGGTCCTATTGAGAGTGACGATACAATTTCAGAATGTTTAACTGAGGCAACACATTTTGAATTCCCAGTTTTGCTACGGAGATTATTTTCTACAATATTAGTTTATTGTGAACCAACAAATGTAAGAGCTTTGTGGGATGCAAGCCTCAATGATATGTCAGAAGATTTTCATAGGACCGGAATCACCGATGAGCATCAGTTGGAGCATACAGTGCTACAAAATATTAAATCTATTCTTGAGAGCATGGGGAAGGTTATAGAGGATTATGACTTGCCAACTGTTGATGATGATTTTTCAATAAATACTGGACAAAACATGTCACGTGAAATTGTTGAAGAGATGAATATACAAGTAAGCAAAGAGGATTTATCATTCATTTCATCACTAAACTATGACCAACAACATGCATTCAATGAGATATTCAACTACATAGTGGGAAACCAGCCTGGTGTATTCTTTGTCGATGGTCCTGGTGGAACTGGAAAGACATTTCTATACAAGGCATTGTTAGCAAAAGTAAGGTCTATGGGTTTCATAGCAATCGCAACAACGACATCTGGGGTTGTAGCATCAATCTTACCCGGGGGGAGAACTGCTCATAGTAGATTCAAAATTCCAATTAAAGTTGAAAACAATTCAACTTATAACATAAGCAAACAAAGTAGTCTAGCAGAACTTCTTAGATCGGCAAAATTAATTATATGGGATGAGGCATCCATGACAAGGAGACAAGCCTTTGAAGCCTTAGATCGCACTTTCCAAGATATCACGGGATCGAGCCTACCATTCAGGGGGAAAGTGGTAGTTTTTGGTGGTAATCTAAGACAAGTTTTGCTTGTTGTTCGACGTGCAACTAGAGGTGAGATGATTGATTCGAGTCTTATAAAGTCATTTATTTGGGAGAAAATGCACAAACTAAAACTAAAGCAAAATATGAGAGCTTTGTCAGATTCCACCTTCTCAAACTTTCTACTACGTATAGGATAAAGAACAGAACCAGTATTCGATGATGATTATGTTCGCCTACCACATGAAATGGTTCTTGAGTACATAGATGATGCGACCTCTAAGAAACGACTCATACTACATGTCTTTCCCGCTCTCAGTGATAATGCAATGTCGACTGACTACATGATGAATCGTGCAATATTATGCATGAAGAATGAGTATGTTGACGAAATGAATAATGATCTCATACAACAATTTCCTGGGGAGGAGATCACATAGTATAGTTTTGACAGTGTTGTTGATGATGAAAATCATAACTACCCTGAAGAATTCCTCAATTCACTAGTTCCAAATGGTTTGCCCCCTCATGTATTATGGCTAAAGAAAAATTGTCCTATATTGTTGTTGTGCAATTTTGATCCGGCAAATGGGTTATGCAATGGTACACGACTGGTTTGTAAAGGGTTTCAGAAAAATGTAATTGACGTAGAGGTTATAGTTGGTCAAGAACGGGGACAAATAGTTTTCATACCTAGAATACCTCTTATAATGCCTGACAATGATGGTCTTCCATTTGCTTTTAAACAGAAACAATTTCCTGTGCTTTTGAGTTTTGCAATGACAATAAATAAGTCACACGGTCAAACTATCCCTAATGTTGGAATTTATTTGTCCCATCCTGTATTCTCTCATGGACAGTTGTATGTAGCACTATCAAGAGGGACATCCCAAAATACAACGAAGGTCTTGGTTAAACCAGGAGAGAAGAATTTCAATGGTGGAACATTTAAAAAAAATAGTATACAAAGAAGTACTATCCTTTATTGACGGTATGCTTTTATCTTAATATTTCATGTTGATTATTTGTATTTACAACTTTTCTAATCTAACATCTTTAAATGTTATAAATAGGATGATGAAAGATAACTATACCCCCTTTCGATGTGTACATCGATACCTAAAGTGGAATTTAAAGGTTTGTGTGGCCTTCAAATGGAAAGCACATGAAATATCAAGGGGAAGAATGAAGCAGAAATTGTTGTTTATCGATGAAGAGGTATACTAGATTACAAAGTTCTGAATTTGTTCTTATTTAAAATACATTCATGTGTTTATGCAATGCCTCAATGTATCTTTTATTTCTTAGGGAGAGAGGATTGAAGCCAGTTTAATTGGTGATACAGTTAACAAATTCAAAAATACTTTAAATGAATGGAAGTGTTATATATTGAATAATGTCCGTGTCGAAGACATTCACAATGACTATAGAAATGCAAAGAAGAATGAAGAGTGCATAATTAACAAAAATTGTGTGGTTGCTGAAGCATCTGAAGATTGCGAAAAATACATGTTTACTCATTTTAGTTTACTGAGTTTGATGACTTTCAGAGTCTTCAAGCTAAGAAAATATTTCTTATAGGTATTTTTAATTTAATTTAATTTATAATATCATTTTATAATATTCATAAAGTCTTCTATGTCAATTACATATGTCATTGGAATGATTACCAATGTTGATGATATTCAAAGAATTACGAAGAGATCTGGTGAACATGTTGCCAAGTGTGACATCATATTACAAAACGAAATGTAATAAATACAAATTATTTAAATTACTCAATCACTAAAACAAAGTATTCATTTACTAACACTTATATGTATATTTATGGTATTTAGGCACACTATGGCTAGGTTCTCATTGTGGGGTGAAATAGCTGTGATGTCACATGACAACTTGAAAGCACAATATGAAATGAGAAGTATAGTTGTTATTACTGGATTGCAAGTTCGATGCTTCCAAGGTAAGACATAATCAATAAATTTAATTCTATTTGTGATACTTATTTTATATTAATTTAATAATAATTATAGGTTTATACCTGTCAAGTACTTACACAATAAGGCTTCTCTTTAACCCCCCATTGCCACGGGTTGAGGAAATGAAGTCAAGGTAGTCGTTTTCATATTACACATTCAAACGGTAGTTCATATATATTTCTTTCTAAATTGAATTCTATAAATTCAATAGGTTGTCTGGAAGCGGTGTTGGTTCTTCATCACTTGTGAATGTGTCCATGCAAAAAAATAATATAGAGGCAATAAGGATCAATCTTTCCATCTTGCATGAATCCCTACAGAGTGGGGCACTACACAAAGTAAGATACCTCAATGTTTGTAACTTATACAAATACTTAAAGGTATATAATATGAAAATAACATGTTGAACATTTTTAGGATCACATTGATGAAATTAAGGCTGCAGTTGTACAAATTTACCGTGATCGAACTCTTTGGTACAATGCATGTGTGAGGTGTAGCAAGAAAGTATATGATGAAAATGGTCAAGGCAAGGTCTGCCCCAAATGTGGAGCAAAAGATAGTGTCCTCAGGCAATTTACCTTCTTTTATCATGTAATACATCTATATATTATAATTATCTTGTAAATTAATATTTTGTTTTGTTGATTATAGGTATATTATGAAAGTTGAAGTCATGGACACTTTTGATTCTATTAAATTAATATTATTTGATACAACTGCACATCATCTCCTTGGTTATACCGCTGTAGAGCTAAATAATATCCACTCACAGGTACTCCGTATTTTTATACATATACATATAATATTGATGAACTTTACATCTGTATTAATATTAAATTTGTCTAATAATATAGGAAAATGGTAAATATATGGTGGATATCATATTATCAAAGGCAAAATGGAATCAATTGCTTTTTCATGTCAAAGCACAAGATGCCCAACCATTTTTTCAAGAATCACAAGGGACGCCAACAACAATGAAGCAAATGGATAAAGTCTTAGATGTAGTTCCCTTAGATATTAAGCAAGAATATATGAGTCTTTTATTTGACATCGAACACAACATTACTTTTTGATTTTGTTTTCTATCTATCTTAAAATTTGAATTGATACTTTTGTTTTCCATATAATTTATATTCCCAATTGTGTTTTACGATACAATCTTTTTATGATTGTTATTTGTATATACCTACAAAAAAGTCATTCCAAAGCTTTGTGTGACAACAAATAAAAAATCA
>OY856412.1:739118271-739123271 GCA_963693085.1 Alisma plantago-aquatica | reverse complement strand
TATATATATGTATATATATGTATGTATATATATATGTATATATATGTATGTATATATATGTATATATATGTATGTATATATATGTATAAATATATGTATGTATATATATGTATGTATATATATATATCTATATATATGTATGTGTATATATATGTATATATATATGTAATATATATATAAGTATATATATATATATGCGTATATATATATATGCATATATATATATATATATATATATATATATATACGTATATATATATCTATATATATGTATATATATATATATATATATACGTATATATATATATATATATATATATAGATATATATATACGTATATATATATATAAATATATCTTTATATATATATATATACGTATATATATATATATATATATATATATATATATATATATATATATATATATATATATATATATATATATATATATATATATATATATATATATATATATATATATATATATATATATATATATATATATATATATATATATATATATATATATACAAAATAACGAATGTTTATAAAAAATAAACCTATTCCAAATAAGTGGAAATGAAATAAGTCTATGTCCTCTTCAAATAGAAGAAACAGACGACTTTAAAATCGAACAATTAGAAAATAGATACTTAGAAGCCGAAGTAGAAGAATTAGATAATCTAAGTCAAGAAATAGTAAGATTAACAGAAAAAGTTAGAACAGTAAACATGAAACCGCTACAGGAAGAAAGTTCTGGAAGTCAGGTTACCATGCCAACAACAATCCCTAGAGGACAAGATGAGATACCAGAACAATCAAGAACTAGATACTGGTCAGATCCTAGCTTTAGAAGAAAACCTACTGATAGAAATAGATACGAAGGAATAAACTGGGAATGAGATAGAAGACCAAGTAATATTGCTATAGAAACCCTAGTTGATTATATGAATCAAGAATATATTAGTGCTAACGGAATTTATTTAAATTTAAATTGTGTAAGAAATATAGACGAAGCCATAATAAGATGGGCAAAAGCGACATATTTATCAATAACATCACAAAGTTATGATGTAGAAACAACATCAAGATTTTGTCATTTAACCTTCCAAGGAATCGTAGCAGATTGGTGGAAAGGATTAATTGACAACGATAAAGAAGCAGTAAAAGGAACAACAACTACATTAGCCCAAGTAGTAAATAATTATGAGAATGAATTAAGAAGGGAATTTTTAGGTGAAACGTGGAATGTAAATAAAGACACAGAAAAAGAAAAAGAAAAATAGAGATTTATCTTTTTATTATATAACTTAAAACTCTGTGATATGTGCCGAATTGATGAATATATATGTAAATTTCAGGAGTATTTTTATAAAATATATGATAGAACAGATAAAGAAAATGTTACCAGTAAGAGTTTATTAAACTTATTTTATACAAAGGTACCCGATCCATGGGGATTTAAAGCGATGCAATTATATCCTCAATATATAGGACAAAGAGCAGATACATTAGGAGGACGAATAGAATTTTTAAGAATGAAATTAGAAGAATGGTGTGCAGAAGCCACACTAAGTAGAAAAACAAATAAAGTAGTAAAATAAGGACTTTGTTGTTCCCAACTAACTCATCCAATAACCATAGGATGTGAACCAATGAGGTACAATAGAAGAAACAAATATAAATTCAAGAAAAGGAAAAGGTTTGGATTTAAACCTAAACCGAAACAAAAATATTACAGAAGAAAGAAAAATTATAATAAAAAGAAACCAAAAGAATGTAAATGCTTTATATGTCAGGAAATAGGACATTATGCTAATGAATGTCCAAAAAGAGGATCTAAGAAGATTAATCAAAAGCAATTCGAGGAAATTATAGAAGAAGAACTTTCTGAGATCAAAAATATTCAAGAAGTTTTCCAAATAACTGATGATGAGCAATCCGATGGATCAATCTATTATTTCTCAGACACAGAATCAGACTGAAGAAGAAATAATAGAAGAATATCAGGAAGAAGCAGAAAACTTCTTGCAAGAGGTATTAATAGATAGAAAATTATTTAATAGAATAAGAAAAACTGAATTAAGATTAGAAAATTCTGATGGATTTAGAACATCAATTTTTGAGAAAATTACCCAAAGAAAACATATTTTTTATTACGGAATAACTAATAGAGAAATGCCTATGCAAATAGAATATACTAGAAATAGAATAAATATACCTTTACTTAGAAAAGAAGATTTAATGAGGAAAATGGAAAAAATAAAAGACAGATCTAAAATAGGATGGATTCACAAAGGAGCTATTCAAATGATGATTAAAGAAACTTTTAGAGAAGGAATAGATTCACCTATAAATATTGTATTAATGGATAATAGGATTAATGATAGAAGAGATGCTACGTTAGGAATATTACAAGGAAATCTTAGTCATCATAAACTAATCTTTAATATTTACCCAAAGATAAGTGTAAATATTAGAGATAATAATATAAACAGAACCTTAAGTTTAATATAGGATTTTCAAAGAACAGAATTCATGAAAAAATGATCCATTCCTTACTCGATAACGTATATAATAAGTTATGCTCTTAGTAATACACATCACTGTGAAAAATTCGAAGATAAAGATATTATAATGCTTCCTAATATATTTAAAGATATAGGAAAAATTACTAAGCCAGATATAATATCAGAAATAGAAATACCAGAAAACATAAACATAGATGTTTAAGAAAAACCCCTAGTAACAGATAACAAAATCCCAAGGAGAATACGATATGAGGGAAATCAATTACAATTAACTAATGGAGACAGAATAGAAGAAGCTAGAGCAAGCATGGATAGATATAATGGAAGATTACGACCAATATTAAGAAATTTGCCAAGAACGACAACTTTAAGAATTTTAGCAGATCATAGAAATGCTAGAAATTATAAATTATATGGAAAATATTTTAATGGACAAGAATGGAATATGACTACAATATTAATAGATTCAGGGGCAGGAGCTTCATTTATTCAACAAGGAATGATACCTTATTTAGAAAAAATACCCATAGGATCACCGTATGCATATACAAACTTCGATGGACAAGAATATGAAATTACACATCAAGCCATAGTTCCAATTGAAATACAAGATATAAAAATTGACATAACACTCTATGTACAATCAGATAGTCGTAATGACGACATAGAAATTATATTAGGAATGAGTGCATTACAACAAATGGAACCATTTTCACTACAAAGTGAAGGACTATATTTTACACATAATAACCAAGAATATTTTTGGAAAAAAGAAAATGACTAGTATATATAGTGTATATATAGTAGCAAGAATTATATATGAAGAATATAAAATAGAATACTTTCATGCATTCCTAGATACAGGTGCAGAAACTTGTATTGCCCGAAGACAATGCTTTCCTGAAAAATATATTACAACATTACCTACATTATATGGAAAAGATTTTATAGGAAAAGACATGAATTAACTCATGGAGTTAGAAAACCTAAAATTATTTTAGGAAATTATATAGTTACATGTCCACCATTTTATACTCCCGAATATGCACAACAAGACATATTACTAGGAAATAACTTCACACAAAAATTCAAATTATATATACAACATCAACATTATATTCAACTATTAACACCTTGTGATCATTGGATTACAGTAAAAAGAGTACAAAAAGCATAAAAAAGAAACAAATTTAATTTTCGCAGCAAACGTGATGATTATATTACAAATAAAAAACAACCAATAATAGGAAAAATCATTGCACAACTCAATATACAAGATATTGAGGCATTATTTGAAAAGAACTATAGTGATAATCCATTAGCCCTTTGGAATATCAGTCAAGAATGGGCTACAATCGAACTAATTGATGAAAATAAAATAATCAGAGTAAAACCCATGAGATATAATCCTGTTGATATTGAAGAATTCCGTACCCAATTACAAGAATTAGAAACATCACAATTAATACAGAAATAAAAAAGCCCTCATTCTAGTCCAGCATCAATGGTAAGAAACCATGCAGAAATAAAAAGAGGAAAAGCTAGAATGGTAGTAAATTATAAGCAACTAAATCAATATACCAAATTTGATGGATATTTTCTTCCACATAAAGAAACTTTAATAAATATGACAAGAGGAACAAATATTTATTCAAAATTTGACTGTAAATCAGGATTTTACCAAATACGATTAGATGAAAAAAGTATACCATTAACAATATTTAGTACTCCACAAGGACATTATGAATGGACGGTAATGCCTTTTGGATTAAAAAATGCTCCGCAGATATATCAAAGAAGAATGGACAAAGTATTTGAACCATATAATTCTTTTTGTCTAGTATATGTTGATGACATTTTAATAGCCAGTAAAAATGAGGAAGAACATTATAAACATTTACAAATATTTTCCCTTCTTTGCCAAAAAGCAGGGATAGTATTATCTAAAATGAAAACAGAAATTTGTAAATCCAGAATAGAATTCTTAGGACTAAAGTTGGACTCAAGCGGAATAGAACTACAAGAACATATTGTAGAAAAAATTTGTTATGTTTCCAGATAAAATAGAAGATAAAAAAAAATTACAAAGATTTCTAGGATGCTTAAATTACGCTGAACAATTCATAGAAAATTTGGCAAAATTAAGAAATCCCTTACAAAAACTATTAAAGAAAAATACTATTTTTCTTATGACAGAGGAACTCATAAATCATGTTAGATTTATAAAAGAAAAATGTAAAAATCTACCAAGATTAGATCTTCCTTTAGAAAACGACGACTTTATTATAGAAACTGACGCCTCCGAAGAATTTTGGGGAGCAGTCTTAAAAAAGAAAGACGAACAAAAGGAAAAAATATGCAGATATACATCTGGAACATTTACAGATACAGAAAAAAGATATCACTCAAACGAAAAGGAATTATTAGCATTAAAAAAGGGAATTAAAAAGTTTTCCTATTTTTTATTA